>OX451739.1:1049424753-1050005957 GCA_948472305.1 Vicia faba
CCTTTGGAGGGGCAATCTCTGGAGAGAAAATTCTCCCACTTCGGGTAATCTTGCTCGTACCGACAATGTTTCCAATGTCAGCATCTTCTTCGTCAGAGCTCTCTTCAGTTATCTCAACTTGTTTAACACCATGGTAGTAGATTTCTCCACCATAATTCCATGGTATTGATTTGTTAGATTTGTAGGGGACAGGCCCAGGCATGGTTATTTTCAGAGGAACAATCTTTGTAGCGGATGTAATCTTAACAGGCTTTTTAGGGACCTTGGAAAGATTGGTAGAAATGGTGATTATTGAAACATCTTTGATAGAAGTTGGAGTAGCAGGAATCTTTTCGAAAAGAATTTATTGGCTGTCCATTAGGCCTTGGATGCCTATCTTCAGCAATGGACAGTCAATTGGGAGGGAGGAACAACAGTAGCAGTCTTCTTTACATCCTGGGAAAATCCCAGCTTTTAACAGATTTAACTTGATTGTTAGTAATGGAGTTACCAGATCATCAACAGCAGAAACATACAGATCTTCTTCAACAGCATGAACATGATGGCCATGCTTTGGCATCGGAGCGGATATCACGTTCGGCTTCTCGGGTGCGTCGAACTCAACCTCTTTTGCGTCTATCAAGTCTTGAATTTTATTCTTTAGCGCCCAACAATTGTTGGTGTCATGTCCGGCGCTATCAGAATGGTAGGCACATTTAGCATTGGCATGATAGTATGGAGATGTGGTGTTAGGGTTTTTCGGTGCCTCCTTTAAACCAGTCAGATTCAACTTCAACAAATGGGGAAGAACTTGTGCAGGCGTCATATTGATGCGGGTGAACTGCCGTTGTGGCCGTTCTACCCGTTGCTGATTTGGTCTGGATTGATTGTTACGAGGCTGATCATTTGACGAATTTTGAATCATCACGGCCCCTACAGTCGGCCGGCGCTCAGTTCTCCCCAATCCCTTTTGGGAGTACACAACAGCTGCCTCCTTCTTGGCTGGAAATGACTTTTTAACAATTGTAGATGCAGAGGCATCCCTTTGAATCTTCCCACTCTTAATACCAGCTTCCACCCGTTCGCCAGTCAGAATCAACTCAGTAAACCCTGCGGAAGAGCTCCCGATCAAATGGTTGAAGAACGAGCCAGATAGGGTCCCCAAGAACATATCAACTAGTTCCCTATCAGAAAGAGGTGGCTGCACTCTTTCGGCCAAGTCGCGCCATTTCTGGGCGTATTCTTTGAATCCCTCATTTGAGGCCATTCCCATACTCTGTAGCTGAGTACAGGTTGGCACCAAGTCAGCGTTATATTGATACTGGCGATTAAAGGCAGCTTCCAAATCCTCCCAACTATGTACCTCTGACCTCTCAAGCTTGTAAAACCAGTCTAGTTGTGTACCAGCCAGGCTATCCTGGAAGAAGTGTACCCAAAGATTTCTATCGGATGAATGAGGTTGAATTTTCCTGACATACGACCTCAGGTGCATCTTCGGGCAAGACAGCCCGTCATATTTTGCAAAAATTGGCACCTTAAACTTTGGAGGGATCACAATCCCAGCAATCAAACCCAATTCTTCAAAATCTAACCCGGGAACCCTTTGCAGCTCCATAGCTGCCTGTCTATCCTCCAGGTTTTTGTATTTGTCGTCCGTTGGCGGGTATTGCTGCTCTGAGTAGTCTTCATCTTCCTCAACCTCTTCCTCTTCAGCCTCGGACTCAGAAGGTAGTGCAGCCCCTTTATCGGTTCCCTCATCAGATGCGGAGGGAAATTCAAGAACTCTTCTAGCTTCATTCTCAAATCTTCTTCCCAGTGTAGCTACCCCAACTCTTTTCTTCTTCTTTTTTCCTTTTTCTTGCTCTTTATTCCCCAACAGTGCTTTTAGATCCTCCTGACCCTTTGCCAAGGTCATTAGGAGCTGTTGAAACTGCGAGTTTTGTGCCTGTAGATCTTTGACCGTCTGTTCGAGATCCATCTTACTGTAATAAACAGCAGAGAGATAAGGAAACCTGGTGTGAAGACCTGTTTATGCATATGATGAATGATATGTTTATTCATGTAATGCATTCAAGGATTTAGAAATTCAAAATTTGTTGCAAACAAAAAGAACACACGTCATATTAATAAGAAGAAATTTTGTCAGTACATAAATGCCCCATGGGCCAAATATTACAAAAACTTCTTAAGGCAAAAAGACGTTGCGCATCCTCTTTGGTGCGATGTAAGTGTTAAGGGTCTCCTCCTTGTGAAGTCGGCGAGTAAGCTCCAAAACCTTCTTCTCACTGGCGTAGAAGCTGGCTTCAAAATTATTCCGCTCTTCCTTGAGTTGGATCCAACTCTTCTGCATCTCCTCCCATGATGTTGGCATGTCAGGATGTAGGATGGTGTAAGGAACCTCTCCTTCCTTAACAGGCTCTTTAATCAAAGGGAGAATGTGAGGGTAACGCATCATAAGACTCTGGGCTCGGGTCCTTACCCACTTGAGATAAGGCTCAAGAGGGATGGAGTTCTTGTGCCCCAGTGTCTTGCTATCTACCTTGTTAGGCATCCTCCAAGCTCTGATGAATCTTTGGCGAAGTCCTTGCGCATTGTTGTCGAAGTTAAAAACTAGGTCAGGAATCAGCATGTCATGAGGGCCATCCCTCCGTGCATATCCAAATTGTCTCAAAGCTAGACAAGGGTTGTAGGTAATGCCTCCCCTAATGCCAAGTAATGGAACATTAGGGAACTCACCACAGCGATCGATGATGATGACATTTTCTCTGGACCGAGAACACCAATGTACATCAGAGTGTGTGAGGGTCATCAACCGTTGTGACCACCTTAAGCCTTGTTCATTCTTCAAAACAGATTGTGGAAGGTGAGAAATAAACCACCTTGCAAGGAGAGGAGTACAGCACATGAGAACACCTCTCTTTCTCATTGTTCGTGGGTAAAATGAGTGGAGAATGTCCCCAAGCAATGTAGGTATGGGATTCCTGGATAGGAAAATCTTGACAGCATTGACATCTATAAGTTGGTCAGGATTTGGGAACAAGACCAACCCATAAATGAGGAGTGTCACAATCTCTTCAAAGGCTTGTAGATCCAAGGAGGTCCAACACTCTTGTGCCTTCTCAAACAATAATTTTTCCAAGAAGCCTTTGACACCACTTCTAGTTTCCCAATGCCCCTTGATGTCAGATGGTTGCAAGTGTAGTGCTTGAGCAACATCTTCAGGCCTTGGTTCTTTTTTCGTACCGTTGTAGGGTAGTTGATTAAGAATAGGAATTCTCAGGAGTTGAGAAAATTCCTTCAAAGTGGGCACCAATTGGTAGTCGGGGAATGTGAAACAGTGGTGAAGGGGGTCAAAGAATTGGAACAACACTTTTACCATGTCTACTTCAATGCTGGTGTTGACTAGGCTGAGCAGTCTACCATGTCTTTCACTGAAGAGAGAGCTTTCTGGAATTCTGGATGTGAGCTCCTTGAGTTGAGGAGGGATTCTCACAAGGTTGACTTGGATAGTTTTCCTGCGAAGAATTTCCATGACCTACAAAACAAGAACAAAGATGAAGATCCAAACCCTTGAAATGGTTAGTGGATGCATATGATGCTTTATGATGTTCATGATGTATGCACAAACATATGTACAAGCAAGTCACACAAAACCCTAGTTTCAGGCTTGCATGAGGTTTCATAGGCAAATACCCTCTTGAGTGTAGTTGGCTTAAAAAAACCCTGTCCTATAAATTGTAACCGGGTTCTAAGGAGCTCAATATCATTGGATTGTTTTCCATGTTCATTGTTTTGGTTTAGCCACTTAACTAGCGACCAAAATATTCCAAGAAACAACCCTCAATGAGTGTAGTATCGAGTATCTACCAACTTCGGACTGCACCAAAGCCGGTCATCTCACTACCCCTAATAAAAGGCCAAGATGGTAAAAAGGTTCTAGGTCATTAGTGCTTAGTGACATCACCCAGCGGCCCCGTACTCTCCTTGATTGAACTCAAGGGTTACCGGTACTCACAAATATGTCGCACTAATATAGCTATTGCTTCAACCATGTTAGTATACCCCACACAGTTTCCACAACGTATTGCTATCTATGAATGTTTCCCAAATCCGGGTGTAGGATTTCAAGCCCAAACAAGAGAACCAAAATATAAAGCAATCAAAGCAAACAATTATTCATGCAAAAGGGTGATCTAAGCCCTAAGGTTACTCCACTTTTAAATTCATTTCCCCAGCAGAGTCGCCAGTTCTGTGATACGGTGGGAGAACTGACTTGAGGTTTTGCGTTTGTTTTCGCAAATGTTTCGGTTGAGCAAGATTCGCCACCGACTTTTTATTTTATCCTAAGGAAAGGTTAAAAAGCACAGCAAAAACCTTTGAGATGTTTTCTTGGGTTCGGGGAGTAGATTATAGAAAGGGAAGGTATTAGCACCCTTTCTATCCATGGTTATCCATGGGCTCTTAGTTACTTGCTTAGATCACTTGCCTTGCATTTTCAATTGTTTGAAATGGTGCTTTCAATTGTTTGAAATGGTGCTTTGTGTGTGTGGTTTTGAAAATGTTTTGAAAAAGATGCCTTGTCTAGGCAACCATTGTAACAATTCTTTACTCGAATGTTTTACAAAGGTGTTTGTCTTTTTGAAAAGATGTTTCAAGGTTTTGAAAGTTTGTTTGGAAATTGTGTTGTGGAGTGTGTTTTGAAAATAGGCAAGTGTGTTTTGCAAGTTTGATCAAGTAACTAAGAGTTGTCTACCCCTAAATTTACTCAAAGATCTTTCCTATGTTTTAACCCTTTTAACAGTATTGTTCCACCATTGTATTTGGTGGACAATCTTGTGTTAGGATGTTAACGGGACGGGCACGGGTCATCGTTTAGACCATGAATGCAATAGTGCCAAGTGACTTTGGCAATTTTTCCTTTAAGGGACTTGATCATTTTTGTTTAGGCAACTTGAAAGCGTCATCGAGGGACTATGATCATTTGATTTGTTTTGTTTTGCCAAAGACACTCAACATGCAACATGGCCCATTTTTTGAAGGCAACAAGTGGATGAACCCTAAGGGTGCAAGTGTGCATTGTGTTGTCCATTTTCATGCTTGTTTATCTTTGAATTAGGTCAAGCTATTTGTTATTTGATTTTTGCATACAGACCCTAGGTCTATCATGGCATAATTTGAAAGCTTTTAAATGCGGAAATTTAAAGTCCTAAATTATTACATCATGATTATGGGGATGGGGGTACAAATGTTTGAATGGGGGATATTTAGCAAGAAATTAAATCTAAAACTATTACATCCATATTGAATATATAAATTATTTAATTGTACAATAATTAAATAAATACAATAAATACAATAAATATGCAAAATGTATTATGCACAAAATGATTTTTTTATGTATGAGAAAATATTTTTCAATGCAAAATATAAACAAAAATAAAAAGTCAATTTTTTTGGATATTTTGTGGTTTTAGGGCAAAACCCTAGTTTTCTAAGTAAATAATATTTATTTATTAATATTATACAATATTATATATTAATTTATGCAAAAATAAAAAAAAGAAGTATATTGTAAAAAAAGGGTATTTTTTTTAATGTCATATATTAATAAAATAAAAAATGTATTATTTTCATATTTTTATCCTAAATATTCTAATAAATGTACAAGTTTTTATATTATATATATTTAAATATACTAAATATATACAAAAAATAAAAATATTAATTGTTTACAAAAAATATATTTTTTCAGAAAATGTTTTCAAAAGGTAAAATAAAATAATAACTGAAAATAAATATATTTTGTATTATTTTTAATGTTTTAAATAAAAAGGTATTTATATTTATTTTACATGTATAAGTTCAAATAAATCAAATAAATTCCAAATAAAATGCAAAAATGGGTGGAAAAATATTTTTAGTATTTTTTATACTTGAGAAAAAAATAATAAGTCAGAATCAAAAAGAAAAAATCAAAAATGAATAAAATATCACACAATGGGCCTGGGGGGTGTAAAGGGAAAAAGAGGGTGCAAGCAGCAAGAACAACTCAGGCCCAGCCCAAGTCCACCTTCTTCAACCTCCAGCCATTCTGTCTCAAAAACGCGCGCCCTCTATGCTTCATTCAAATTCCGGATTCTTTGACTTTTAACAAAAACTCATAACATAAACAATGTAGAGCATGAAGAGACGAATTCATACATATAAAAATCTTGACCTAACTCTCAGAAATGAGGGAGAATTTCTTCATCCCCAATTTCTGACCTAAGTTTTTTTCAATGTTCATGGCCAAAATTCTCACAACACGCATAATATAAATGAAAAGTAAATACATGGATGGTTTCAGGGCTATGAGTAGAACATGTTTTCTTCACAAACCTAAACCTAATCATGCCTGGATAGAGAGATAGAAGTTCATATTTTTACCTGTTCAGCTTGAGTCGTGTACAGTAATGGAGGTATCTTCAATGGAGTTTGAACTTTGGTACAGCTTGCCTAAAGTCCAAGGATGCTTCTCCTATGCTTAGCTTGCTTTGAATCTTTCTGAATTAAGCTATGGAAGTCCACCTGCAAGACTGAAAACTGAAAATGGCAAGTGATGTTAGGGATGTTACAGTTTGTGTTCAATTCTTGGGATAGCTTCAGTGGATGATATGGAACATGTTTGAACTCTTTTTGGCCAAAGTGCACGAGTGGAATGGACTGTGGAAGTCAATCTGCAGCAGGGACTCTGTTTTGCAGAAAAACTGTGCTTTTGGATATGAGGATGGATTGAGGGTGAAGGAATCGTGATTTAGGTCAGTTAGGGAGTGTGAAAGATGAGAACAAAGTTTGCTTAGGTCGGTCTTTACAGGAAATGAGAGATTGTATATGTTTTGCAATCTTGCTTGTTTTTGAAGTAAGGAAATGCAAGTTGGGTTATAGGCCTGTATAATGTCCTTGAGCATGCTGCATATCTTCTTCTTGATCAGAGGGATTTGTGTACAAATGCTAGCTTCAAAGATCTGGCCCATGCCTCTTGGATTTGTTATTTGACATAAAGTGCATATTTTCCAAAATGGCAAATTTACTTTTTCTAATTATGGATTAATCTTGCATGTAATGACCAAATGAACAAAATAATGCTTGAACACAATGGTTTGGCATTTAATTATTGAGTGTGAAGAGGATTAGAGGCCTACAAACCATCACAAACCCTGCTGACTTGAAAATGCAAATGTTATGAACATGTATTTGGCTATGAACAAAAGTGACTTTTGCCCATCTTTGCAAATTCGATTCTCCCTAACCACAAGGGTAGACAATTTGGAAATCTTGTAATGTGTACTACAATCCATCTTTGTAATGCAAATTGAAATTCCAAGTGGAACCATGTGAAAAGTGGCCATGAAGTTGGACAAAAATCCTGCCTAGAATAGGTCAAAATTTTTCTAAGTTAAGAATGTTTTGCACCCTTATTCCAAAAATCATAACTTGAGATGCAAGCTTCTTTTGAGGAAACTTTGTGAATCAAAGTTGTAGATTTTTAAATGGACTACAACTTTCATGTTTTGAGTTTTGTTTGAGTCCATTTTCATCTTGGTGAAAAAATGGGACAAAGTTAGGAAAAATAAGGAAATTTTATAACTTAGAAAAATTCTAAGTTATGAAATTTCTTCATTTTAAATCCTAATTTGCAATTTTGGGTTTCTTGATGAAAATTTTTCACAATTTGACATGTCTTGATGAAAAATGAATCTTGGCACTTGATTTTGACCAAAAAGTCAAAGTTTGACTTTTCAGTATACAGCCAAATTTTGATCAGTTGACTGGAAAATTCATCTGTCAATCCTGTGCATTTGAGATCTTTTGAACTTGTTGAATAGATCAAGACAATTCCATTAAGTTCTTGAGTCCATATGTGAGCTTGGTTTGCCATTGGTTAGGTCAAACATTCAAAAATTGGCTTTGTGCAGTCAAAACCCTAAAAATGACCATTTTGCCCTTTTGGTGATCTGATCAAATTTCTTGTGGAATTGTGATCCAAACTTGACCAAATGGTTCATATGAGTTCAAAATGTTGATGTGGGTCAAAAATCATGAAGTTTGACTGTCAATTGGCCACAGTTGACTTTTTCCCCAATACAGCTGATTTCTAGGTCAACTGTCCAATTGACTGGGCAAAGATTTGAATCAAGGCTTGAAACTTGATATGGATAAACTTGTGAGTCCAACATGAAGCATGAAAGTCACTTTGGGCATTTTAGTCCAAAACATCCCTATGCAAACTCAAACCCTAATTTGGGTCAATAGTGCAAGGAGGGGTCTTGAGCAGAGCAAACCCTAATTTGATCTTGAGCTCCAAGAGTCTTGTGGTGAGAAAATGTTGATGAAATGAGAGGGCAAATTTTGGGGTACAACGACAATGTTATGGTATGATGTCATGATGTTATGTACAAGTAATCATATACACACAAAGCAGACAAGTCCCTATGTACAAATAATCATATACACAAAGAAGACAAGTCCCTAGGTTTAGGCTTTCATGGAGTCATAGGTAAGTACCCTCTTGAAATTTAGTTTGCTCAACCTGTCCTAGAAAATATCCCAAAAGTCCGATCTCAATGAGCGTAGTATCGAGTATCAACCAATTTTCAGCTTTCCAACGAAACTGGCTATCTCACTACTTCCTAATGGCTAAGTTGTTCAATTAAAGGTTCTAAATTTTGTTAGTGCTTCATGACATCATTCAGGGGCCCCGTATTCTCCTTAATTCGCCATAAGGGATACCGGTACCCAGAAATATGTCACACTAACATAGTTATTGTCTCAACCATATCGGTCTACGCTGTACAGTCTCCACAATCTTTGCTATTTACCTAATGGTGTTCCCAGATCCGGGTAGAGGATCAATACAAACCCAAACAAGGACCCATAAAATGTAAAGCAAACAAATCAAACAATTAAAGTAAGTAAATGTAATCTAGCTCTAAGGTAACCCCACTTTTAAGTTGTCCCCATCAGAGTCGCCAGTTCTGTGATACAGTGGGAGAACTGACTTGGGTGTTTTGTGTTTTATCACAATTTTTGCGGATAAGAAGAGTCGCAACCAACTATTCTTTTATCCAATAAAGGAAAGGGTGAAAAGAACAGGAAAGACCTTTGAGATATTTTCTTGAGTTTAAAGGATAGGTTATGAAAAGGGAAGGTGTTAGCACCCGTTTCATCCGTAGTTATCTACGGGCTCTTAGTTGCTTGCTAGATCATTTTGAAAGTACTTTATTTGAAAATATGTTTATGATGGTTGCAAGGTTGAAAATATTTTGAAAACGCCTTTGTTTCGGCAAGCTTTGTAATGATTCTCGTCTCTATAAGAATGTATACAAAGTGTTGGTTTTAAAAATAGTTCAAAGAGATGTTTGTTTTTGAAGATGTTTTGAAAGTGTAAGTGTGGAAATGGTTTTCATTTGATGAGCAAGCAATTACGAGCGTCCTACCTACTCAAAAGGTCTTTGTTCTTTTCCTCTTCCTTTAGATGTTGCTATCTTACCATTGATTTGGTAAGAAGCCCTATCGTTGGATGTGAAGGGACAGGCGTGAGTCATTGTATAGTCATGAATGGCAATATTGTGAGATATCTTAGCATTTCTCTTAAGGGACTAAGATCATTTGTAAGGCAACATTTGTAGCGTCATCGAGGGACTATGATCTTGTATTTTAATTATTTTTGCTAAGATTACTCACATGAACATCATGACTATTTTTCTCAAGGCAACAAGTGGAGTTAACCCTAGAGGTGTAAGTGTGCAAGTGCTTATTTTTCATGCATTGTCTTGTCTTGGATTATGATTTTATAAGGTTGATTTTTTTATCTTGCCATACACACCCTAATTAATAACATTTATGAAAGCGATAAAATTGCGGAAAATAAATATTCTATGCTATTACATCATTTGGGGGATGGGGGATACAAATGTACAAATGGGGATTGCAAGAAATTAAACCTAATCATCTATTACAAACCATATGGAATAGCTGTGAATAAAATATATGAAATATGTAAAAAAAAACAGCACAAAAGAGAGAAAAAAAACAAATCTTTCGACATCATGTGTCGAAGTATGTGTCGAAGCATGCTTATATGCATCGACATATATCCTTCTTTTGACCTTGTAATTCCAAATCAATATAGTATGAGTCGAAGCATAATGTTATGTGTCGAATCACACACCTCTTTTCCCTTCTGTTTAGGCTTGTAAAGCAATATGTGTCAAAGCCTAAGGCTTTGTGTCGAATCACATGCTGTAATTTTTTCATTCTAACATTGTTTTATGGTCTGTACAGGTTAGTTCTTAACATATAATTGACAAGAAAGGAAGACAAATAAAAGGTTAGCTTCAAAGGCAATGGTTATTACATGTTATCTTCAAAGATGAATCATCAATGATGCTTGAAATGAAGGGTTTAAAGTCAAGAAGACTTACCTTGAAGCTGGAATTTGTGTTTCGAACTTGAGTTGCTGCCTTGAATGTTCTTAAGTCCGAAAAAACATAGATGTGTTGTTTTTTTGGTTCTGGATTTAAAATTATTTTAAGGCTCCAACATTCGTGTTCTCTTCTCTCTCTTTTTTTTCTTCTTTTCTTCTCCTTTTTCCTTGCCCAAAAGCCATCCCTTTGTGTGTTGTGAAACAACTTATTTGTAGAAGAGTCTTGCTGGGGTTTTGGGGGAAAAACAAATAAAATTTAAACTGTTTGGGTATGCTATTTTCATAGCTTTTGAGGTGCAGCTCTTATATTCTAATTTGGTGCAAATATGGGAGTGAGATAATGCAGGCTCAGACTGGTTTAGGAGCAGCATAGCAGGACTGTTTTGCAGCAGTTTTGGAGTGTTGTGGCAGCTTGGTGCAGGGTTGTTTCATAGCAGTACATCAAACTATTTTTTGACATGGTTTTAGGCTATTATGTAGACAGTATAACAAGCTTGGGCTTGGCAGCATATAGGACTTTGTTCAGCAGTAGTCTGGACAACATTGTTTGTAGCATGGCAATAGTTTGGTTTTGATCAATGTTCTTCAAAATTCTGCCTTCAACTTGATTCCTTCTAAAAAGATCTTAAATCTCTGTAGAACTTTGATCTTTTCCTTACTCTGGTTTTTGACAAGAATCTTGAATCTCTTAAAGATGTCGAATACTTCGTCCTTTCTTTTTGATCACATAGATCCATAACCTTTGACCAAACTCATCAACAGACAAAACAATATTTGTTTCCACCAATTGTATGTTCTTCGAATGGACCATATTCATCTGAATGTACCACTTACTTCGTCCTTTCATTTTGATCGCATAGATCCATAACCTTCGACCAAACTCATCAACAAACAAAACAATATTTGTTTCAACAAATTGTATGTTCTTAGAATGGACCACATTCATCTAAATGTACCACTTACTTCGTCCTTTCTTTTTGATCACATAGATCCACAACCTTCGACCAAAATCATCAACAGACAAAACAATATTTGTTTCCACCAATTTTATGTTCATCGAATGGACCACATTCATCTTAATGTACCACTTACTTCGTCGTTTCGTTTTGATCACATAGATCCACAATCTTCGACCAAACTCATCAACAGACAAAACAATATTTGTTTCCATAAATTGTATGTTCTTTGAATAGACCACATTCATCTAAGTGTACCACTTTGAGTATGCAAGATGATCTCATTGGCATAGTCAAAACGAAAGAGTTTCTGGATTGCTTTCCTACCAGTAACCATATCTTGAGTAATCGGTTGATTAAGTTGTCGAAAGTTCAAATGTCAAAACCTCAAATGCCACAACCAACTATCCTTATGGTCGAACAGTTTTCAAACCTTGAACTTCTGTCGAATTGATCATTGTATTAAATGTCCTATTTTTCGACAACGGAGATTTTAAGACCAAATTGTTCTTGGTGTCGAACAATCTCAAAACTCCATCTTTCATGACAACTGAGAAACTCTTTTTGACAAGTTATCCAACACATAGCAAGTTTCACTTCATTCCATTTACAAAGAGCACATCTTTAATCATAACTTTTCCTCCATTACTCATTTGAAAGACAATGTTGCCAGTACCTTCTTCTTGCAATGAACTATTATCAGCAAGTTTTTTTTGGTTAAATTGTAATTCATAATGTCAAAATTACGTGTGCCGAAGGGTTTAGAGATGGATCGAATCAGGTTGCTCGAAGGAAGTCAAAGCTTATGGATCGAAGCAAGTATGAAGATAGACAACATGTCAGCTATCAATTTGGTGAAGAACCCAATAGCAACTGGTCGTAGCAAGCACATCGAAATGAGGTTCCATTATCTCCGAGAGAAGGTAAAAGATGGGAAGATGAATTTGGAACACTACAGAACTGAGAATCAGATTGCAGACATCATGACAAAGGGAGTGCAGGTCGAAGTATTCAGAAGACTAAGAACCATGATAAATATAGATTTTTTAGACACAATGAATTAGGTGGTGTGTTAAATTGTAATTCATAGTGTCGAAACTATGTGTGTCGAAGGGTCTAGAGGTGGGTCGAAGCAGGTTGCTCGAAGAAGCCATTTCCCAGTCGAAGCTTGGGGATCGAAGCAAGCTTGCTCTTCTTCGACTTGTCAAAAATCGGCCAACCACTCCTTTCGATCACTCATGTGGTTTGAACAGCCTGAACCAGATTTTGAATTCAACATGGTTATCTGCAACAACACACCTTTTTTTTATCTGCTTTGCCCTTTCGACAGTTTCCTCTTCCTCCCTTCGAGGATTCAGAAGTTCCATCTTCTACCTGATGCTTGAGAGCCCAATATGATCCATGGAAACTATATGGAGCATTAAAAGTCCAATTGTACTTGTGCAAACTCAAACCCTAGTTTTGAGTCATCAGTGTTTAAGGAGGTATCTTAAGCTGATCAAACCTTGTGCAGTCTTGAATTAATGGAGATCTTGTGAGAGAATTCTTGAGAAATTGAGAGGGTAAATTTTGGGGTACAACACCGAGTGAAGGTCATACTCTTATGAGATCCCTGGTGGATATCATTGCAAGGAAATCCTGGTAGGAGATCTTGAGGGATCGGATTCTATTGGGTCAATAAATGTTATATCTGGTTGGATCCATGAATGTGTCATTGTGTGTTAGTCACCGGAGGCTGTCTGTGCGATTGTAATTAGTTTAGTTATAGTGGATTAAGTCCTTGAATAAGACAAAATCATACTTACGAGGGTGGACAGGAGTATCCTAGTAACAGAAAACCTGGATAAAATAATCATGTCCTTTATCTTCATTGTCTTTATTACTATTATCATTTGAGTGCAAATAATTTATAATGGGGAATGTTTTCTACGAACACAATTCAAATCCCCAATTTCTTGTGTTTTCTCTACCTTCAATTGGTATCGGATCCCGACTCTATTATTGATTTAAGATTAAACACTTAACCGTGTAGAAATATCTAGTTAGAGAAAATTACTTAGTTGTCTTCTACTTAAATGATAGAAAGCTTTTCTGATTCAAAACCCGTTCTCCAAAGGTTTCAAATCTCTGGGCTAGAATCAGAAATATGAAGACAGAATCCCTGAAATAGTTCATGGGATTCTGAAGGCTCAACTACGTGATGGAAAGGGATTTCATATTCTCATTCAACAGAAGTTTTTCATCAGAGGCAAAGGTCAACTCTCAGCATTCCAGATCATCAACTGAAGCTAACATTCAAAGACAACCGCTGCTAGCTGCATTGGATCAACGTCACCTTATAGAGATCCATCAAGAAGACTGTTGTCTCTCAAATGTGCACTCCAAAAGTCAGATAAAGGATTCTCCTGAAAGGCTTCAAAAGAAGTTTTGCACAAAAGAATTTTTTACTCATTAAAATAATCAAAATCGGCAGAAGATTTGGAAGTCAAAAGGAAGAAGATATCATTCACCAAGGAGAAGAACAAGTCAGAATAACTCTAAAATATATGGAAAACACTATCATAATCTGAAGAAAACAAAGTTGCTACTGAAGAACAAGAAGTGAAGAAATCAGAAGTTGATCATCCATAATCTTCTTATTTCAAAGATATCTACTCAAATGGAATCAACAAGAAGGAATACACTGGAAGATACAAGAAGAATCCAACAAAAAGAATGATAAAAAATAAGTTCAAATAATAAAAGTAAACTCCTCAGAAGAACAAAATCACAGGTCAGTATTTACACGCTTTTTAAACAAAAGTATTGATAGATACTTCTACCAGTTAGAAGCTATCCTATTTAGGAAAGATTACCTACTTTAAGTTACTAACTTTTGTTGCAACTAATAATATTCATTTTCTCTGCAAAAATTCTCTTAGCTCAACCCTAGCTTTAATAACTGTTCATCTCCTCCCCTTAAGAGTTTATTTACTTAACCAGCTAAGTAAACTAACATCATCTTATTAAGTATCCAAATAAGAAACTATTATAGTTTTAAGATATAGATAAACCCTTGAAAATTGAAAAGGCAATCGCATTAAGTGGAATGTATTTAAAATCACGTTTAAATATTGATGTGACCTGATAGAAAAATAGTATAACCCTAATAATAGTAGAAAATCCTTCATCGGTTCTTCTTTCAGGCCCAATCTCTCAAAAACCCTAAATCTTATCCGTCTGTGTTCAAAATCCATCCATATTTTTCAAATGACATCTCCTATATCAACTCTTCCTGAGGAAAACCTAAGTATCCCACTTCGCTCTCGAGCTCTTTCCATTATTGATGCCCCAGGAACTCCCTCTATAGTGCCAATAGAACAAATGATAATTATTGCTGAACTAATAGTGGATTTTGAGAACCTAGCAGAAAATGGATTTAATCTATCAAGCGATGTTAAGAGTCAAGGCTGGGAAAGTTATTTTGATCTTCTTAGAGGACCAACTTATCCCGAGTTAGTTAAAGAATTTTGGAATAACACATTTGTTCTTGATAAGATAACCATTTGTTCAAAATTCAAAGGTCATGAGATTATCATTAAAGAAAAATGATATTGCAAAACTCATTCAACATGATGAATCTGGTACCAAATGTAACAACACTAACGCAAATATTTTATCCTCATCAAAATAAGTACTATCAGAAACCACCTCCATAGTTGATCAAATCATTTTAAAAAATGGCAAGAACTCTTACAAGACAAACAATATCTATGACAATCTTAAGATATGGTTAAGAATTCTCTCTGGAAGTATTCTTCACAAATGGTCTACCAACAAAATTGCTTATTTAGAAATCGACTCTAAGTACATGCTATACTACTTGGTCAAGAGATAAAAAGTTAACCTACTCGCAAGCATCTTTTCCAACCTTCTCTACTCAATTCACATTCTAAAAGAGTGTCCGAAAATCAAAGTAAATGGATTCCTTAAGGAAGATTGATCTCTGCAATCTTATTTGAAAACAAACCTTTAAACTCTTCTTTGACTCAAGATAGATTTGAAGTGATGAGTGGAAAAAAATTCAATGGAGAAGATATAATAGAAATGGAAATCATTTCTAACCTAACCAATAAACCTCATACTTTTGAAGTCCTCCATAGAAAAACATCTACTTCCTGTTCTTCGAAAAAAAACATAAAAGAAGACAAGTCACTATCTCCCAATAACCCTCAGAATCGAAATCCTTTGCCTTAATTACAGATCCTTTACATCTTTGGATCCCTCATCAACCCATCCCTCTCATTTTCTCCTTCTTATCCTAAACCTAGCCAAATAAATCCTCCATCCATCACATCCTACAACTTGCCACCAACTTCCATTCATCATGTCTTTTATCAAACCTCATTAAGGCCATTAACCTCATATGAACTCTTCTAAAAGTTTAAACTAATTTCTCTACTCTCTATTGAAGATATCTTGAGAATCTCTTCTTCTAGCATGGGTCCTTTCAGAACTGAATCCGACTGGATTAACTTCATACATGTAATGAATGTCAACTCTGACATCATGCAATTTGTCTATTGTCATAAGGATAAATGGAAATATTAAGAATTTCTTGCATCCTTATCCTCTCCTCCCTTATGTTTACCCGCTCCAGAACCTACAAGAAAAGTGGTTCTTGGCTTAAAGGCTGAAGGTCCTTCCAATGTCTCTAATGATGTCTTAGTAACAGCTGGAAACCAACCCTCTAGCTCAGGTGTGAAGTATGATATGGATGTTAAAAAATAAATTCATGGAATAAAGGAAACTCTTAAGAAGATGCAAGAATCTAATCATATTATTCAAGAGCGTCTGGAAATTCAAGAGAAGACAAGTCTAGATCGAGCAACTTCCTTCAACCAAATGGCTGAGATGTTAAAGAAGTTCATGGATAAGTTTAGCAAAAAGTCTTAGGATTAGATCACATCTTAGAACTTAGTATTAGGATCCATTCCCTATGTTTCTAAAAGTATTATGTTTAATATAGTTTATCTGATAAATTGGTTATCTTTAATGTCTGCTTAGTGTTTAATTTTCCTTGTGTTTGTTTGCCTTAGTTTGTGTTGTACCCCAAAATTTGCCCTCCCATATTCTTCAAGATTTGCCAAGATCAAGGTTCAAAATCTCTCAAGGGTTGCACAGTCCAATTGCCTCCTAACAGTCAAAAATTAGGGTTTTGGTTCTGGTAAAGAAATTGAAGTTTCCAAGGGTCCAAACAAGTCCCATATGCCTATAAACATTGTCAAGCATCCATTTGCCAAGTTTCAGGACTTACAACACCAGATTGCACAGTCAAAAACCCTAATTGCCCTACAGTCAACTGTAGGGGCAAAATGGTCATTTGACAGTCAAAAGTCAAAAGTCAAAATTTTTGGTCAACATCTTATTTTGAAGCCACAAACATCTTTTGATCAATTCTTGATCATGATTCTCAAGGCATGGCTCAAAAAGTCTCAAGATGCAAAAGTTTCTATTTTTGGACAGTTGAAAAAGTCAACTGCAAATTGACCAGGGCATAACTTCCACATGGTTTATCAGAAAAATTCCATCCAAAGCTCATTTTGAAGAGAATGACATTTCCTAAAACTCATCTTCACACTTCAAGTCCAAGAAATTCTCTCACAAAAAGTTATCAATTTCAACATTATAGGTCATTTTCAAAAGTAAACAAAAAGGCACTTTAAGTAAAAGACCATAACTTGATATTGGTAAATCAAAATGACATGGGACCAAAGACATTGGTTAGAGGACTTCAAGACCTTTCCAAAATGTCCAAGAACATGATCAAAGATTAAATATTGCAAGATATGCCTTGTGGAAGTTGGGAAATTTTTGGGAATTTTGAAAAGCCAACTTTGCTTCAAATGCCTCAAAATTGCTAATGGGCCTCAATTTCTTCCATGAATCATTACCCAAAGGCCATGCACGACCCATTAAGCTAAAAGGGAGTTATTTTCTTATTTTTAATTAATTAATTGAATTTTTAATCCTATTAATTTATTTAATCAAAATTAAATATGAGAAAAATACTAAATAATGATTTTAAATCTTTTTGATGCAGCAAATCCTTCCATCATGACCTAAATATCTCGTGTACCAATCTCAAGAGGAAAAAACTTCCAAAATAGGAAAGTTTCCATGGCAAAAAGGATTGAAAAAGATATACAAAATCAAATATTCAAAAGCATTGAAACAATGGATCATGGGCTTGTTTTTCTAACCTAATTCCATCTACATACATATGCAAACATAACCCTAATGCCTAAGACACACAAGCTGCGCTCAGAACAAAGAACAAGCTTGCAACTTTTGACAAAAAATCTCAAAACGAAAAACCTAGCTAGAGCTCGTTTCAAAGCAAGAAAACCATTCCAATACACTCCTGACACATCCAGGAAACTATTCCAATCAAAGCCAACCCTCCATACTCAAGGAATCAGTATAACAGAATCAAACTTTTCTTGAAATTTTCCTTAATCGTGTTTTGTTTTCTAGGCATTATTCATGCATTTTTATTGTTGATTTACACTAACATGAACATTCTGAAGCTAATGGTATCCTTGAATTGAAGAATGGCTGCCTGTATAGAAAGTTGTCATTAACGCTTGCTAGGGTTTCTGAAGCTCCAAAAGAGGGGTTTCTTCATCTGGGAAAATTAGACAATAAGACCTACACCATTAAAATCGTGACATTCTGATGAATAGAATCCATACCTCGCGCCCTTTTTCTTTTTAACCATGCTCTAATCGCTATTTTGCAGGTTTGAGTTTAGTGGGGGTTTAAAACCCCCGCTATCCATTTGTTATTTTCAGGCAAAAACGAAGAAGCAAGGGAGAAGACGCTGAGTTGTTGGCTTGTGGTTGGATAGTTTAAACATTGGCGCGTTTTTTTATTCTTCCAGCATAATATTATTTTCTCTCTCATAATAATCATTGTCCACTAAACTAACAAAGAAACGCACTAGCTCCATTGGTAGATGCGTTGGCATGCAGGTATTGTCACCTGGGTTCGATTCCCAGGTCCCCCATATTTCTCAATAACTTTTGTTGAAACGTGATCAGGTGCAGTTCCTACCCAGTGAACCACCATACACGCATATGCCTGTGCCTGCCACATGTCCCCAGGGATCAATCAAAAGGCCATCATGTGAATTCCACCATGTACGCCAGTTAACCATGCCATACGCAAACGCTGAAAGTCAAAAGGGCCAGATTTCTAATGGGCCAAATTCCTTGTAATTAACCTCCAAAGGGGTCAGATACCCCCATGGTTTGTCCAATTTTCAACTTTTATTTATTTTTCTTTCTATTCTTTTGTTTTTATTTTTTAATTAATTGTTTCCTTTAAATTATACAAAAATAATTTTCATAACACAAAAAAAATCAGAAATCAAGAAAATAAAATATGCTTATTTAATTTTTAATTCCTTAATAGTTTTTGTAAATAAATTTAATAATCAATTTAGGTTAATTTAGGTTAAAATTTTAATGTTTTTCTTAAATAACTAAAAAATGTAGAAATTAGGTTTTTAGCATTTTTATTCTCTTTTCTTAATAAATAACTTTTTCTCCTTATTATTATTATTACTAATTATTAATTTATTTTGTAAATACTCATGTAATTAAATAATTAGTATAAATGAGGTCAAAACTTAAATAATTTTTTTTAACAATTAAAAGTAATTTAGAACTAGGTTTTAATTTAACTTCTAATTTAATTAATTTCCTTTTTCTTCATAAATACCAAAAAACCATAAAAAAAATTCCTTTTCTTTATTAAATAATTAATTAACTTTTAATTTCAATTTAATTTCTTTAAAGGGTCCAACGCCCTCGCATATTCGATTCTAATTTCCTTTCGCGCGTTTGTCTTTATTGTTTGTTTCAAGTATTATGTAATTGCCCCAAAGCCTTGTAATAGTAATTAGGAAATTTATTTACTTTCCGCATTTTTATTCGAAAACGGGTCTTTGTTAATTTGGCGATGTATAGACCCGCGCCTTGTAATAGCGTAGGACCTTTATTTTCCGCATTTTAATTTCCGCACCTATAAACTGCTAATCACATGAAAGAATGAATGGCCCAAATAAAATCAAAGCGTAGCTCGCCCAATGCATGATCAAGATAAAACATAATTGAAAATGACACACAAGTCACACACCACTCTTAGGGTACGCCTCACTGTTGCCTTGTCCCTCGAAACGTGGTCGTCGAGTATAGGACATTTTAGTAAGTCCTCATGTCCATAAACATGGCATGGGGGTAGCTTCTAAGGTGTCTTACTATTGCTCTGGTGACCACATTGTCCCTAAAAACGAATTGACCCGAACACCTCTAACGGTGGTGCTACCTATCTCTCAATGGTGGGATGGCACTACCTTAAGGACATTTACACAGCCTAATTCCTTAGGGTAGGTAGACAACTCATAGGTACTTGCTCTCTTTCTAAAAACAAACAAAAAACCTTTTTCACACTGACACTTTCTAAAAGATTTCAAAACAAACGCTTCACAACACTCTTGAGGACTGATACAAGAGTCGAATTGAAGTTTTCAATTAAAATTTTTCAAACCCACGCACTTTTGAAAAGCAAACAAACATTTTGAAAACATAAGAGCAAGTACCTAAGAGCACATGGATAACCATGGATAGAAAGGGTGCTAACACCTTCCCTTTCTATAAATCTACCTCCCGAACCGAGAGCTAATCTCATAAGGAATTTTGCTGTGCTTTTGTCCTGTCCATATTGGAGAAAATAAAAGACGGTGGCGACTCTTGCTTCCGCGACATTTCGCGAACCAGCATTTCAAACAGTCAGTTCCAGATCCACCGATCACAGAACTGGCGACTCTGTTGGGGATTAATTTTAAAGTGAGGTGTACCTTAGGAATAGGATCACTTGTGTTTTCAATTGCTTTGACTTGTTTGCTTTATTATTGTGGGACTGTTTTGGGAGTTCTATAGATCCTAACCCGGATCTGGGGGATACCTTCTTAGAAAGTAGCAACAAGGCTGTGAGGAAACTGTGCGGGGTATACCGACATGGTTGAAGCAGTCTGCTACGTTGATGTGGCACTTTGGTGTGTACCGGTAACCCTTGAGTTTAGTCAAGGAGAGTACGGGGCCTCCGCGTGGTGTCGTGAAGCATCAACTGACCTTAGGAACCTTAATTGAACCATCTTGGCCTCTTTAGGGTAGTGAGATAACTGACTTTGGTGCAGTCCGAGGTTGGTTGATACTCGATACTACACTCAATTGAGGGTTGTTTTCTTGGAATATTTTAGTCGCCAGTTCAGTGGCTAAATCGAAACGATGAACAATGAAAGAAATCCAATGATATTGGGACCCTTAGAACCCTGTTACTTCTGATAGGACAGGTTTGAGCCCACCAACCTCAAGAGGGTAGTACCCCAAACTTCATGCTGGCCTAAACTCTAAGGGTTGTCTTGTGTGACTTGTGTGCTTTCAAACTTGACTACTTGCATGCTTGTTATCTGACACTTGAGTTTCTTGCAGGCTTGGTTTACAGTCCTTAATCTGGACTCATAACATGGTTTACCTACATTACTCCATGCATAGCATAACATCATACCATTGCATGCATCCTGCATAAGGACTAATCTGTTTCAAGGATCTCAAGGGCTTGTAATGCAGGCCATGATGAACCAAAATGCCTAGCAAGGGGCAAAGGGGATTTATTTTCCTCTAAGTTGTCAGTGGCTATTACCCACTCGATATGGTGAGCCTTGACTCTTGAAGAAGGACTCTCAACAATATGCAGTGCCTTCCATCAAGCTACAAAATGCAGATTCTAACAAATTTTCTTGTTTACCCCGCGAGATCCTTGAAAACATTGCATATATATACATACACATCATTGCATAACAGGTACCCTTGTTACAGGTCACTTACCATTCTTCGTTGTTTATTTCAGCAATGGCTTTCCAACCAGACAACCAGGATTTCCGTACTCAAGAGACTCAGTTCAGGGAAATCTTCCTAAGCCTATCCAAGGGGCAGGAAGAATTGAGAACGCTCCTCATGGGGAATTTGGTCAAGAACAGTCCAGAAGACAGTAAGGATGAACGGCTGAAACAGCTGCAAGCTGAGGTAGATGCAATAAGGACTCAAATGCTGGGGCAGATGGCCCTTATTCAAGGCTTAGCTCGGGAACAAGAAGAGTTGAGAACTGTGATCAACCAGCTTCAGCAAGACAGTATGAAGCAAGTAGTCAGGGTTAGGGACCAAACCGGTAATCAGCCTCCAAGAAGTCAAAGGTTTGGTTTAATGAATAGACCTCTCCAATTTGTTACTACTTCACAGGTCCAACAACGACCTCGCCAAGAACAACGGGTCG
Organism: Vicia faba; assembly: GCA_948472305.1. Classification (NCBI taxonomy): domain Eukaryota; kingdom Viridiplantae; phylum Streptophyta; class Magnoliopsida; order Fabales; family Fabaceae; genus Vicia; species Vicia faba. The sequence continues at coordinate 1,049,446,531 of OX451739.1, forward strand.
ATCAGAGCAAGCCAGACAAGCCTAGGAGGCAATTCACCAAGCTTAACATGTCACTGTCTCAAGCCTTACAACGCCTGTTGAGATTGAATTTGATCACATTAAGGGACCCTCCTAAGAATCCCAACACTTCCTCTTCCAGGTATAACCCGAGTGTGAGATGTGCCTACCATTCTGACAGTCCTGGACACGACACCAACGACTGTTGGACTCTGCAGAACAAGATCCAGGACCTGATTGATGAAGGAGCAGTGGAATTCACCCTAGATGCTCAGGTCGAGTTCTTCTACTATCCCTAGATGAGAAGACCTTTTGTTCATTGGAAGTTTCAAGTTGTATTTTTCTTTGCTTGTTCAAACAGTTGTTCATGTCAAACTTTTACTTTATCAATGCATCGCATATGTCTGCTTTGAATCAATATATTCGTATTCTCTATATTCAAACTGCTTTCATTTTTTGTGAGGTTCAAACTCTCAATTAATAATTCTAAGCCTCTTGAGGGAGGATGACGAAAATGATACCACGATTTTTACAGTATGCTTTTAAACAGACCCCGCTGATGAGGTACAGGAATTGTTTCAATCCCTAAACACTGGAGTTATAAGGAAGATAATCCCTCGTCAACCCCTCTGAGCCAAAGAAGTAGGAGTTTTTCTTTTCGAAAATTAAAACCCTTTATCATAACCTGGGGCAGGGTAGTTCTCTCAGTTGATCCAAGTGTATAACAAATGGCACCAAAGAGGTCCTTACAAAAAGAAAAAGAAGACAGTGATGATTACGAATAATCATAAGGATAGGCAGTCATTATATCTCAAAAATAAAAACCCAATAAGTCAAAACCTATGAAGGAGACTTACGAAACTGGGGCATCCCGCTAACTGTAATCACAAAAGAAACAGTTCAGGCAAAATTTAGGGATAGCGAAATAAAAAAGAAAGAGGTCATACAAGCCCTCAACAAAAACAAAAAAATGACTGCCTATTTAAAATAAATTGTCAATATCCGAACCATCATTGGAATATCAGAGCAAAGACTCAAACAAGATCTAATGCACGATTAGCTGAGTTTAGGATCGAAGAACATCACGAAGAACGGGTGGGTACAAATAAACTTTGAGCCTTTATCCTTTGTTTCCTAAACCGTGAACCAGGCCACGTTATAACCCTTAAAAGTCCTAGCTGAAGCATGGGTTAGTTCGAAAGCATACTGTTACCAAAGGTATCCTGACTCCTTAAGGCTTGCGGTAAAATAACGAGTTGACATCACAGTTTACAAAAAAAATTCACTTGTTTTTATGAAAAAAATGCATTTTCAAAAACTTCAAGACAGACATAAGCTTTGCATTTCAGATATAACATTGTTTGCATATGACTATTTGTTCGAACAGCAGAGAAATTCGCACGACGAATATCTAAGTGAACAAAAGTACTTCCAACCAAGGGGCAGACATGGTCATGGTCTATCATCTGGGGAAGTTAAGTCAAGATTCGGAGAATCTCTCAAAAGGCCAACCAACTTGGGGCAAATCTCCATCTGGATCACTTGGGCATTGGACATGAATTCCCAGCAACAAATCTTGCATGACCAAACATCTTCTGGTAGCGTGGCAACACAATAACAGGGGCACCTCCCTACATCCTGAGAGCATGGACATAGTCGGAAAAAAATACTACGCAAAATCAAAGACACGCTAGGTTGACACACCTAGGCAAAAATAAGGGCTTCCCGGTGAACCAAAAGGGTTCGGGCAAAAATAAGGGATGAAATGAAAAATCTATACACCCGGCAAGTCGAAAACCTGAAAAGGCGGCTTGGGAAAAAATAGGTATCCCGGTGGACTGAAAACCCGAAAGGGCGGTCCAGGCAAAAGTTAGGGATCAAAAGCGTACGACTATGTCCCGACATCTTGTCACTTGCTTACCAGAAGAAGACTGGTCAAATCGGCAATTATCAAGATCTCCACAGGTATCTTCTCCCGCAGGAACTGGGGCAATAAGAATTGTCTAAGCGATCTGGTTGCTCTGTCCACCAAGGTACCAAGGTAAGTTCGGCTGAAGAACGCAACCAAGATATCTTAACTCCCCAGAGAGTGAGCCAGCAAGTCAACATACTCTCCCCAAGCAATGTTATACTGATGGCCTTAAGGAAATTAGGTATCCCTAACAGATCTCAACATTCCTCAGCGCAATATTCCCAACAAGCATCCCCGACAATCTCGATTTAAGATTGTTCCCCGGCGGTATACGAACATTCAGTGGGGCCACTTTCCCAGTGCATATCAAAAATTTCCCCAGGAAAGTCCAGTCCAAAAGCCTCCCCAGGAAAGTCCAGTCCAAAAGCCTCCCCAGGAAAGCGGAATCCATCTCCCCAGCAGGAAGCTTATCCCCAGTAGATTCTGGAAGCTTCCCCCCTGCAGAGCACGAACGCATCTCCCGGCTTTATTCAAAGGTTATTTCCCCACCAGGATATAACTGGGTTATCCTCAGCCAATAACCAGGGAAAGATCGTCCCCGACGAAATCTTCCTATCCCCCAACGGAGTTCATCATATTCTTCAACAAAACTCAACAATGGTATCCCCAATGGAGTTCTCATTCATCTCAGCGAAACACCTCTCTTCCCACAGAGTATTGTTCCCCAGCAAGATCGCTAGAGTAGTTATTCCCCGCAGAGTAATCTCTTCATCAAGTTTATTCCCCAACAGAGTCATCTTCTCCTACCGGTTCATTCTTGCAATCATCATCCCCAACGGAAACGAAGAATCTCACTCTTCAACATCAGCCCAAGATTTAACTCCCGGCATTCGTCAAGGATATATTTTCCTAGACGAAAATACATTCAAAAACATCACATACATCATGATACATGCATAAACGCATCATATCTTACAATCTCATTTATGTTGAGAACATCATTGCTTGACCCATGGCATGCATTACATACGACTGACTTTTACATTTCAGGAAAGATCCAGTTAAGTTCTCAGCTATTCCAAGACCTTGCCTGGTTCAGTTAAATCGACTCCTAAAGATTTTTCTGATGCCGATCCAGTCAAAGGCCTTCTCTGGTCCAGTTAAATCGATTCCTAAAGATTTTCCTGATGAAGACCCAGTTGAAGATTCCAAGACCTTGCCTGGTTCAGTTAAATCGCATCCTAAAGATTTTTCTGATGCCGATCCAGTCAAAGGCCTTCTCTGGTCCAGTTAAATCGATTCCTAAAGATTTTCCTGATGAAGACCCAGTTGAAGATTCCAAGACCTTGCCTGGTTCAGTTAAATCGACTCCTAAAGATTTTTCTGATGCCGATCCAGTCAAAGGCCTTCTCTGGTCCAGTTAAATCGATTACTAAAGATTTTCCTGATGAAGACCCAGTTGAAGATTCCAAGACCTTGCCTGGTTCAGTTAAATCGACTCTTAAAGATTTTTCTGATGCCGATCCAGTCAAAGGCCTTCTCTGGTCCAATTAAATCGATTCCTAAAGATTTTCCTGATGAAGACCCAGTTGAAGATTCCAAGACCTTGCCTGGTTCAGTTAAATCGACTCCTAAAGATTTTTCTGATGCCGATCCAGTCAAAGGCCTTCTCTGGTCCAGTTAAATTGATTCCTAAAGATTTTCCTGATGAAGACCCAGTTGAAGATTCCAAGACCTTGCCTGGTTCAGTTAAATCGACTCCTAAAGATTTTTCTGATGCCGATCCAGTCAAAGGCCTTCTCTTGTTCAGTTAAATCGATTCCTAATGATTTTCCTGATGAAGACTCAGTAGAAGATATCCAATATTCCTTCATCATTCTGTTGAGGTAGTAATCGCCCAAAGGTTCTCTCATCGTTACTGTTGAGGTAGTAATCGCCCAAGGTTTTCTCATCGTTACTGTTGAGGTAGTAATCACCCAAGGTTCTCTCATCGTTACTGTTGAGGTAGTAATCGCCCAAGGTTCTCTCATTTACTGTTGAGGTAGTAATTGCCCAAGGTTCTCTCATCGTTACTGTTGAGGTAGTAATCGCCCAAAGGTTCTCTCATCGTCCCGTTGAGGTAGTAATCGTCCAAGATTCTCTCATCGCCCCGTTGAGGTAGTAACCATCCCTGATACATTCATCACATCATTATCAACAAAAACATTTTGAAGCTCCAGACTCGATTCCTGTATCCCGTTGAGGGCATGTCTGAAGAGTTCGAAGATCCGATTCCTGTATCTTGCCAGGGTGTATCTGTTGACGACTAACATTACCAGATTCGATTCCTGTATCCCGTTGAGGGAACGTCTGAAGAGTTCGAAGATTCGATTCCTGTATCTTGCCAGGGTGTATCTGTTGACGACTGTATTCTCCGGACTCGATTCCTGTATCTCGCCAGGGCACGTCTGAAGAGTTTAAAGATTCGATACCTGTATCCAGCTAGGTCACATCTGCATAAAGAGTTTGAAGACCAACCCCTGTAACAGGCCAGGTAATCATTTTCTTTCTCAGGTACGCAAGTTCTCGCTAAGGAATCTCTTACGCGATCGACAACCTCCCGATGGCATCTATAAGCCCATCCACCTATCCATCACCTCTCAACATGGCATCTGTAAGCCCATCCTCCTATCCGTCAGTCTCCAAATGGCATCTATAAGCCCATTCCCAACAAGGTACTGTCACACTTCCAGATGGCATCTATAAGACCATCCTCCAGCATCTCTCCAAATGGCATCTGTAAGCCCATTCCCGCTATCACGCTGCTGATACTCTACTATGTGAGTGCAAATTTCTGGGCACTCTAGTGTTCAATCATCTTCCACCCTCGGATTACGAAAGGCACGCCAGCCAATCTACATCCTCAGGTCTAAGAAGATTGAACAGGGGAAACAGTTGTACCCCAAAATTTGCCCTCCCATATTCTTCAAGATTTGCCAAGATCAAGGTTCAAAATCTCTCAAGGGTTGCACAGTCCAATTGCCTCCTAACAGTCAAAAATTAGGGTTTTGGTTCTGGTAAAGAAATTGAAGTTTCCAAGGGTCCAAACAAGTCCCATATGCCTATAAACATTTTCAAGCATCCATATGCCAAGTTTCAGGACTTACAGCACCAGATTGCACAGTCAAAAACCCTAATTGCCCTACAGTCAACTGTAGGGGCAAAATGGTAATTTGACAGTCAAAAGTCAAAAGGCAAAATTTTTGGTCAACATCTTATTTTGAAGCCACAAACATCTTTTGATCAATTCTTGATCATGATTCTCAAGGCATGGCTCAAAAAGTCTCAAGATGCAAAAGTTTCTATTTTTGGACAGTTGAAAAAGTCAACTGCAAATTGACCAGGGCATAACTTCCACATGGTTTATTAGAAAAATTCCATCCAAAGCTCATTTTGAAGATAATGACATTTCCTACAACTCATCTTCACACTTAAAGTCCAAGAAATGCTCTCACAAAAAGTTATCAATTTCAACATTATAGGTCATTTTCAAAAGTCAACAAAAAGGCACTTTAAGTCAAAGACCATAACTTGATATTGGTAAATCAAAATTACATGGGACCAAAGACATTGGTTAGAGGACTTCAAGACCTTTCCAAAATGTCCAAGAACATGATCAAAGCTTAAAAATTGAGCAAGATATGCCTTGTAGAAGTTGGGAAATTTTTGGGAATTTTGAAAAGTCAACTTTGCTTCAAATGCCTCAAAATTGCTAATGGGCCTCAATTTCTTCCATGAATCATTACCCAAAGGCCATGCACGACCCATTAAGCTAAAAGGGAGTTATTTTCTTATTTTTAATTAATTAATTGAATTTTTAATCCTATTAATTCATTTAATCAAAATTAAATATGAGAAAAATACTAAATAATGATTTTAAATCTTTTTGATGCAGCAAATCCTTCCATCATGACCTAAATATCTCGTGTACCAATCTCAAGAGGCAAAAACTTCGAAAATAGGCAAGTTTCCATGGCAAAAAGGATTGAAAAAGATATACAAAATCAAATATTCAAAAGCATTGAAACAATGGATCATGGGCTTGTTTTTCTAACCTAATTCCATCTACATACATATGCAAACATAACCCTAATGCCTAAGACACACAAGCTGCGCTCAGAACAAAGAACAAGCTTGTAACTTTTGACAAAAAATCTCAAAACTGAAAACCTAGCTAGAGCTCGTTTCAAAGCAAAAAAACCATTCCAATACACTCCTGACACATCCAGGAAACTATTCCAATCAAAGCCAACCCTCCATACTCAAGGAATCGGTATAACAGAATCAAACTTTTCTTGAAATTTTCCTTAATCGTGTTTTGTTTTCTAGGCATTATTCATGCATTTTTATTGTTGATTTACACTAACATGAACATTCTGAAGCTAATGGTATCATTGAATTGAAGAATGGCTGCCTGTATAGAAAGTTGCCATTAACGCTTGCTAGGGTTTCTGAAGCTCCAAAAGAGGGGTTTCTTCATCTGGGAAAATTAGACAATAAGACCTACACCATTAAAATCGTGACATTCTGACGAATAGAATCCATACCTCGCGCCCTTTTTCTTTTTAACCATGCTCTAATCGCTATTTTGCAGGTTTGAGTTTAGTGGGGGTTTAAAACCCCCGCTATCCATTTGTTATTTTCAGGCAAAAACGAAGAAGCAAGGGAGAAGACGCTGAGTTGTTGGCTTGTGGTTGGATAGTTTAAACATTGGCGCGTTTTTTTATTCTTCCAGCATAATATTATTTTCTCTCTCATAATAATCATTGTCCACTAAACTAACAAAGAAACGCACTAGCTCCATTGGTAGATGCGTTGGCATGCAGGTATTGGGACCTGGGTTCGATTCCCAGGTCCCCCATATTTCTCAATAACTTTTGTTGAAACGTGATCAGGTGCCGTTCCTACCCAGTGACCTACCATACATGCATATGCCTGTGCCTGCCACATGTCCCCAGGGATCAATCAAAAGGCCATCATGTGAATTCCACCATGTACGCCAGTCAACCATGCCATACGCAAACGCTGAAAGTCAAAAGGGCCAGATTTCCAATGGGCCAAATTCCTTGCAATTAACCTCCAAAGGGGTCAGATACCCCCATGGTTTGTCCAATTTTCAACTTTTATTTATTTTTCTTTCTATTCTTTTGTTTTTATTTTTTAATTAATTGTTTCCTTTAAATTATACAAAATTAATTTTCATAACACAAAAAAAATCAAAAATCAAGAAAATAAAATATGCTTATTTAATTTTTAATTCCTTAATAATTTTTGTAAATAAATTTAATAATCAATTTAGGTTAATTTAGGTTAAAATTTTAATGTTTTTCTTAAATAACTAAAAAATGTAGAAATTAGGTTTTTAGCATTTTTATTCTCTTTTCTTAATAAATAACTTTTTCTCCTTATTATTATTATTATTATTATTAATTATTAATTTATTTTGTAAATACTCATGTAATTAAATAATTAGTATAAATAAGGTCAATACTTAAATATTTTTTTTAACAATTAAAAGTAATTTAGAACTAGGTTTTAATTTAACTTCTAATTTAATTAATTTCCTTTTTCTTCATAAATACCAAAAAACCATAAAAAAACATTCCTTTTCTTTATTAAATAATTAATTAACTTTTTAATTTCAATTTAATTTCTTTAAAGGGTCCAACGCCCTCGCATATTCGATTCTAATTTCCTTTCGCGCGTTTGTCTTTATTGTTTGTTTCAAGTATTATGTAATTGCCCCATAGCCTTGTAATAGTAATTAGGAAATTTATTTACTTTCCGCATTTTTATTCGAAAACGGGTCTTTGTTAATTTGGCGATGTATAGACCCGCGCCTTGTAATAACGTAGGACCTTTATTTTCCGCATTTTAATTTCCGCACCTATAAACTTCTAATCACATGAAAGAATGAATGGCCCAAATAAAATCAAAGCGTAGCTCGCCCAATGCATGATCAAGATAAAACATAATTGAAAATGACACACAAGTCACACACTACTCTTAGGGTACGCCTCACTGTTGCCTTGCCCCTCGAAACATGGTCGTCGAGTATAGGACATTTTAGTAAGTCCTCATGTCCATAAACATGGCATGAGGGTAGCTTCTAAGGTGTCTTACTATTGCTCTGGTGACCACACTGTCCCTAAAAACGAATTGACCCGAACACCTCCAACGGTGGTGCTACCTATCTCTCAATGGTGGGATGGCACTACCTTAAGGACATTTACACAGCCTAATTCCTTAGGGTAGGTAGACAACTCATAGGTACTTGCTCTCTTTCTAAAAACAAACAAAAAACCTTTTTCACACTGACACTTTCTAAAAGATTTCAAAACAAACGCTTCACAACACTCTTGAGGACTGATACAAGAGTCAAATTGAAATTTTCAATGAAACTTTTTCAAACCCACGCACTTTTGAAAAGCAAATAAACATTTTGAAAACATAAGAGCAAGTACCTAAGAGCCCATGGATAACCATGGATAGAAAGGGTGCTAATACCTTCCATTTCTATAAATCTACCTCCCGAACCGAGAGCTAATCTCATAAGGAATTTTGCTGTGCTTTTGTCCTGTCCATATTGGAGAAAATAAAAGACGGTGGCGACTCTTGCTTCCGCGACATTTCGTAAACCAGCATTTCAAACAGTCAGTTCCAGATCCACCGATCACAGTTTGTTTGTCCTAATTGTCTGTACTTTCCCTTTCAATTAATGAATTATGTTTCCTGTGTTGATTATCTTCTCTGCTTAAATTTTCTCTACCTTTATTACCTTTCTATTCCTTCATTTTAATCTATGTAATTTAAATTCTCTTTGCATATATGCTCTAATTATTATCTAGTATGTCTATCACCTATTTCTTTCATCTGGTATTTCAATAACTTTTCGTGGATAATTAATAAAATTGTTTTTTTTTGCATTAGTGCATTGGATATAAGTGTGATAAATCAACATTTCCATAAAATCTTACCAAACAAGTTCTTTTAAGTATCTCATGTTTAAAGATAGAACTTAACTTAACTATTATCCAAACAATTCTTTGGCTTGAATATGTTTTTCTTAAAAGATCATTTCTCTGTCCACTATCACCTTTTTTATTTTTGACAAAGGGGGAGAAAGTAAAACATGACTTTGATAACACATAACAAACATGTATAATTGTGATATGGCGGGAGAACTGACTTGGTGTGTTTTGCGTTTTATCGTAAATGTTGCGGATAGCAAGAGTCGCCATCGACTTTTTTTTTATCCAATAAAGGAAAAGGTGAAAAGAACAGGAAAAACCTTTTGAGAATTTTCTTGAGTTCGTGGGGTATGTTATGAAAAGGGAAGGTGTTAGAACCCTTTTCATCCGTAGTTATCTACGGGCTCTTAATTGCTATCTCACTTTGAAATGCTTTATGTTTTGTGTATGTTTAAAAATACTTTGAAAAGGGCTTAGTTCAGAAAACTTTGCAAATATTCTCATGTCGTTGAGAATGTATACAAAGTGTTGGTTTTCAAAATATTTTTTGAAAAGGAATGTTTGAAAGATGTTTTGAAAATGTCAATGTAAGGCAATTTTGTAATGATTCTCGTATCGTTGAGAATGTATACAAAATGTTTGTTTTGACAATTGTTTTGAAAGTGTGAGGTGTAAATGGTTTTGTTTGTGAGCAAGCAATTACGAGCAATATACCTACTCAAAAAGTATTTGTTCTTTTCCTCCTCCTTTAGATAATGCTATTTTACCATTAGTTGGTAGAGATCCATATCATTGGATGTGAGGGACATGCGGGGGTCATCGTACAGTCATAGAAGGAAACTTGTAGGATGCTTTAGCAATTGTCGTAAGGGACTAAGATCGTTTATCGAAGGCAACATTTGAAGGGTCATTGAGGGACAATGGTCTTTTAATCGAGGGTCTTTGCTAAAACATCCCACGTTCGAGGGACATGACTGTTTTAACTTGAGGCAACAAGTGTGGGTTACCCTAGAGTTGCATATGTGCGAAGTGTTTTGTTTTCAAGTATTTTATCTTTGAATTAGGGTTTTCTAATGTTTGATTTTAAATCTTGTCATAAAAACCCTAATTACTAACAATAATAAGGAAAGCGATAAATTGCAGAATTTAAATATCCTACGCTATTATAACGCTTTGGGAATGAGGGGAGGAAAACAATAAAGCCCAAATTACTATTAAAAACCATTGAATATTAATTACAATAATAATACAAAAATGTAAAGATAAAGAAGCAAAAAGAAATTATTTTTTAGGGTTTTCGATGGAGAAATTTAAAGATTAACCTAATCTAAACTAGTTAATTTTATTTACAAGAGAAGTTAATTAATGATTAACAAAACCTTAAATCTAATTTGATTGAAATTAAATAATAAAAACCTAAGTCTAATAAATTTATTTTAGAAAATAATTTGAACGTTAATGTTAACTTAGAAAAATATTTTTTTTTAAAGTGTGTAAACTAAACAAAAATCTAGTTCTAAATACTAACTAAAAATAAAATAAATTTTTAAGTAAAAATTATTTAATAACTTAATTATTTAAGAAAATATATTTTGGTATTTTTTGGTTAAATAAAATAAAATAAATGAAAAAATAAAAAGAAATAAAAAGAAATGGGTTGGGGTGTTGAAAAGTAAAAGAGGGTTAAAAGTTAGCAAATAGACCCAAACTTGTTTCTTTTTTTTGTTTGAAATCAGAGAAAAATAAATAAATAATGGGCCTGAGTATAAGTAAAATGTGAGTGAGAAGAAGTAAAAACAAAAACAGAAAAAGGCCCAAGTGCTGGAAGCCCAGCGCTGTTGGTGATCCCATGTGGCTGGCTTTCTGAGGCATACCATACGCTTGCTTTATGGTGTATTGGATGAGACCATATGATGATCACACGGTGAAGGAATGAGGGTGTATGGCGCGCGTATTGAGCTTGTACACACTGAATTTGCAAGGCAAACATGAAAAAAAACATAAAATGGTACCACTGGGGCTCAAACCCAGGTCCCTAGAGTTCAATGCCTTATGTGCGCTTCCTCTTCCACTGGGGTGGCTGTTTCATCCGTTTATAGAACAAGTTGTAATAAACTTAAAGTAAACCCACTCCTGATTATAACTTCATTCCTAACCTCGCGCCATAAGCCATTGACAAGATTTTTGAATTTCTTATCTTGCTCATTTTTAAACCATTTGGAAAAGTATAAACATGAAACTTGCTCCATTTTTCAATAAGAATTCAACCATGTAAACAACTTAAACTATAAATCAAAGATGAACATTAATTTCTGTTGGTACCAAATAAAACCTAATTTTTTCAGAAAGTTCAAACTCAAAATTCACATCTCTCAGGCAACATAAATGAAAACTAAAGGCATGGTTAGCTTCAGGGCTATGATGTCTACATTTTTCATTCACAAAGTAACCATTAATGATGCTTTTAGAGAGAGTTAAAAGTTGAGAAAACTTACCTCAAAACTGGAAATCATGTATGGAGTTTGAGCACTTCTGGAGGTGTTGTGATGATCTGGATAACTTCACTGATGTCCTAGAAAGCTAATGCAAATCTTACTTTGTGCTGAAAGTGCCTGAATCGTGATGGAGAAGTCAATGTGCAGAGTTATGTTTTTTAGTTTGGAAGATGAGAAAGATAATTTTACAGTTGTGAAATAGGGGTGTGGATGAGTTGTTTATGATGTATAGATGCTTTGTAAATGATTATAAGTGAAAACGCACGAGGGATTTGAGTGTTTGAAGTTTTTGGTAAAAAATGCCAACAATGGAGGTTTGTGTGCAATTCTGAGTTTTAAGGAGTTTGAGTGAGTTTGAGGGCTATTGAATTCGTGTCTTGGCTTGCAAGTAATGTCTCTATTTATAGAGGATAGGTTTGGAATGCTCAAGTTGATTAGAGTTCAAAATCACATGTTAAGCTCAACATGTGATTTTCTTGAAAAATCATGTTTCAATATCTTGTATTTTTTATCATAGAGTGGTTAATCACGTTAATCACAATGCTTCTCACCTTTTAGATGGAGTGTGATCAGAGGGAACAAGTGAGAGGCTCAAGAATTGACTTTGTGCATAAAGCTTGCTTTTCAAGAATGGCAATGTTAACTTTCTTCTCAAAATGGCAAATTGGCTTGGACAATGCTTAAACCACTTGGATCATAGCTCAAAAGTTTGTGTAATACATTAATTATGGGTAGATACACAAGTTAGAAGGAATTCAAAGCAATATTATGCCGCATAACATTGAGATTGGATTATGTGTTCATCAAGAAAATGACTTGTAATTCAAGAATGGATGCCTAACTTCATCTCTTCAAATCTCCTAGCTCAAAAATGATCTCTTCAAGTTCTTTGACATATTGTAAAGCTTGAAACGTTGTCTACAATCTTAATGTTGACTACTTTGGCTAAATAATCTTGGAAATAGGTGAAAATTGGTCAAGAAGTTAGGTCAAAAATCTGCCTAAACTTGCTAAAATTTTTACTAAGTGTTTTATGAAAAATGTCATGACTTTATGAGCTTATATCTTCAAATCTAAAAAAATTTTGGACATCAACCCTAAGGGACAAAGTTGTATAATTCATCAAGATCTACAACTTTCATGTTGAAAGTTTTCCTTGAATCATCTTGCATCTTGGTGAAAAATTATCATGAAGTAGTGAAATTATCAAGGTAAAAAAACAATTAGAATTTTCTAAGTCTTGAAAATATTGAATTTTTATTGACTTTCTTGAATTTCTTGATTCTTGATGATCAAGTTTTATATTTTTTAATGTATTGATGAATCTTGATCTTTGAAATGTAATGTTGACCAAAAAGTCAAAGTTTGACTTTTTGTGTATCAGTTGAATTTTCATCCGTTGATCGAATTTCAGCTATCAATCCGTTGATCCTGAGAAATGATTTGAGCCATGAAATTAGGTCAAGATATTGTGTTTGAATCCTTGAGATCATGCTTCAAGCCATTAGGTCATGTACTTGGTCAAAAGTCAATGATCAGTCATTCTCAGTCAAAACCCTAATTTTGACAATTTTTCCCCTTTGATAATTTGAGTGCTTTTCTTGAGGAATTGTGACCAAAGGTTGATCAATTGATGAATATGACTTCAAAATTTTGATGTTGGCCCAAAATTATGAATTTTGACTGTATATTGACCACATTTGACTTTTTACCCAATACAGCTGATTTTCAGTCATTTGAGCAATTGATTGAGAAAATTTGTGATACAAGACTTAAAAATTGGTATGAGCAATCTTGGAGACCTATAATGAACCATGAAATTAATTTTAGGCATCAAAAGTCTAATTGTCCTTGAGAAAAACAAAACGCTAATTTGGAGGCTCAGTGCTTAAGAGGTGAGCTTGTTTGGTCAAACTCTTGAGAACCCTTGAGTATTTGAGATCTTTTGTGAGAAATGTCTTGAGAAAGGAGAGGGAAAATTTTGGGGTACAACAATAATGATGTTTCTACTAACTATTTGTTCTGATACTTCTCTATTTTTATGTTCTGATACTCAAAATTTATTTTGTGAGTCTTAGGCTCAAGGGGAGACTATGAACAAGCTTAAATAGAATTTTGGGTTTAACATATTCAGAAGGAGCTGTGAGCTTAACTCTAAATTTGTCGGTTATGGTGATTACCATGTATATCAAAATACATGGTTCGTCATTATAAAAAAGGGAGAGATTGTAAGAAAAAGAAGTGTTTCCTACATATGACCTTGAGATTTTGATGATAACTTCACATGTTATCTCAGAGAACAATTGTATGCACTAATGGTTTCGTTTAGTGTGTAGCTGCTGCTATAATGTTCTGACTCTGGTACAAGGCATGTGATGTCATCAAGTTCTGAAAATACACTCTGGAAGAAAACACGTGGTAACATGTTTCGGTAAAGTCAAGGTTCTGAACTGATATTCTGAAACGTGTCTTATGAATGTTAGTACAAGAAGTTATGATCGTGGCTTTGTGGTTTAGCTTTGGAGGTTTTCTAAAGCTTTACTTATGTCTTACAAGTTCTAAAGATTATGAAGACGAGGTTCTGTTGAACAAATTTTGATGATATAAAGAAAAGGAAGTTCTTACAACCAAGTGCTGAAGACTCTAAAGAACAAGGTTCTATGTGATAAGTTCTGAAGACTACAAGACTTAGGTTCTAAGGATCATAAGAAATATTCTTCTACAACAAGTTTTAATGTTCAACATTCAAATATCAGATGCCTTTGAAAATAAAAATAAAGTTCAAATGGTTAACATGTGATGTTGTGCAAAAAGTACATAAAGTGTTTGTGACCTCTACCCTATAGGGTGGCGTAAGGATAGTCCTTTATACTTTATTGACAACCACTCTCATTATAATCGTTGGGAACAAACAACTGGATTTACAACTATCTTTGTTTACTTAATAGATCTCTGTTTGCAAGCTTAATAAAAAATATTATTCAGAGGAAAACATGGAAAGCTATCATTGAATAGTGAAAGGATACATAAATATTATTTTATAATGTCTAAACTCTTACACCTTATTATATCCATTGGGAACTAACCGTTGGTGTAGGAAAAGTTTGTTCTATCCTCACAACATCTCTCTCTGTCAATGGCTATAAAAGAAGATCAAAGCTTCAAAGATAAATTTTTGGTTAGCGGTTTAACCGTTGCCATTATCCAACAAGCTTCATCTTGTGGAAGGAAAGAAGTGGACTCTGAAGATGTTAAAGTTGCAATTCTATACATACTGAAGACCACTTAAGAAGAGAGAAAATAAAGAAAGAAGATTTCAACAAGATTCCATTCAACTGTCATCATATGCATCTTGGATGAAACAGAAGAAGCAAGTAGTTGTTGCTCGTAGCTTGCTCAACAAGAAGATGGAGAAGAACACTACAAGATGATACTGAACTTCTGATCATATACATCTTTGTAGAACATTTTAATGAACACTAGAGTTTTTGCTCTAATAATGTTTATGTTCATATATCTTCATGTAAATTGTTTTAACACTTGAGTTATTGCTCGAAGAAGCGTAAAACAATATATGCTCAAAACACTTGTCTATCTGCATAGAAAAAGCATTCATGTTGTAATACGGTGGGATAACTGACTTGGGTGTTTTGCGTTTTATCGCAATTGTTGCAGATAGCAAGAGTCGCCATTGACTTTTCTTTTATCCAATAAGGAAAGGGTGAAAAGAACAGGAAAAACCTTTGAGATATTTTCTTGAGTTAGAGGGGTAGGTTATGAAAAGGGAAGGTGTTAGCACCATTTTCATCCATAGTTATCTACGGGCTCTTGGTTGCTTGCTAGATCACTTTTGAAATTGCTTTGTTTGAAATGTGTTTGTGGTGGGTTTTGAAAGTATTTTTGAAAAGCGCCTTCGTTTAGGCAAACTTTGTAATGATTTTCGTCTCTATAAGAATGCATAGAAAGTGTTGGACTTTTTGAAAATATTTCATGTTTTTGAAATTGTTGGTGTGTTTCCAATGATGTTGTTTTGAAAATGGTTATGAGAAACCAACTAAGAATGTTCTACCTACTCAAAAGACTTTTGTTCATTTCTATCTTCCTTTGATATTTTTATATGACCATTGATTGACAAGTAACCCTACCTTTGGATATAAAGGGACATGTGTGGTTTATCGTATGGTCATTGATATCAAAGTTGTGAGATACCTTAGAATTTTTTCTTAAGGGGCTAAGATCATTTTGAAGGCAACATACGAAGCGTCATCGAGGGACTATGATCTTGTATTTTTTATTGTTTTTGCTAAGGCGTCTCACATGCATAACATAACCATTTATTTAAGGCAACAAAGTGGAGTCATCCCTAGAGGTGCAAGTGTGCAAGTGTTTTGTATTTCATGCTTGGTTTATCTTTGATTAGGGTTTTCTATTATTGATTTTATCTTTCCGTACAAACCCTAATTACTAGCTTTTATATTTGAAAGCGGTAAATTGCGAAAAGTAAATATCCTACGCTATTACATCTTTTAGGGAATGGGGATACAAGCCTATGAACGGGGAATGAAATCAATTAAAACCTAATTACTATTACAACTAAATTGAATAAAAATAATAGCAAAAAAGTCTAAAAAAAATCAATATTTTTGGTGTTGAAGCTGACACGGGCCGTGTCCTGTAACACGTGACACAGGCACCCATGTCAGGACCCTGTCCTTCCATTTTGTCAAGTTTTAATTCCAATATGTGGGACACGGGCAGTGTCCCGTGACACGGGCACCCGTGTCAGAGCCCTGTCTTTCCATTTTTTCTGTTTTCTTCCTGACACGGCCCATGTCAGGTGACACGACCGGCTGTGTCAGACTTCCAGAAGCATTTTTTTTGCAGTTTTGAGTGCTTGCAACTCTTCTACTTTGATTTGTCCTGTTTTATTCTTTTGAAAACAAAAGTAAAATGATGTATGAACAAGAATATCACAGCTTGAGAAAACTTACCTCTTGAAGTAGAAATCCCAAACGTGTGTGGAAGTTTCCAAGTGCAATGTGATAATTGATTGAGCTTCCTTAGACCTCCTTGAAGTTGTTTCAATCCTTACTTTATGCTGAAAGTGTTTGAATATATCCAACCAAGTCAACTTGCAAAAAATGTGTATGAGTTTGAGAGGTGGTGATAATGATGTTACAGAAGTTGTTCTTATGTTTGGATAACTTCTATATTATGTATGTGAGGTATTTGTATGGTTTGTTTGAGGAAAACTTGTAAGGTATGAGTTTCTAAGATTTGGACTTCAAAGCTCAAGAGTGGAAGTTTTTGTGGACAGTTATGGCTTTGAGAGTATGAAGGGTTTTGAGGATTTTTCAACATACAAGAAGCTCTCTATTTTTTATGACTTGTTTCCCTTGAAAATGCTCCCTCTATTTATAGGCCAAAGGTTTGTGAACAAGGGCTGAATAGGTTTACAAGACAACATGTTATGGTTTGGCTGGGATGCAAATATCAAACTATGTCAAGTACTCCATGGTTCCAAGATGAAGTACCAAAGTTTTTGGTATAGAGGGGCTTGTTTCCATTATTTATGGTGGAGTAAAATCATAAGCAAACAAGATATGGGCTCAAGACAAGTTTTGTGCTGTTGTACCCCAAAATTTTCCCTCCCATAATCTTCTAAGTTTTGCCAAGCATCACTTCAAATGGTTCAAAGTCTACTCAAGGGCTACACAGTCAACCATTCTCCTAAAGCCAGTCAAATTAGGGTTTTGGTTATGGCAAGGAAGTTGAGGTTTTCAAGGGCTCAATCAAGTCCCATATGCTCATACACATTGTCAAGCATCTACATGTCAAGTTTCAGGGCTCACAAGGTCAAGTTGCACAGTCAAAAACCCTAATTGCCTCACAGTCAACTGCAGGGGCAAAATGGTCATTTGGCAGTCAAAAGTCAAAATTTTTGGTCAACATCTTATTTTGAAGCCACAATCATCATTTGATCAAGTCTTGATCATGATTCTCAAAGCATGGCTCAAAAATCATCAAGATGCAAAAGTTTCTATTTTTGGACAGCTGAAAAGTCAACTGTAACTTGACCAAGGCATAACTTTTTCATGGTTCATCAGAAAAATCCCATCCAATGCTCATCTTGAAGGGGAAGACATTTCCTACAACTCATCTTCACATTCCAAGTCCAAGAAATGCTCTCACAGAAAGTTATCAATTTCAACATTATAGGTCATTTTCAAAAGTCAACAAAAAGGGACTTTAAGTCAAAGACCATAACTTGAGATTGGTAAATCAAAATGACATGGGACCAAATACATTGGTTAGAGGACTTCAAGACCTTTCCAAAATGTCCAAGAACATGTTCATAGATTCAAAATTGAGCAAGATATGCATTGGAGAAGTTGGGAAATTTTTGTGAAATGGCCAAAATCAATTATCCTTGAAACTTCATTTTTGACAAAAGGGGCCCACTTTTTCCACTTGTTTCAGCTTGGCCATGCTTCCCACGTGTCCCACAAATTATTTCAAGATTTAAAATTAATTTTTCCATTTTTATTTAATTTTATTTGATTTAATTCATTTTAAATCTTTTAAAATCAAATAAAAATCAAGAAAATTAATTAAAGGGTATATTTTGTGTTGAATAGCTTTGAATCACCATCATTTACATCCCAAATTCGTACAAGGCCTAAATCAAGCAAGAATTCAAATTTTGGCACAAAAATGGAAAGTGTTTCAATGGAGTTCATGGCAAATCTCAAACATGAATGCATAAGGTTAATGGCTTTAATTCTGATCAAAACTCTTTACATAACATGTATGCAAGCCATCACAAAAGAATACACGACCTAAAAAGCTGAGAAACGGCCAAACACATTTCAAAATTTCCAAGAGAAAAAGCAAAACTGTAAACCTCCTTACAACACGTTTTAAGCCCCCATTTCAATCAAAACACATTCCTTGCATTTCCAGGAATCTCTAGCAATCAAAATCAAGCCCAAACGCGCAAAGAATCATCCACACGAAGTCACACGGTTTGTCCAATATTTGAAAATCAAAACTCCATTTCCATGCCCTTTTAATTCATTTTAAATATTGCAATGCATTGCTGATGTTATTACCAAGCTTCCTGTATGATTTAATTTGACTATAACGCCCTAAAATGCAAATCACCATGGGAGATATCTAGGTTTTCCGAAGCTTTCAATTTGGGGTTTCTCACATACGGAAAAATTGGGAATTTTTTTTATTAATAACCAAGTATTAAAAAAATATTTCGCAAATAACCGGGTTTCGGAAAAAATTACGCAAATAACCATGTTTGAGATGGCTCCACAAAGGAGGAGCCAAGTCATTTGGCGCATGCACCTAGGGTTTTGCCCTAGGCGCCATCTCACTTGGCGCCTCCATTGGCTTTTAGCCAAGTGAGATGGCGCATGCTCCTTAAAAAGGAGAGGAGGCGCCATCTCACTTGGCGCCTAGGGCAAAACTAGGGTTTTTTGCCGTTTTATAAATAATTCGTCCGTTTCTTTGAAATTTCTCACACTTTCTCGCACTGTATTTTTATTTTGTACTCCCTTATTTACGTAATGACGTCGCCTATGATTTTTAGCAGAGATGGTTACGTTATATTCTCCGCCACGAAACCCGCGATGAAAATGAAATTCTGGCACATTCACTCCATGGAGCGTCTGAAGCGGGAGTTGATGCGGTGGCTAGATGGAGACATCGCCGAGGGGGAAAAAATTCGAAGGATCCAGCGAAAACGAACAACAACCTCGCATGCGACAGGAAGACCTAATGTGTGGTTGGAGGAAGTCAAAACAGACAGTGATGTAATGCTGATGATGCATGGGTCAGATGAAATTGTGTTAACAGTTGTAATTTCCTAGATTGATTATCGTTAATCATTGTTGTACGCGAAAACCCTAATTTAATTTCCTAGATTGATTATCGTTAATCATTGTTGTACGCGAAAACCCTAATGTAATTTCCTATATTGAATTTCTTAAATTGTGTGAACAGTTTTATTAACGGAAAACCCATAATGTTTACAACACAAATATTGAAAAGATTTATTGTATTACAAAATTTATGTGGTCGAGCCAGACGCCCGATTCAGACAGTTTTTGCGATTGTGTCCGACCTGACGGCATAAACCACACTTTCTTTCCAACCTGTCAAGATCGTCCATTTCTGTTGTTATGCGCCTGCTTTTGGGACGACCCTTCTTGTTCCTTCGCATTTGGTCATTGTGCCAAACTATATCACCGCTGTATTCAGGCCAATAGTCCGGTTTTGCCACCAAAGGAAAGTTGTTGTTGTAAACAGTTAGCAACGTCTCAGATTTATAAACGTTTGATAGCAGTTGAAGCGCGTCTTGATGGGTATGCGCACAAGCGGCAATGACATGAGAGCAAGGCATACGAAAAGCTTGAAACCTGCCACAATCGCACCATTGAGAAGGTAAAATGACCCTGTATTCCTGTCTTGCCAGGCCTTCATTGTGGTCAATTGTCTCTTTCACAATGAAGTTGTGGCTATGGCGGTCAAACCGTGTAACCATGTGAGTGTTGGCTTTTGCACTTTCAGCCTTAATGTATTTCATACAGCTTTCACTCCACAGTTGTCCTGATTGCAAGACCGAATACCACATTTCACCTCTTTTGGCAAATAACGCAGCCATCCTAAAATACGTGGATTTCACCAAGGCAGTGATGGGGAGGTTTCGTATGCCCTTGAATACCCCATTCATTGATTCAATGAGATTTGTTGTCATATGCCCCCATCTTTGGCCATTGTCGTATGACCTAGTCCACTTTTCGACCGGTATGTTGTCGATCCACGTACCGGCTTCTGGGTTAGACAAACGGATCTCGTTGCGGTAATATTTGAATGTGGGCTGTGTCAGTGCGTATCCCGCATTCATCACCGCTTTCCGCAATGTTTTGTCCTTGACCTCCCTCGAGAAATTCTGGACGATATGCCTGATGCAATAGACATGCGTAGAAGGAGGGTCATGCCAACCATTTGCCGGATTATTATAGGCACTTTCAATAGAGGCATGTCTGTCCGAGATCAAACATAGATCCGGTTGAGGAGCCACGTGTGTACGAAGATTTTTCAGGAAAAAGCTCCAAGCACCACCGGTCTCCCCCTCGACAAGGGCAAACGCAACGGGGAAAATGTTATTGTTGCCATCTTGTGCAACTGCCATCAAAAGAGTGCCTTTGTACTTGCCATACAACCAAGTCCCGTCTATTTGTAGAATTGGTTTACATGATGCAAACCCTGTGATGCATGGTTGAAATGCCCAAAAGACGCGACTAAATATTCCGTTGCCATGTAGAACACTACCATCTTGGGCGTAAGCGGGCAATGTTTCCAGAACATAAACACTACCTGGAGAATATGTCTTTAGTGCATTGAGGTAGCGGGGAAGTTCTCGGTATGACTCCTCCCAGTTTCCATACACCCTTTCAATCGCCTTAGTCTTTGCTAACCACGCCTTACGGTAAGACGGAGTGTAGTTAAAAACTGTGGTGATGTGGGAGATGATTGTTTTCACCTTCAAAGAAGGGTCGTTGCTCACCAGGGGTAGGATTTCTTGACAGATTAGATCATGGTTGAGTTTTCGGTGGTCTTGTGATTGAGTGGAACTTACACAAGTATGGGTTGTCATGGAACCTATGACCCAGCAGTCACCCCTTAGTCTGTATGAAGCGGTCAGCTTGAACATGCAGTCAGGGTGGACACACTTGATCTTGTACCTTTCCGGGTTTACACGATCCACCTTATAATCAACCGAGTTGAGCATGTGAAATTTTTTGATGGCCCTTATGCATTCCTCTCTATTACGAAACTTGTCCTTCTCTTTTAAATTTTCATCTGATTGCATATACGGTTGGAAAAACAAGTCCGTAGAAGGTTCATCTCCGCCCATGTTGAAGTTTGTCATGTGCGTAGGTGGTGTGTAGATTTTGTCGGTAGGAATACTTGGGATGCCATCATCGTCAGAATCGTCGTTCACCATTTCATCGAACTCTAACTCGTTATCTTCTTCTTCATCATCAACTGCATCCACCTCGGCTTGCTCATTCTCCAAAGGATCAACCTCCTGTGTCACCGGAGGCTCTGCCTCCTGTGTCACCGGAGGCTCTTGAAACAGAACGTACAACTCAATAGAGTCGTTTCCAGAATAGACATGGCTGGAAATCATGTTCTGGAAATCCTCGTCATCTTGAATTGCAACCTTATAAAATATGACTTGGTTGTTTCCAAAAAAGACTGGACTCTGATAAAATATCTGGGATGTAGGGCCTCGTTCAAGTTTGGCCTCCAATCTTTTCTTAAAGTAGGAGAAATTTGCTTTCCCGTTTAAGAGAAATCGGACATTGTCGGTGTTTCTAAACAAAAACCCAACTGTGGGACACATGTATGTCTCACCGTTGAAATGTGCTTTGACAACAAATTGTGGTGAAGAGGCCATTGTGTAGAATTGTTTTAGGTATGAAGGTGGGAATGTTTTGGGTTTATTGATTATATGAAGGTATGAATGCTGGAATGTTTGAAGGTTAGATGAATGATTCGAAGGTTGGAAAATTTTACAGTTTATGTGAATGAATGTTATGTTCAACCTAAGGCAAAATATTTCAATTAAGTAAGTGATGCAACCCCCCAAGGCTGCCAATCGTATTACATGCATGGGCTTATGCTGCCACCTAGCCTGGCCCTATAATACACACATTAATGTTTTGTCTAAGCCTGCCACCCGTCTACTCCAATAGCCTTGCATGCAACAGAGAAAGGAATCCCAAAGGCTGTCACGTAGCCTGAGACAATGCTGTAAAACGTGACACCTCTTATTCGCCAAATGGGGTGGCGACAACATTCATTTTTGTACTATTTCGCCAAGTGAGATGGCGCCTCCCTTACTGTCCAATAATATTACATGCATGGGCTTATGCTGCCACCTAGCCTGGCCCTATAATACACACATTAAAGTTTTGTCTAAGCCTGCCACCCGTCTACTCCAATAGCCTTGCATGCAACAGAGAAAGGAATCCCAAAGGCTGTCACGTAGCCTGAGACAATGCTGTAAAACGTGACACCTCTTATTCGCCAAATGGGGTGGCGACAACACCCATTTTTGTACTATTTCGCCAAGTGAGATGGCGCCTCCCTTACTGTCCAATAATATTACATGCATGGGCTGCCACCTAGCCTGCAAGAGTGACACCTTACATTATTTGTAAATGCATGCATGCATATGTGTAACTCCCTAAGCATGCAAATGTGACACCTCGCAGGCATGCAACCACTACATCAGAATTAGTTGCCTATAAATACATACCTTATGAAACATATCTCACACCCACACAACTCTCACTCTCTCACTCTCTGCTACGAAATATTTCTTAAGTCTATCATACTCCTTATTTCTTCCTAAGTCTTTCATTCACTCAAGCGTACTGAAGAATGGCCCTTCTAACAATGGGAGATACTCACAGAGGCACAAGGGAAAACATTGCTGCATTTGTAAGTCTCTTCTTTGGTTATACATTTTTCATACTTTAAAAAACGTGTTGTTCATCTTAATTAATCTTACTCTTGTTTAATTATGATCTCAGGATACACAAAGATTCAGAATCCGTTCGCACAAATACCTGGCCCCCGACCCTTTTATCGTCCCTTATCTGGAATATGCAGGTTTTGGAAACGTGATAAAGATCTCCAACTGCACCATTGACTCCAAATTCATCCTTGCAATGTTGGAGAGGTGGAGACCGGAGACCCATACATTTCACCTACCAATAGGTGAATGTACCATCACTCTCGAAGATGTCTACATGCTACTGGGCCTCCCTATTGACGGTAAAGCGGTGAACGGGTCGGTTCAACAACCCAACTCACAGTGTGAAGAACTGTTGGGTAGGGACATGGTAGAAGGTGGTGGAGCAAGAGGGCAGGGAATACTACTCACTGACCTGAAACGGCATTATGCAAGTATGGAATTAAATGAAAATTCCTCAAAAAATGACCGAGTAGTAAAAGCCCGAACCTATATTATGATACTTTTTGGTACTTTTTTATTTCCCGAAAGTACGGGAAATAGTGTAAATTTCATGTACTTACATTTACTAACCAATTTTGATAAAACTAGAAAATTTAGTTGGGGTTCTGCAGTATTAGCCCACCTGTACAGTTCCTTGTGCAAAAACGCAGTCAAGGAAAAATGTACATTTTATGGGTGCGCATTTTTACTACAAGCCTGGGGTTGGTGGAGGATGGAGTCCTTAAACCCCATCAACAACAACACTTTTGGTTTCCCTTACGCAACAAAGTAAGTCATTAAGTTATAACATTTATAACTATTCTTCTCTTTCCAAAATATATGCTAAAAATAACATGTTTCTCATTTCCTATAGGTACTGCGTGAGGGGTATGGATTACGGCAAGAATCCCAGATTCAATGTCGCACTCTACCGGAATCTGTTGGATCACCTAGGCCCAGATGACGTAAGTCGTAGCTTTTAACTTTTGTTCATTTTATTTATTTATACATTACTTTTGCGCTTACCTGATTTAAATTTTATCGCAGTTCGTCTGGAGACCATATTTGGGTTTGGACCATTCTCCAAATCCAGAGGATGCAGCAACTTGGACTGCAAAGACTGCACTCATTCGGTTCAACATTGTGGAGATGCACCACAACGACCGCGTGAAGATGCAGTTCGAAATGATCCAAGAGATACCAAGTGACCCAACAGATTTGTCCCCCTGGCATCTAAAAAGGGTCGACGCCCAGTGGAATCTAACCAACTGGAAAGACTTTGCTCCAGAATGGTGTAAAATGTGGAAAAGGCGTCACCGCTACATCTTGCAATCCCCTGTTTTCCTTACTCAAGGTAACATGCGACACACCGATCAATATATGTCGTGGTACAGGTCGGTTAGTAACCCAGATATGCACGTGTCTCATCCGAGGTACTTGGTTGACCCACGCACACAATGGGCACAACCCTCGATTCCCCACTAACAAACCCAAAATCCTTCAACCTCAAACCCACCCCCAAGAAGAAACAGACCAACAAACACACAACCACATTCCCCACCACAACACAACTACAACCAAATGCCGTACTACCAACCACAGTCACCGCCAAACTACCAATACCCAGATATGCCTCAAACCCAACCACAATACCAACCCCAATACCAGCAAACCCACATACCCCATACACAATTTCAGTCTTCCACATATCCCAATATGGGGCCCTCAACATCCAGCCTTAGCCCTGATATGGGAATGTCAGAAGATTACGACCAACCCGACCAAACCTACCATCAACCACCATATCACCAAACAACCCAACATCCACAGTACCAAACACCCCAAGATCCATTTCCTTTCTACCCCCCATACTCAGACGACCAATGCTACCGACCAACCATGGAACCCCACCCACCGCCAACACGACCAAACTTCGAGGGCATGGGTAACCGACTGTACCAGAGCGGATCTTCGAGATATGGAGATCTTACTGATTTTATGGATTCGGATCGCATTGACTTCGCTGGGCCATCGACCTTGCCGCAACAGGAAACGAGACGGCACCCAGCAAGAGAAAGGCGAGGACGGGGATGCGGAACTGGGGGTCATTACCGGGTTCCTGGGGATCATTGATGTATCTTTTTTTTTTCAGTATTTTTTGTATCTATTTTTTTACTGTTATTTAAATGTAAAACAGTTGAATGTAATTATTTTTTTTCAAATAAAAAATCAATTTTGGTTATCTCTGTCTAATACGCAACGCGCAGGAAAGGAAAAAAAAAATTTTTTTTTTGCCCTAATTTTCCACATAG
Organism: Vicia faba; assembly: GCA_948472305.1. Lineage (NCBI taxonomy): Eukaryota > Viridiplantae > Streptophyta > Magnoliopsida > Fabales > Fabaceae > Vicia > Vicia faba. The sequence continues at coordinate 1,049,471,802 of OX451739.1, forward strand.
GCGCCATCTCATTTGGCTTAGGGCTTGCCATTTGCCCTTAGGCGCCAAATGAGATGGCGCCTCCCTTATAAAAATAGGAGGATGCGCCAAATGAGATGGCTCCTCCTTTATGGAGCCATCTCAAACATGGTTATTTGCGTAATTTTTTCCGAAACCCGGTTATTCGCGAAATATTTTTTTAATACTTGGTTATTAATAAAAAAAATTCAAAAATTGGAACCTCAAACTACCATAGTTGAATTGAGAAGGACAAGGCAAACCAAATGCACATATCGCGCCTAATTTATGTCTAACAAGGAGCTAATCACTATTATTTGCAGGCTTGTGTTTTGGGGGGGGGGGGGTTTAAAACCCCCGCTATGTATTTTTACTTTTGCAGAAAATGTAGAAGACGACTGCGTGGCAGCAAGGCGTTGGCCCATTCAAATTGCACGCGCGCATTTTTTAATTCCAAGGATTTATCTGCTTATCCATATAATATTAAGTGTTTATTGTTATGTCAATTGAAACAGCTGGCTCAGATGGCAATGCGTTAGTGGATGTAACCAGAGGGCGCGAGTTCGAATCCTGGTTCTGGCACTTTTTACCCTTTTCCATAATTAACATGCTTCCTTTGTTTTTCCTTTTTTTATATTTTTATCCTAATTTAATTTATATTCAAATAATTTTCTCATGCATTTAAAAACTCACAAAAAATATTTTCCTTTTGCATTTTAATCAGAAAAATGTTTATTTAATTTTTGACATTAAAAATAATATTTTTGCATGCATATTTTAATTAATTGTTAAATAATCATTAATTTGACTTTTATTTGCTTTTAGTTATCAAAATTGATCCAAAAAAAACACCAAAAAAATAATTACTCTATCATTAAATTAGTTTAACTAACGTTTTCATAAAAAACCAAAAAAAATTGAACTAGTATTATTTTTATTATTACTTTATTTTTGTAAATAAATATGTACATTAAATATTTAGTAAATTAGGTTAAACTTTAATCTTTTTTTCATTAATAATTAAAAAACAACTTAGAATTAGGGTTTCTCTTCAATTTTAATTTCCTTTATTTCATAAATACAAAAAGCATAAAAAACATTTCTTTTCTTTTAATTAAATAATTAATTAGCTCTTTAATTTTAATTTAATTTCAAAAGGGTCCAACGCCCTCGAATGTTCTATTTTTATTCTTTTCGCACGTTAATTTATTTTCTTTCAAATATTATGTAATTGCTCAAGCCATGTAATAGTAATTAGGAATTTATTTATTTTCCGCATTTTTATTAAAACGGATCTTTGTTAATTTGGCGATGTATAGACCCGCGCCTTGTAATAGCGTAGGATTTTACTTTCCGCATTTAAATTTCCGCACTCTTAACTGCTAAACTTTGCATGAAAGAATGAATGGCCTAAATTAAAAACAAGCGTAGATCACCATGACACATGTACAAGATAAAACATAACATGAAAATAACACACAAATTCACACACCACTCTTAGGGTACGCCTCACTGTTGCCTTACCTTCGAAACGTGGTCGTCGAGTATAGGACGTTTTAGTAAGTCCTTATGTCCATGACATGATATAGTTGCCTCGGAATTAAAAAGGATCAATGGTATAAGGGTAGCTTCTAAGGTGTCCTACTGTTACTCTGATGACCACACTGTCCCTACAAACGAATTGACCCAAACACCTCCAAGGTGGTGCTACCTACCTCTCAATGGTGGGATGGCACTACCTTAAGGACATTTACACAGCCTAATTCCTTAGGGTAGGTAGATGATTCGTAGATACTTGCTCTATTCAAAAACAAATCAAAACTTCTTTTCACACCGACACTTTCAAAAAAGCTTTCAAAACAATTTTTCAAACACTCTTGAGGACTGATACAAGAGTCGATCTGAAATCTTTAAACGAAACTTTTTCAAACTCACTCACAATTGAAAAGCAAACACTTTTGAAAACACAATGAGCAAGTATCTAAGAGCCCATGGATAACCATGGATAGAAAGGGTGCTAACACCTTCCCTTTCTATAAATCTACCTCCCGAACCGAGAAACATTCTCATAAGGAATTTTGCTGTGCTTTTGTCCTTTCCATGTTGGAGAAAATAAAAGACGGTGGCGACTCTTGCTTCCGTGACATTTCGCGAACCAGCGTTAAACAGTCAGTTCCAGATCCACCGATCACAAAACTGGCGACTCTGCTGGGGAAACTTAAAGTGAGGTGTACCTTAGGATAGCTCAGACTTGTGTTTTCAATTGCTGTGTTTGTTTGCTTTATTATTGTGGGCTGCATCGGAGTTACATAGATCCTAACCCGGATCTGGGGATACCTTGTTAGGTAGCATAAGCTGTGAGGGACCTGTCCGACGTAGACCGACATGGGTGAAGCAGTGGCTACGTTGGTGTGGCACCTTGGTCTGTACCGATATCCCTTGTGTCGCAACGAGGAGAATATGGGTCTTCTGAGGAGTCATTAAGCACCAACCGACCTTAGAACCTTAAATGACCCAACTTGGCCAATAGAACAGTAGCAGTATGCTACACCCATTGAGGCTAAACTCTCGCGATGGTTCTGGCCGCAAGAAAAGATTGCGATGCTGGAGTTATGACCGATTGAGGGTAGTCAGTGATATTGGGATCCTCTAGAACCCGGTTACTTTTGATAGGACAGGTCTTAACCAACAAACTGAAAGAGGGTAATACCTAGACCCCATGCTGGCCTAAACTCTAAGGGCTTATCTTGTGTGACTTGTGTGCCTTATCATGTTTGCCTTTGTGAATATTTGTGGTGTGCTTTATCATAACATATGCCATCATAAACATTGCATGCATCCTGCATAAGGACTGACCATTTCAAAGACAAGAGGGTTTCACCTTTGCTCTGTTTTGTAGGACATCATGATTCCTATGCGAAGGAACACTATCCGGCTCAACTTTGTTCACCCACCTGATTTGCTTAAAGAGCTGGTTGACAGAATTCCAAACACTGCTTCCTTCATCCAGAGGCATGGTTCTCTTCTCAGTTTAGTCACGGCAAAGTGGGACCAACAACTGATGAGTGTCCTGACCCAGTTTTATGACCCTCTGTACCAGTGCTTCACCTTTCAAGACTTCCAGCTGGTCCCTACCCTGGAAGAGTTCTCTGATTTGCTTGGCATCCCTATCTTGGATCAGACTCCCTTCACTGGTTGGGAGAAGACTCTTAGGCTTGAGGAGATTGCTGCAGCTCTTCCCTTGACCCACAAGGAGGTAATGGACAACTGGGTGACTAGAAGCGGAGTTAAGGGCTTCTTGGCTAAGTTTCTGATTGGTAAAGCTAACAGTTTCTGGAATGACTTAGACTTCAGGGCGTACGAGGACATTCTGGCTCTCTTAATCTATGGGCTAGTATTGTTTCCAAATCCTGATAACTTTGTCAATATCAATGCCATAAGGATCTTCATGTCTCGGAATCCTGTACCCACTCTCTTAGGTGATATCCTGCAACAACTCTATGCTCGTACTGCCCGAAGACGAGGAACTCTATGGTGTTGTACTCCTTTGTTGGTGAGGTGGTTTATTTCACACCTCCCCAAGTTCGTGCCAAAGAACCAAGAAGGAAGAGGCTGGGCTCATAGGTTAATGTCTCTCACTGATAATGACATCATTTGGACTCTCAGAGGTTTAGATGAGGTGGCTGTTATTGATCGCTGCGGAGAATATCCTAATGTTCCATTGATTGGCACTCAGGGCGGAATCTCTTATAATCCATGTTTAGCTCTCCGTCAGTTTGGAAGAGCCAGAAGAGCAGGGCCTCATGAGATGCTGGTGCCTCACATCAGTTTTGAGTTTCAGAAAGATAGTGACGAGCTACACCGTAGATTCATCAAAGCTTGGGGCAGAATTCACAAAGCTGACCCACAAGAGCTGGGACCGAAGACTTCTCTACCTATGGAAGCCTACTACAGATGGGTCCGCATCCGTGCTCAGAAGTTAGGTATGCCATATGAAGCTGTCAGGCCTATCATTCTTGAAGGTCCTGATGGAGATGGGGTTCCTCCAACTGTTCTCCCTCCTCAGATACCCACTGATGTTGATACACTAAAGAGGTCTTGGGCGCAACTACAAGAAGAGCGAGATTATTATCAAGAAAAGTTCAACAAATAGGAACAGAAGATCCAGAAGCTGACCAAGCAATTGGAGAACGAGCGAACCCTGAATGACTATATCCGTACTGAAAAGAGGAGGCCATGGGAGCACTGATGGGCTTTGGATGTTTCTTTTACAGCTTTATTTCCTTTTCAGTATTTTCATTCTTGTAACGCCTAAGGGCAGATTGTTGAACAATTTAAAGTTTGAATCTAATAAAGTGTGTTCCTTTTGTTTACAAAGTTGATTCCCGATTGTCTTTAAAAACATAATTCATACGCATTTCATTCATCATGTGCATAACAGGTACTCCTTTCTACAGGTTGCTTAATCTTCTTCGTTGTTTATTTCAGCACTCAAGCATCATGAATCCTGAACTCACTACCGAGCAAGCTATCAAGGCCCTCCAGGCCCAGAACGCCCAATTTCAGGAGATGGTCATGAACTTGGCCCAGGGACAACAAGAGCTGAAGGCTTTGCTCCTGAAGAAGAATAAGAAGAAGAAGAGGATTGTGCTATTCAACACTGGGCGCAGACTCGGGAACACATTGCAGAATGAAGCTGAGAGGACTACTCCATCTGTGGGGGAAGGTAGTCACCAAGGGAGAGAGGTCCCTAGTCCTGTGGTCTCTGACACCGAGACAGACTTCAATGACGAACAGTACCCTCCTGCTGAGGACCGGTACAAACAACTGGAGGACAGGTTAAATGCTATGGAGATTCAACGTGTGCCTGGGTTAGATTTCGGAGACTTGGGGTTATCTTCTGGGGTGGTGATCCCACACAAGTTCAAGGCGCCAACCTTTGTGAAGTATGACGGGGCTTCCTGTCCCAAGATGCACCTCCGTTCTTATGTAAGGAAGATCCAGCCTTACACAGCAGACAAGAACTTATGGATCCACTTCTTCTAGGAGAGTCTTTCAGGGACTCACCTCGAATGGTTCTATCAGCTGGATGGAACCAACATTCGTAACTGGGAGGATTTGGCCACTGCTTTCTACAAGCAGTATCAATATAATTCCGACCTTGCTCCTACGCGTACCCAACTCCAGGGTATGCCGCTAGGATCGGGAGAAGGTTTTAAGGAGTACGCACAGAAATGGAGAGACCTGGCTGGCAGGGTGCAGCCACCATTGACGGACCGGGAGCTAGTGAATATGTTCTTAGGGACCCTATCTGGGCCATTCTTCAACCATCTCATTGGTAATTCCTCTGCTGGGTTTATTGATCTGATCCTGACTGGTGAGAGGATCGAGGCTGGTATAAAATCGGGGAAGATACAGAAGGGCGCCTCCTCAAATGCTGAAAAGAAACCCTTCAAGAAGGAGGCCAGTGTTGTGTATGGTCCAAGAAAGCAGAACAAACCTAAACGCCGCCAAGCTGTTAACGCGGTGGTTATTTCTAAGCCTGCTGCTGCTCCATAACAGTACAACCAACCCAGAGCTGAGAGACCCAAACGGCAGTATACTCGGCTCAGCATGACTCTCTCTCAGATCTTGCCGCAACTGCTGTCAACTAGCCTGGTAACTGTCAAGGAGGCTCCGAAGATGGTAAACACAGCATCTCCGAAGTACAACCCCAACGCCCGTTGCGCTTATCACTCTGATAGCCCAGGGCATAACACAGATGACTGTTGGGCCCTAAGGAATAAGGTTCAAGACCTTATTGATGCTAAAGAGGTTCAGTTTGAGGCGCCCGAGAAGCCTAATATGGTGACTGCTCCCATGCCTAACCATGGAGTAAATGCTATTGGGGATGAAGACGAAGTGGAAGAATCTGAGTTTGACAGTTGGATTTACTCAACAACCAACGATGGACCAAGCAACTGGACTGCCAAAGACTCTATGCCTGTTACTTTTGTCACCCAGTAATGAACTTCTTTGTTTTGGATTTGTAATAAACAATAATTTGAAACTTTATGGCCCAGTGTCTTACCCGGGGCACCGTGGTTTTATTTGTGAGGGCTTTTGTTTGTCACTTTCATATATCATGAATAAAAGCATTGGACGTTTTTCACATTTCAAATCTTGCGCTCCCTTTCTTTCTTTCTTTATATATTGCAAAACAGCTGTATTTACACACACTCACTCGTACAGGTTTCAATCCACTCTGGATCTCACTGGTAACGACTCTGCTACTGCCAGTTATGGCTTCGAAAATCCGATCAACTTAGCCGAAGACGAAGGTGAAGATGATTGTGAAGTGCCTGGAGAACTTGCAAGACTATTACTCCAGGAAGAAAGGGCCATTCAACCACATGAAGAGCCAGTGGAAACGGTAAATCTGGGTACTGAGACAGACAGAAAGGAAGTCAAGATTGGTGCTAATCTAGAGCTCATTGTGAAACAACGGCTGATCCAGATGCTGCATGACTACATGGAAATCTTTGCCTGGTCCTACGAAGACATGCCTGGGTTGGATACCGACATCGTAGTCCATCATCTGCCTACCAAGGAAGACTGCCCTCCGGTTAAACAAAAGGTCTGCCGTATGCGTCCAGAGATGTCCGAGAAGATCAAAGCTGAGGTTATGAAGCAATTTGATGTCGGGTTTCTAGCAATGACTTCTTACCCTCATTGGGTTGCCAATGTGGTGCCGGTACCGAAGAAAGATGGTAAGGTCAGAATGTGTGTTGATTACAGGGATTTGAACAGGGCGAGCCCCAAGGATGACTTCCCCTACCTCACATCGACGTTCTGGTTGACAATACTGCTCAGCACAAGGTGTTCTCCTTCATGGATGGTTTTTCAGGTTATAATTAGATTAAAATGGCTCCTGAAGACATGGATAAGACTACCTTTGTTACTCAGTGGGGCACCTTCTGCTACAAGATCATGCCATTCGGGTTGAAAAATGCTGGGGCAACCTACCAACGTGCCATGGTTGCTTTATTTCATGACATGATCCATCATGAGATTGAAGTGTATGTCGATGATATGATTGCAAGGTCCCAAACTGAGGAGGAACACCTTGACCATTTACAGAAATTGTTTGACCGCCTGAAGTTATACAAGCTGAGGTTGAACCCGAACAAGTGCACATTTGGGGTAAGATCTGGAAAGTTGCTAGGCTTCGTCGTGAGCGACAAAGGTATTCAAGTGGACCCTTCCAAGGTTAAAGCCATACAAGAGATGCCAGTTCCCAAGACAGAGAAAGAAGTCAGAGGCTTTCTAGGACGTCTGAATTACATTGCCCGATTCATCTCGCACCTAACTGCTACCTGTGAGCCAATCTTCAAGCTGCTGAAGAAAGATCAGGTAGTACGTTGGAATGATGAATGTCATGCCGCTTTTGACAGAATCAAAGAGTATCTCCAAGAACCACCCATCCTTATGCCACCGGTTGAAGGGAGACCTCTAATACTACCTGACAGTACTTGACAACTCAATGGGGTGTGTGCTGGGGCAGCATGACGAGTCTGGCCGAAAAGAGCATGCCATTTATTACCTTAGCAAAAAGTTTACCGACTGTGAGACCCGATACTCACTGCTCGAGAAAACTTGCTGCGCTTTGGTATGGGCTGCTCGCCGGCTGAGACAGTATATGCTGACTCACACTACCTTGTTGATTTCAAAGATGGATCCAATAAAGTACATATTCGAAAAGCCTGCTCTGCCTGGGAGAATAGAAAGATGGCAAATGATCTTGACGGAATACGACATCCAGTACATAACTCAAAAAGATATCAAAGGAAGTGTATTGGCAGACCATTTGGCACACCAGGCAGTGGACGACTACCAATCAATGAACTTTGAATTTCCTGACGAGAGCATCATGATAGTGACTGATTGTGAAGTACCTGGACCGGATGAAGGACCTGAGGAAGGATCCCGATGGTCTATGCACTTTGACGGAGCCTCCAACGCTTTGGGTAACGATATCGGCGCTGTAATCATATCCCCTCAAGGCACTCATACTCCACTCACTGCCCGGCTATATTTCAACTGCACCAACAACATGGCGGAGTATGAGGCGTGCATCATGGGTCTTCAAGCTGCGATTGACTTAAGGATCAAGTTTTTGAGTGTCTTCGGAGATTCCGCTCTCGTGATCAATCAGATCAAAGGCGAGTGGGATATGAAACATCCAAACCTTATTCCTTACAAAGAATGTGTCTTGACATTGATCCCCCATTTCACAGAGATCACTTTTGAACACTTTCCAAGAGAGGAGAATCAGTTGGCGGACGCGTTGGCTACGATGTCTTCCATGTTCAAAGTCAAATGGGACAATGAGGCTCCCCGGATCATTATCTGGAAACTGGACGAACCTGCATATTGTTGTGATCTTGAGGCTGAGGTAGTAACTGAGAAACCTTGGTATCATGAGGTGAAGAGGTACTTGGAAGCTCAAGAATACCCTGAAGGCGCATCTGTCAACGACAAGAAGTTTCTGAGAAGGTTCGCAGTGAAGTTCTTCCTCAGCAATGGCATTCTATACAAGCGAAACCATGATTCGACCTTACTGCGTTGTGTGGATAAGACTGAAGCAGAAAGGATCATGGCAGAGCTACATGAAGGTACCTTTGGAACACATTCTAGTGGACACACCATGGCAAAGAAGATCCTTCGGGCAGGATATTTCTGGTCCACAATGGAAGCCGACTGTTACCAACACTCTCGGACATGTCATAAATGCCAGATTTATGCAGATAAGGTGCACGTTTCTCCAGTTCCTCTGAATGTCTTGACTGCACCTTGTCCTTTTGCAATGTGGGGCATAAATATGATCGGCGAGATTAAACCTACGGCATCCAACGGACATCACTTCATCCTGGTTGCGATTGATTACTTTACAAAGTGGGTTGAAGCAGCTTCCTATGCTACAGTAACTAAGAACGTCGTGGCACGGTTCATTCGACACAACCTGATCTATCGATACGGCGTCCCAGAAAGGATCATTACGGACAACGGTACCAATCTCAATAACAAGATGATCACTGAGCTCTGCAAGCAATTTAAGATACATCACCACAACTCTTCTCATTACCGACCGAAGATGAACGGGGCTGTAGAAGCAGCTAATAAGAATATCAAAAAAATTGTGCAGAAGATGACAGTGACCTATAAAGATTGGCACGAGATGTTACCGTTCGCTCTTCATGGGTACCGTACCTCAGCAAGAACGTCAACCGGGGCAACCCCTTTTTCCTTGGTCTACGGCATGGAGGAAGTCTTACCGATTGAAGTGCAGATACCCTCTCTACAGATAATGAAGGATGCAGACCTGAGTGAAGATGACTGGATCTAGACCCGACTTGATCAATTAAACCTGATTGACGAAAAGAGACTCACTGATATTTTTCATGGTCAAACGTATCAAAAACGGATTATCAAGGCATTTAACAAGAAAGTCAGACCACAAGAGTATCAAGTTGGGGATCTGGTAATCAAATGCATCATCCTTCCTCAGAGTGATCCCAGGGGCAAATGGCCCCCCACATACGAAGGGCCATTTGTGGTTAAACATGTGTTTTCAGGAGGAGCCATGATTCTAACTACCATGGATGGTGACGACCTTCCTCACCCCGCCAATGCAGACATAGTAAAAAATACTACGCATGATAAGAGACCCGCTAGGTTGACATACCTAGGCAAAAATTAGGGCTTCCCGGCGAACCAAAAGGGTTCGGGAAAAATAAGGGATGAAATGAAAAAAATCTGTACACCCGGCAAGTCGAAAACCTGAAAAGGCGGCTTGGGCAAAAATGGGTATCCCGGTGGACTGAAAACCCAAAAGGGCGGTCCAGGCAAAAGTTAGGGATAAAGCGTAATACTATGTCTCATTAGATCACCTTGCATCCAGAATCCGGTATCACTATCAAGTTCAGACGGCATCGATCAATCAGCTTCATCTTCAACCGAGCAGCAAAGTGATGAGACGCTCGAAGATATAAAGGCGATAGCAGAGTTGAAACCCAGTGGGATTATTCTTTTCACACAGCTGTCTTGTTTTCCTTGTACAAATTGTATGAACTCTGTTGTTCGGCGGCGTTCTCTTACTAGGACGTCAGCCTCTTGTACAAAAACGCCTATTTACAGGCAATTCAAAAATCAATACAAGTTCACTTTTCAGACAAATTGCCATTTGTTTTTCCTTTTCCTGTTTTGTTTTGCGAAGAACGTCCAAGGTTCAATTTGTGATATATGCATTTGACACTAACTGCTAACCCATAAATATTTACATACGAAACAAAGGATTAATTACAAGTAACATTAGAAACAGGGGCAATAATGAGTTGTCTAAGCGATCTAATTGCTCTGTCCATCAAGGTACCAAGGTAAGTTCAGCTGAAGAATGTAACCAATATATCTTAATTCCCCAGAGAGTGAGCCAGCAAGTCAACATACTCTCCCCAAGCAGAATTAGTCCACAGTCAGCCTTAAGGAAGTTGGGTACCCCCAGCAGATCTCAACATTCCTCAGCGGAGTACACCAACATTCTTGACAAGCATCCCCGGCAGTCTTGATCCAAGATTGTTCCCCGGCGGTATACCAGACATTCAGTGGAGCCACTTCCCCAGTATATCTCAAAAATTTCCACAGGAGAGTCCAGTCCAAAAAGTTTCCCCAAGAAAGTTCAATCCATCTCCCCAGCAGGTCTTGAAGCTTATCCCCAGTAGATTCTGGAAGCTTGTCCCCTGCAAAGCACGAACGCATCTCCCCGGCTTTATTCAAAGGTTATTTCCCCACCAGGATATAACTGGGTTATCCTCAGCTAAAAACCACGGAAAGATCGTCCCCGGCGAAGTCTTCCCATCCCCAGCGGAGTTCACCCAATCTTCCAACAGAACAACAACTATATTCACAGTGGAGTCATCATCAACATCTCAGCAAAGTACCTCTCTTTCCCCACAGAGTTCACTCCCCGCAGAGTAATCTATTCACCAAGTTTAGCCCCCAACGGAGTCATCTTCTCCTACCGGTATCCTTGCAACTATCATCCCCAGCGGAAACAAAGCTCTACTCTTCAACATCAGCCCAGGATTTGACTTCCCGGCATTCGTCAAGGATTTATTTTCCTAAGACAAAAATACATTCACAAACATCACATCTTCATACATTATAGCATGCATATACGCATCATGAACATACAATCTCATTTATTCTGAGAACATCACGCATGTCATACATCATGACATCGCATACAACTAACATTTTGTCTGGTCAGGACGAAAGTTAATACAAAGATAATTGCTATCAACGGTCGCAACTAAAGATCCGATTCCTATATCTTGCCAGGGTGTATCTGATGACGACTAATTCCATACTCGATTCCTGTATCCTGCCAGGGCACGTCTGAAGAGTTCGAAGATCCGATTCCTGTATCTTGCCAGGGTGTATCTGTTGACGACTACATTTCCAGACTCGATTCCTGTATCCTGCCAGGGCACGTATGAAGAGTTTGAAGATCCGATTCCTGTATCTTGCCAGGGTGTATCTGATGACGACTAATTCTAGACTCGATTCCTGTATCCTGCCAGGGCACGTCTGAAGAGTTCAAAGATCCGATTCCTGTATCTTGCCAGGGCGTATCTGTTGACGACTACATTACCAGACTCGATTCCTGTATCCTGCCAGGGCACGTCTGAAGAGTTCGAAGATCCGATTCCTGTCTCTTGCTAGGGTGTATCTGTTGACGACTATATTACCAGACTCGATTCCTGTATCCTTCCAGGGCACGTCTGAAGAGTTCAAAGATCCGATTCCTATATCTTGCCAGGGTGTATCTGTTGACGACTACATTACCAGACTCAATTCCTGTATCCTACCAGGGCACGTCTGAAGAGTTCGAAGATCCGATTCCTGTATCTTGCCAGGGTTTATCTGTTGACGACTGATTCCAAACTCGATTCCTGTATCCTTCCAGGGCACGTCTGAAGAGTTTAAAGATTCTATTCCTGTATCCAGCCAGGGCACATCTACCTAAAGAGTATGAAGATCAACTCTTGTAACAGGCCAGGTAATTATTTTCTTTCTCAGGTACGCAAGTTCTCGCTAAGGAATCTCTTACGCGATCGACACCCATATGGCATCTATAAGCCCATCCCCCTATCCATCATCTTTCCAAATGGCATCTGTAAGCCCATTCTCGCCATCACACTACTGATACTCAACTATGTGAGTGCAAATTTCTGGGCACTCTAGTGTTCAATCATCTTCTACCTTCAGATTACGAAAGGCACGTAAGCCAATCTACATCCTCAGGTCAAAGAAGATTGAACAGGGGCAACTGTTGTACCCCAAAATTTTCCCTCCCATAATCTTCAAAGTTTTGCCAAGCATCACTTCAAATGGTTCAAAGTCTACTCAAGGGCTACACAGTCAACCATTCTCCTAAAGCCAGTCAAATTAGGGTTTTGGTTCTGGCTAGGAAGTTGAGGTTTTCAAGGGCTCAATCAAGTACCATATGCTCATACACATTGTCAAGCATCTACATGTCAAGTTTCAGGGCTCACAAGGTCAAGTTGCACAGTCAAAAACCCTAATTGCCTCACAGTCAACTGCAGGGGCAAAATGGTCATTTGGCAGTCAAAAGTCAAATTTTTTGGTCAACATCTTATTTTGAAGCCACAATCATCATTTGATCAAGTCTTGATCATGATTCTCAAAGCATGGCTCAAAAATCATCAAGATGCAAAAGTTTCTATTTTTGGACAGCTGAAAAGTCAACTGTAACTTGACCAAGGCATAACTTTTTCATGGTTCATCAGAAAAATCCCATCCAATGCTCATCTTGAAGGGGAAGACATTTCCTACAACTCATCTTCACATTCCAAGTCCAAGAAATTCTCTCACAAAAAGTTATCAATTTCAACATTATAGGTCATTTTCAAAAGTCAACAAAAAGGGACTTTAAGTCAGAGACCATAACTTGAGATTGGTAAATCAAAATGACATGGGACCAAAGACATTGGTTAGAGGACTTCAATACCTTTCCAAAATGTCCAAGAACATGTTCATAGCTTCAAAATGGAGCAAGATATGCATTGGAGAAGTTGGGAAATTTTTGTGAAATGGCCAAAATCAATTATCCTTGAAACTTCATTTTTGACAAAAGGGGCCCACTTTTTCCACTTGTTTCAGCTTGGCCATGCTTCCCACGTGTCCCACAAATTATATCAAGATTTAAAATTAATTTTTCCATTTTTATTTAATTTTATTTGATTTAATTCATTTTAAATCTTTTAAAATCAAATAAAAATCAAGAAAATTAATTAAAGGGTATATTTTGTGTTGAATAGCTTTGAATCACCATCATTTACATCCCAAATTCGTACAAGGCCTAAATCAAGCAAGAATTCAAATTTTGGCACAAAAATGGAAAGTGTTTCAATGGAGTTCATGGCAAATCTCAAACATGAATGCATAAGGTTAATGGCATTAATTCTGATCAAAACTCTTTACATAACATGTATGCAAGCCATCACAAAAGAATACACGACCTAAAAAGCTGAGAAACGGCCAAACACATTTCAAAATTTCCAAGAGAAAAAGCAAAACTGTAAACCTCCTTACAACACGTTTTAAGCCCCCATTTCAATCAAAACACATTCCTTGCATTGCCAGGAATCTCTAGCAATCAAAATCAAGCCCAAACGCGCAAAGAATCATCCACACGAAGTCACACGGTTTGTCCAATATTTGAAAATCAAAACTCCATTTCCATGCCCTTTTAATTCATTTTAAATATTGCAATGCATTGCTGATGTTATTACCAAGCTTCCTGTATGCTTTAATTTGACTATAAGGCCCTAAAATGCAAATCACCATGGGAGATATCTAGGTTTTCCGAAGCTTTCAATTTGGGGTTTCTCACATACGGAAAAATTGGAACCTCAAACTACCATAGTTGAATTGAGAAGGACAAGGCGAACCAAATGCACATATCGCGCCTAATTTATGTCTAACAAGGAGCTAATCGCTATTATTTGCAGGCTTGTGTTTTGGGGGGGGGGGGTTTAAAACCCCCGCTATGTATTTTTACTTTTGCAGAAAATGTAGAAGACGACTGCGTGGCAGCAAGGCGTTGGCCCATTCAAATTACACGCGCGCATTTTTTTAATTCCCAGGATTTATCTGCTTATCCATATAATATTAAGTGTTTTATTGTTATGTCAATTGAAACAGCTGGCTCAGATGGCAATGCATTAGTGGATGTTCCCAGAGGGCGCGAGTTCGAATCCTGGTTCTGGCACTTTTTACCCTTTTCCATAATTAACATGCTTCCTTTGTTTTTCCTTTTTTTATATTTTTATCCTAATTTAATTTATATTCAAATAATTTTCTCATGCATTTAAAAACTCACAAAAAATATTTTCCTTTTGCATTTTAATCAGAAAAATGTTTATTTAATTTTTGACATTAAAAATAATATTTTTGCATGCATATTTTAATTAATTGTTAAATAATCATTAATTTGACTTTTATTTGCTTTTAGTTATCAAAATTGATCCAAAAAAAACACAAAAAAAAAATTACTCTATCATTAAATTAGTTTAACTAACATTTTCATAAAAAACCAAAAAAAATTGAACTAGTATTATTTTTATTATTACTTTATTTTTGTAAATAAATATGTACATTAAATATTTAGTAAATTAGGTTAAACTTTAATCTTTTTTTCATTAATAATTAAAAAACAACTTAGAATTAGGGTTTCTCTTCAATTTTAATTTTCTTTATTTCATAAATACAAAAAGCATAAAAAACATTTCTTTTCTTTTAATTAAATAATTAATTAGCTCTTTAATTTTAATTTAATTTCAAAAGGGTCCAACGCCCTCGAATGTTCTATTTTTATTCTTTTCGCACGTTAATTTATTTTCTTTCAAATATTATGTAATTGCTCAAGCCATGTAATAGTATTTAGGAATTTATTTATTTTCCGCATTTTTATTAAAACGGGTCTTTGTTAATTTGGCGATGTATAGACCCGCGCCTTGTAATAGCGTAGGATTTTACTTTCCGCATTTAAATTTCCGCACTCTTAACTGCTAAACTTTGCATGAAAGAATGAATGACCTAAATTAAAAACAAGCGTAGATCACCATGACACATGTACAAGATAAAACATAACATGAAAATAACACACAAATTCACACACCACTCTTAGGGTACGCCTCACTGTTGCCTTACCTTCGAAATGTGGTCGTCGAGTATAGGACGTTTTAGTAAGTCCTTATGTCCATGACATGATCCAGTTGCCTCGAAACGGTTGCCTCGGAATTAAAAAGGATCAATGGCATAAGGGTAGCTTCTAAGGTGTCCTACTGTTACTCTGATGACCACACTGTCCCTACAAACGAATTGACCCAAACACCTCCAACGGTGGTGCTACCTACCTCTCAATGGTGGGATGGCACTACCTTAAGGACATTTACACAGCCTAATTCCTTAGGGTAGGTAGATGACTCGTAGATACTTGCTCTATTCAAAAACAAATCAAAACTTCTTTTCACACCGACACTTTCAAAAAAGCTTTCAAAACAATTTTTCAAACACTCTTGAGGACTGATACAAGAGTCGATCTGAAATCTTTAAACGAAACTTTTTCAAACTCACTCACAATTGAAAAGTAAACACTTTTGAAAACACAATGAGCAAGTATCTAAGAGCCCATGGATAACCATGGATAGAAAGGGTGTTAACACCTTCCCTTTCTATAAATCTACCTCCCGAACCGAGGAACATTCTCATAATGAATTTTGCTGTGCTTTTGTCCTTTCCGTGTTGGATAAAATAAAAGACGATGGCGACTCTTGCTTCCGCGACATTTCGCGAACCAGCGTTAAACAGTCAGTTCCAGATCTACCGATCACATGTGCCAACAAGCTTGCTTTTCTAAAATGGCAATGGTGCCTTTATGCCATAAATGGAAAGATCTTTTGGACAATGGCTTAAACACTTGGGTAATAGCTCAAGAGTGGGTGTAAGCATTAAATTATGATGATATTTGCAAGAAAGGAGGCCTATAACACAAGATTATGCAGCATAGCATAAGGGTTTTGTTATGTGTTCTTCACTAAAATGACTTGCAATTCAAGAATGGATGCCCAACTTCATGCCCTTGAATCTCGTAGCTCAAGTATGATAAATTCATGCTCTTGGATGTTTTAGAAAGCTTGAAACATCCTCTATAACTTTCATGCTGGCTATTTTGACAAAATCATCTTGGAACTATGTGAAAAAATGCCAAGAAGTTGGGATAAAATCCTGACCAAAACTGCTGAAAATTTCTCTAAGTGTTCATTCAAAAATATCATGACTTCATGAATTTATAACTCAAAATTCAAGCATTTATAGAAAAAGCTCTGCCCTACAAAGTTTTAGATCTCATTGAGATCTACAACTTTCATGTTAGATGTTTTCCTTGAATCATCTTGCATCATGGTGAAAAATTGGCATGAAGAAATGAAATTATCATATGTAAAAAACACTTAGAAAAATTTCTAAGTCTTGAAGAGTTTGACTTTTCACATTGACTTTTAACTTTCTTGATTTCTTGATGATAAAGTTTCATATTTTTGAATGTCTTGATGAATTTTGATCTTTGAGACTTAAAGTTGACCCAAAAGACAAAGTTTGACTTTTGGTGCTATAGTTGACTTTTTCATCAATACAACTGATTTTTGGTCATTTGGTCAATTGACTGAGCGGAATTTGCGATACAAGACTTGAAACTTGAAATGAGCATTCTTGAAGGTCCACAATGGTCCATGAACGTCACTTGAAGTATTAGAAGTCCAGTTGTTCTTGTGCAAGCTCCAACCTTAATTTTGAGGTATTAGTGTTAAGGAGATGGCTTGACCTAGTCAATACTTGTGCAAGCTTGAGTTTTTGCAGATATTTGTGAGAAATGTCTTGAAGAAAGAGAGGGAAAATTTTGGGGTACAACAACTGCCCCTGTTCAATCTTTTTAAAGCTAAAGAGTTAGATTGGCGGATCCATCATTCGTGACTTGAAGGTGAAAGATGATTGAACACTAGAGTGCCCAAAAATTTGCACTCGATGGTGTGTTGCTTGATTGTGTCGGGAATGGGATTAAAGATGCCATATAGAGAGGTGATAGAAAGGTATGTTATTTGGCGACTTCACTGGAGAGACCATTCTAACCAGAAGATGTCTTTGTCTTGTCGATCAACTTTTCCTGTAAGGAAAACGGTTGGTTGCACGCAGATGTATGCATGTTGCAATGGTGTTCTCAAAATAAATGAGATTATGTTGTATGCATGTATGTAACACAGTGTATGAATGTGAAATGTTATTGAAATGTAGTTTTGTCTTGGAAAATAAATCCTTAATAAATGCTGGGGAGCCTTTGGGAAGTTAAATCCTGGACTATTATTGGAAATAAAGAGTATGCACATCTTCAAGCCTTGTTTAGAATGTTTCTGTTGGGGATTCTAGTTTTGTTGTTTGAAGAAAACTCCACTAGGGACATTGAGTTTGCATGAGGGAAACTCTATGGAGAGTGTTGATTTCTGTTTGGGGGACAGAGTTCAGGATTTTTAGTTGTCCATTGCTCTAGTGGGGAGTTATCTCTTGATTGGAGATAATGGAAGTTAACTGTTATCTGGTCGGACCTAGGCTTCATAATAACTTACTGGGGAAGATGAAATTGACTGTTATTTGGTCAGATTCCAGGTTTCGCAGTAACTTGCTAGGGATAATGAAGTTGACTGTTATCTGGTTGTATTCCAGGCTATACAACAACTCGCTGGGGTGGTGGCAAACTCTAACTAGGGAAAAGGAGTTTTATTAGTGATTTGTAAGAATTAAATTGTTATCTGGTCGGGTCCAGGTTTTAGCAACTTGAACTGTTAACTGGTCGGGTCCAAGCTTTGCAGTAGATGGAGAAGTTAAGCTATTATCCGGTCAGGTGCAGGCTTTAGCAACTAAATTTGAGATTTACTGTTATCTGGTCAAATCCAGGTTTCAGAAATTGGAACTGTTATCTGGTCGGGTCCAGGCTTCAGAATTTTAAATTATTAATTGGTCGGGTCCAGGCTTCAGGAATTTATACTTGAGGTTAACTGGTATCTGGTCGGGTCCAGGCTTAAGAAATTTGAGGAGTCAAACTATTATCTGGTCGGGTCCAGGCTTTAGTAACTTGGAATTGTGATTTACTGTTATCTAGTCGGATCCAGGTTTTAGTAATGATTCAAGAAGTTGAACTATTATCAGGTCGGGTCCATGCTTTTAGTAACTTAAAAATGAGATTTACTGTTATCTGGTCGGATCCAGTCTTCCAGTAATTTTCTTGAATGTATGAAGTTGAACTGTATCTGGTCGGGTCCAGGCTTCGCAGTAACTTTCTTTGGAGGAATGGAGTTAACTATTATCTGGTTGGGTTTCCAGGCTTCACAAATAGTAACGACTATATTGGGGATTTCAATGGCTTTATTGGGGATTAGGGGTTGCGGTATTTTGATTTGTAATAATCTGAGAGGCAAACTCAAGCTGGGGAATTTGTAGTTTGTTGGGGAAATAAACCCTGTTGAAGAGGATATTTGACGAACTGCTAGGGAGGATATTTTTTAGGAAGAGTTCCATAAGGCTTCCTTTTAAGACCAACTCAGCTGGGGAGAGGATCTTCCGGAGATTGAAACTCTGGCTGGGGATTGCATGAATCCGACTTTGTGGGGATGGTGTTAATGAGATAACTCTATGGGGATATCTCAACTGCATTTAAGGATATGCTTGTCACTATTTTTAAACATATATTTGTTAAGAGTTTAATCATGTCTATGTTCATTCAATTTTAGTCATTGGACACTTTTGCACTCAAAACAGAAAAAACATAAAGTTCACACTTCAAAGTATATATGTATTGATGTTTTGCCCATGAATAGGCATTTTTGTACAAAGAGACGGATATCCTAGTAAGAGGAAATCGTGAAAGGAATACAAAGTGGAAAAATAAATAACCATGTGGAAGTGATCTCATTGTGTTCCAACTCCACTATTTCCCCTACATCTTCGAACATTATCCATTGCCCTTGAATATGAGTTGATTGGATTTATCTTGGACCATTTGAACTTTGGACTATGGTAATAAAGATCCCACGGGACATAGTCATACGCTCTAATCCTTAACTTTTGCTTGGACTGCCCTTTCGGGTTTTTAGCCCACCAGGGTATCCATTTTTTCCCAAGCCACCCTTTCAGGTTTTTGACTTGCTGGGTGTACCATCTTTTGCATATATCCCTAATTTTTGCCCGAACCTCTTTGGTTCATCGGGATGCCCTTTTTTTCGCCTAGGTATATCAACCTAGCGGGTCATTTTATGCGTAGTATTTTTTAACTATGTCTGCGGTCACAGGATGTGGGAAGTCTTTGCCATCCATAGTAGTCAGTATCATGGCACCACTAGAGAAAAATTTCTTTACAACAAATGGTCCTTCATAAGTGGGAGTCCATTTGCCCCTATGGTTTCCTTGTGGAAGAATGATGCGCTTTATTACCAAGTCTCCAGTCTGATATACTCGAGGCTTGATCTTTTTGTTGAAAGCCTTGATCATACGTTTTTGGTACATTTGACCATGACAAACAGCAGCCAGCCTCTTCTCATCAATCAAGTTCAACTGATCCAACCTAGTCTGAATCCATTCGTCTTCACCTAAATCTGCTTCCTTCATGATCCTTAGAGAAGGGATTTGAACTTCGATAGGTAGGACAACTTCCATGCTATAGACCAAGGAGAACGGGGTTTCCCCAGTTGAAGTTCGAGTTGAAGTACGATAGCCATGGAGAGAAAACGGTAACATCTCATGCTAGTCTGTATAGGTCACCACCATCTTTTGTATAATCTTATTAATATTTTTATTGGCAGCTTCCACTGTGCCATTTATCTTGGGTCTGTATGGAGAAGAATTGTGATGCTTGATTTTAAATTGAGTACAAAGTTCTGTAAGCATAACATTGTTAAGATTAGTCCTATTGTCGGTAATGATCCTTTCAGGGATACCGTAACGAAAAATTATGTTATTTTTGATAAACCTGGCTACAACGTTCTTGGTGACTAAGGCATATGAGGTAGCTTCGATCCACTTGCTAAAGTAATCAATGGCAACAAGGATGAAATGGTGCCCATTGGAAGTGGTAGGTTTGATCTCTCCAATCATATCGATGCCCCACATTGCAAACGGCCACAGAGCAGTCATGACATTTAAAGGAATAGGAGGTACATGGACCTTGTCAGCATATATTTGACACTTATGGCAACTCTTTCAGTGATGATGACAATCAGTTTCCATTGTGGACCAATAGTAACCGGCCCTTATGATTTACTTGGCCATAGTGTATCCACTAGAGTAGGTCCTGAAGAGGCCATCATGCATGTCTTTCATAATTTTTTCTGCCTCCTTATTATCCACACATCGGAGTAGAGTAGAATCATGGTTGCGCTTGTACAAGATTCCATTGCTTAGAAAGAATTTGGATGAAAATATTCACAAGAATTTCTTATCATTAATGGAAGCTCCTTTAGGATATTCTTGTGCCTTAAGATATCTCCTCACCTCATGGTACCATGGTTTCTTTTTGTCAGTGTCAAGCTCATAGCAGTGCGCAGGTTCGTCAATATTCTCAATTGTAATCATAGGAGTTTCGTTGTCCCATTTAACGTTGAACATGGAAGACATTGTTACCAAGGCGTCAGTGTGATACGGTGGGAGAACTGACTTGGTGTTTTGCGTTTGATCGCAAATGTTGCGGATAGCAAGAGTCGCCACCGACTTTTCTTTTATCCAAAAGGAAAGGTTGAAAAGAACAGGAAAGACCTTTAGAGATGTTTTCTTGAGTTCAGGGGGGTAGATTATGAAAAGGGAAGGTATTAGCACCCTTTTCATCCGTAGTTATCTGCGGGCTGTTAGTTGCTTGCTAGATCACTTGCTTTTGTTTGAATGTGTGCTTGTGGTGTGGTTTTTTGAAAGTATTTTGAAAATACCTTTGTAATGGTTCTCGTTTCTATAAGAACGCGTACAAAGTTTTGTTTCGAAAATAGCTCAAAGAGGTGTTTGTGGAATTTGTTTTTTGAAAGAGATTTTGAAAAGGTGTCTTCTTTGTAATGGCTCTCGTTTCTATAAGAACGCGTACAAAGTGTTGTCTTTTGAAAATGTTACAAAGAGGTGTTGGTGTATAAAATATTTTTGTTGTGAGCAAGCGAGAAACTAGGAGCGAATCTACCTAGTCAAAAGGTCTTAAATGTTCTTTTCTTCCTCCTTTAGATGTTGCTATCTTACCATTGATTGATAAGAAGCCCCATCGTTGGATGTGAAGGGACGGGCGGGGACGTTTGTATAGTCATGGAAGGAAACCTATGGGACATTTTAGCAATATCGTTTAGGGACTAGATCGTTTACCGAAGGCAACATTAAGGGTCATCGAGGGACTACGACCTTTTATCGAGGGTCTTTGCTAAAACCCCCATATTCGAGGGATATGACTATTTTCCGAAAGGTAACAAAGAGGGATTACCCTAAAGGTGTTAGTGTGTAAGTGTGTTTGATTTACATGCATTTTGTCTTGATTAGGGTTATCTATTTGTTGATTTTTATCTTTCCATACAAATCCTAATTACTAGCATTTATATGAAAGCGATAAATTACAGAAAGTAAATATTCTATGCTATTACAATAATTAGGGGGATGGGGTGTACAAATTTACAAATGGGGATTGCAAGAAATTAAAGTCCTAATTATCTATTACAACCATATTGAAATAATGTACAAGAATTTAAATGGACTTGTTTTTGTTTTTATTAAGAAAATAAATAAATTGGCTTAAGGAAATAGTTTTGATCTTTTGGTTTAAAAAGAGATAAAATAAAGTATGTAAATATAAAAATGTTTTTTTGGTGTTTTTGGTTATTAAAAGCTAAAATAAGATAAATAAGAGAAAAAGGAGTCAGAATCAGCACATTGCTAAAACGAGAAGGAACAGAAGTTCTGACTCTGATACGCTGCAAGAGAGAAAATGTTAGTAGGAAAGTAAAAGGTAAGAAGTTCTGGGTCTGGGTACACCAAGTTCTGAGGTCACTGGGAACAGAGGAAAATCTAAAAGTTCTGATTGTTGAGGGAGTCTAGGAACTTTGGTAAAGCTGGGAATCTAGAAGTTCTAATGTCACTGGCATATCAGAAGTCCTGGCTATTTGAGAGAGTGAGGTGATAATGTTGTTGGGTAAGATTATCTAGAAGTTCTGATTTAGGAATATTATTTGACAGATAAATGGGAGAAAATGTCACTAAATAAACCTAAAAAGATACTTCTGGGGCTAGAACTCAGGCCCTCTAGCACTAATGTCTTATGCGTACACACTGTCTACCACTGGGGTGGCTGTACATCCAGCATTAGAAGCAAAAGCATAAACATGTATTACAAAGTAAACTCTAATGATAAATTCCATATCTTTCTTCAAGCTAATAAGAACATCTGTAACTTAGTCATTTCTTAACAGAACAAAAAACACAAACATAGTAATTATGGCAGGTTTCCATCATGGTTTCAGAAACATAAAAAAAGGGTCAAGATTGTAAAACAGAAAACAAGAATGTTCTGCTAATCCTAGTTTCCTTAAGAAGTTATGAACTGATGTTCTCCCTACTTAGGAAGACAAATAGATGAAACCTCAGAATATGTATATCATCAGAATCAGGATGTCTACATTGTATTTTGGACATGCAAGTTTGAAAATGCCTAAGTGATATGATGAGAGTCAGCAAAAGCTTATTTTGGACATGGAAGATGATTTAACACTAGAGTGCCCGGAAATTTGCACTTGATGATGTCATGGTTGATTGTGTAGGGAATAGGCTTAAAAGATGCCATCCGAAGGTGATTATTGATGGAAATTAGACTAAGTCCAAACTTGACTTCAATTGGAAAAGAATCAGAATAAATCTTAGAACGACTTATCTGAACTAGAGAAATTGTCTGCGGGAAAGAATCAGGATAAACCATTGAGAGGTTTAAACTGAAACAGTAGGAGTCTGGAAAAGAATCAAAATAAATCTTGGAGCGACTTATCTGAACCAGAGAAACATGTCTGCGGGAAAGAATTAGGATAAACCTTTGAGAGATTTAAACTGAACCAGCATAAATGTCTACCAGAAAGAATCGGGATAAACCATTGAGAGATTTAAACTGAACCAGTAGAGGTCTGGAGAAGAATCATAATAAATCTTGGAGCGACTTATCTGAACCAGAGAAAGATGTCTGCGAGAAAGAATCAGGATAAACTTTTGAGAGATTTAAACTGAACCAGCAGAAATGTCTACCAGAAAGAATCAGGATAAATTGTTGAGAGATTTAAACTAAACTAGTAGAGGTCTGGAGAAGAATCAGAATAAATCTTGGAGTGACTTATTTGAACCAGAGAAAGATGTCTACGGGAAAGAATTAGGATAAACCGTTGAGAGATTTAAACTGAACTAGCATAAATGTATACCAGAAAGAATCAAGATAAACCGTTGAGAGATTTAAACTGAACCAGTAGAGGTTTGGAGAAGAATCAGAATAAATCTTGGAGCGACTTATTTGAACCAGAGAAAGATGTCTGCAGGAAGGAATCAGGATAAACCGTTGAGAGGTTTAAACTGAACCGACATTGGTCTTGAATTTTCTTTAACCGGAAAGAATCAGAATAAATCTTGGAGCGACTTATCTGAACCAGAGAAAGGTGTCTGCGGGAAAGAATCAGGATAAATCGTTGGTAGATTTAAACTGAAACGACAGTGGTCTTGAATTATTATTCAATTTATGATGGGCCTGTGTAGGGCTGCTTCATGACGAGTCAGTGTAAAACTGCATCTTGTGAAGGAGAGAAGAAACCTGGGTAGGGTTGCTTCATGACGAGTTCGTGTAAAACTTCATCTTGTGAATGAGAGAAGGAACCTGGATAGGGTTGCTTCATGACGAGTCCGTGTAAAACTTCATCTTGAGAATGAGAAAAGGAACCTGTGTAGGGTTACTTCAGCTAGTCGTGTAGATAATTGCCCCGACTTGTTACAGGTATTAATCTGGAACTTGAAAATGGTTGAGGGTAGCCATCTTTTGATTGACCTTTTCCTGAAAAAGGTAAAACGTTAGCTGTATGCAGTGTCATGATGTATGAAATGTATGGTGTAATGATGTTCTCAAAATAAATGAGATTCTGTCGTATGCACTTGTCATGCATGTAACCAGGATGTATGAAATGTGAAATGTTAATTGTTGTACCCCAAAATTTTCCCTCTCACTTATCAAGGATTTTCACAAGATCTCCTTTGGATCAAGACTACTTATGGTTTGATCAGCTCAAGACACCTCCTCATGCACTGATAACCAAAATTAGGGTTTGAGATTGCACAAGTATTTTTGAACTTCCAATGTCCCATATGACTTTCATGGATCATTATGGACCCCCAAGATTACTCATGTCAAGTTTCAAGCCTTGGATCATACTTTTGATCAGTCAATTGAACAGTTGACCCAAAAATCAACTGTATTGGGGAAAAAGTAAACCATGGCTAATTTATAGTCAAACTTCATAATTTTTTATCCACATCAACATTTTAGACTCATATGTATCATTTGATCAAGTTTGGACCATAATTCCTCAAGAAATTTGATCAAATCATCAAAAGGGCAAAATAGTCAAAATTAGGGTTTTGATTTGGAAAGGACAATTTCTGGTTTTTGACCTGGCAAATGGTCAATTGAGTTAAGGCATTATCTTAAGAGTCCAATTTCATAACTTTTACCTAATGACATGGTTCAAAACACTACAAGTCCATTCGATTGACAGATGAATTTTTCAGTCAACTGATCAAAAGTCAACTGTATACTGAAAAGTCAAACTTTGACTTTTTGGTCAAAATCAAGTGCCAAGGATCATAATTCATCAAAACATGTCAAAATGTGAAACTTGTTCATCAAGAAATCAAGGATTTAAGATTTTGTTTTGAAAAGTTGAAATTTCTTAACTTAAAATTTTTTCTAAGTATAGAAAATTTCTTATTTTTTCTCAACTTTGAGCCAAATTTGTACCATGATGCAAGATGATTTAAAGGAAACTTCCAAGATGAAATTTGTAGATATAATTTTGTGAATACATGCTCATGAACTAAAATAACTTAGTGAAATTTTGCCCTAGTTAGGCATATTTTTGACCTAACTTCATGGCAATTTTTCACATAGTTTCAAAGGGAATTTTCAAAAGAAATTCAAAGGTGGGTTGTAGAGCACATTACAAGCTTTTCAAAACGTCCAATAACTCCTTGAGATCGTTCTTGAGTAGGGAGAATCGAAGAGATGAAGTTGGTGATTTATCACTTTGATTTCAAGCCATTTCATGATGAACAAAAATTCAAATCCAAGCCTAGGCTGCATAATCTTTACTTTGCAGGCCTCAAACTTGTTTCTCACTCCATAATTAAATGTTTTCACAGATGTTGGAAGCTTTAAGCTAAGAATTGAATGAATTGTACAAGAACAATTCCATTTTTGGCACAAAGTTGCCATTTCCATTTTGATAAAGCACTAATTTTGCCTTTGTCAACTTCTTGAGCCTCTCAATTATTTTCTCTGCACACAAGCAAATTCAAAACCAAAAGCAACTTGTCTAAGGCCTCTCCCAAACCAGACCATGCTTGTACAATACTTAGATACTTGACTCCTCACTTTTCTTCAAAAGCAAGTTATAGAGCCAAAAGGCTATAACCGAGAAACCTTGAGTGGAGTTGATCTCTAACCTTTTCCATACATATACGCAAGTGTATTGCAACATAAGGCAAGAATGCTAAGACTCCAAAGCACTCCCAAACACTCTGCAACTCAAAATCTACCATAGCTTGACATTTTTTAACATTACACAGCCATCTCCAAAACCACTCGTTGACTTGAGTAGGGAGATTGAGGGACTTTCAAAACAAAGTAAGGATTGGAATATACTCAGGGAGGTTCAGGAAAGCTAACAGATCCTCAGGCCTTCTCAAAACTTGCTCAAACTCCATTCACGATCCCAGCTGAAAGAGGTAAAAACTCAAACTTCTATCTCTTCATACAAGCATCATTTGGTCCTGATTTGTGAAAGCAAAATGTAGATATACTTGCTCTAAAGCTAACCATGTTCATAGTTTTCATTTATATTAACTGTGTATAGAGAATTTTGGATTTGAAATTTCTGTAAAAAAATTAGGTTTCAAATTAGGGCAAGTAAAATTAGATTTGATCTTTGGTTGTTAGTTTACATAAATTATATGGTTGAACTCGTGGGAAGAAACACCATAACTTTCCTGTTTGGACTTTCCATTTTTATGGAGAAATGAGAGAGATACAGGTGATCCGGCCATGGCTCAAGGTTGAAGATGAAGTTGCCTTCAGGGGGAATTTTCTAATATATATTTATGATTGTGTTTATATAAATGGATGTACAGCCACCCCAGTGGTAAGGCAATGCGCGTAAATGCTATAGGTCACGGGTTCGAGCCTTAGCGCGCTACCTTTTGAAATTTTCTCATATTTTTCCATTTTTTTGTTGTTTTGCAGCGCATGGGCTTCAGTTTCATGGGCCTTGTGTTATTTCTAACATCGTACCTCCTGCTTAGTTTTAACACCCCTGACCCATATAATTTTATTTTATTTATTTTACTTTCATTTTACTTTCATTAAATATATTTTTCTTAATATTAAAAATCATAAAAAATATAAAAATGATAGATTTATATTTTAGCTTATTTTATTTTATTTTTCTCACAAAAAATATTTTTATTTAGTTATATATTATCCATTTTTATTAATTAAATTTGTAAATTAAAATTAGAACTAGTTTAAATATTTATTTTTCTTCACACCCATTAAACATATTATTTTAGTATAAAAAATGCCAAAATATCTCATAATGCCATATATTATTTTCAAAATAAAAAAATATAAAAAATACTTACTTTTTCTTAAAGAAATTTATTTCCTTTTAATCAAATAGAATTAGGGTTTATTCAAAAAGTCTTTTTTCTAAAATAATTTATTTTCTTAATTGATTTAAGTTAATCTTGATTTATTTATTAGGTTTAGGTTAAAACTTTTTTCACATAAAAAACCAAACAAAAATCTTCTTTGCATTTACATACCTTTGCATATTTAATTCATCTTGTATATTATTTATTCCAATATTTGTACATATTCAATTTGGTTGTAATAGACTAATTAGGTTTATATTATTGCAATTCCCATTCATAAATTTTATACCCCCTCCCACAAATATTGTAATAGCGTAGGACGTTTAAATTTCGCAATTTATCATTTTATATAACATGCGAGTAATTAGGATTTGTATGGCAAGATAAAATCAATCAAATAGAAAACCCTAATTCAAGACAAAATCAAGTATGAAAATAACACATTTGCACACAAAACACCCTTAGGGTTACTCCACTTGGTTGTCTTATACAAAATAGCCATATTACGCATGTAAGGCGTCTTAGCAAAAGCAAACAAATACGAGATCATAGACCCTCGATGACACTATTCAAAATTGCCTTATAAAATGATCTTAGTCCCTAAAAAATGCTAAGATGCCTTGCAACATTGCTAATCATGGCTACACAATGACCTACGCCCGTCCCGTTTACATCCAAAGATAGGGTTGCTTACCAAATCAATGGTAAGACAACAATGTCAAAGGAAAAGAAAAAATGAACAAGAAAGACATTTGAGTAGGTAGATTGCTTTTAGTTACTTGCTCTATTTCAAAACAAATATCCTTGCTATTTTAAAAAAAAACAAACACCTACACATTTCCAAACATCTTACAAACATTGAAAACATTTTCAAAAAGATCAACATCTTTGTATACATTCTTACGAACGAGAATCATTACAAAGATTGCCTAAACAATGGCCTCTTTTACAAAATAATTTCAAAACCACACAAAGCACAATTTCAAACAAAAGCAAGTGATCTAGCAAATAACTAAGAGCCCATGGAAAACCATGGATGAAAAGGGTGCTAATACCTTCCCTTTTGATAATCTAGCCCCCAAACTCAAGAAACAATCTCAAAGGCCTTTCCTGTGCTTTTTTACCTTTCCTTTTTGGATAAAAGAAAAGTCAGTGGCGACTCTTATTATCCACAGCATTTGTGATAAAACGCAAAACAATCAAGTCAGTTCTCCCACCGTATCACAGAAATGGCGACTCTGCTGGGATTATTCTAAAAGTGGGGTTACCTTAGGGACTAGATCACATTTACTTGCTTACATTGTTTGACTTGTATGCTTTACATTATGGTTCTTTGTTTGGGTTTGAATCCTCTACCCGGATTTGGGATACATCATAGGTAAGTAGCAATACGTTGTGGAAACTGTGTGGGGTATACTGACATGGTCTAAGCAATAGCTACGTTAGTGCGAAATATTTATGGGTACCGGTAGCCTTTGAGTTAATCAAAGAGAATACGGGGCCGCTGAGTGATGTCATGAAACACTAATGAACTTCTAGAACCTTTACTTGACCAACTTGGCCTTTAGGATGTAGTGAGATGATCGGCTTTGGTGCACTCTGAAGTTAGTAGATACTCGATACTACACTCATTGAGGTTTGGTTTCTTGGGATATTTTGGTCGCCATTAAAGAGGCTTGAGCTGAAACAATGACCAAGGAAACGAACCAGTGATATTGAGCTCCTTAGAACCCAGTTACTATTACTAGGACAATTTTGAGCCAACTAAACTTCAAGAGGGTACTTACCTATAAAACTCCATGCAAGCCTAAACCTAAGGACTTGTTTGCTTTGTTTGTATATGCATACTTGTACATAACATCATGGACATCATGAACATCATATACATCCACTAACCATTTCAAGGATTTTTGGATTCATCTTTGTTCTTGTTTTGTAGGATATGGATTCACTTCGCATGAAAACTATTCAAGTCAACCTTTTGAGAATCCCTCCACAACTTAAGGAGCTAGCTTCAAGGATTCCTGAAAACTCTCCATTCACCCAGAGGCATGGTCGTCTACTCAACTTGGTCACCTCCAACACAGATAAGGACATGATGAAGGTGCTGTTTCAGTTCTTTAATCCTTTGCACCATTGTTTCACATTTCCCAACTATCAACTTGTGCCTACTTTGGAAGAATTCTCCCAAATCTTGAGGATTCCCATTCTCAATCAACTACCTTTAAACGGTATGGAAAGAGATCCAAAGCCAGAAGAGATTGCTCAAGCTCTACACTTTCACTCATCTAATGTCACAACCCATTGGGAAACAAGGAGTGGTGTCAAAGGCTTCTTAGCAAAGTTCCTGTTTGAGAAAGCCCAAAGCTGTTGTAATTCCTTAGACTTGCAAGCCTTTGAGTAAATTGTGGCTCTCCTCATCTATGGGATGGTTTTGTTTCCTAATCTTGACCAACTCATAGATGTGAACACCGTTAAAATCGTCATATCCCGCAACCCGGTTCCTACATTGCTAGGGGATATCCTACACTCTTTCCACACTCGCACAATGAGGAAAAG
Source organism: Vicia faba (assembly GCA_948472305.1). Taxonomy (NCBI): domain Eukaryota; kingdom Viridiplantae; phylum Streptophyta; class Magnoliopsida; order Fabales; family Fabaceae; genus Vicia; species Vicia faba. The sequence continues at coordinate 1,049,501,433 of OX451739.1, forward strand.
ATGTGTCCTTATGTGTTGCACTCCTCTCTTGGCAAGATGGTTTATTTCTCATCTTCCCCAATCAGTATTAAAGAATGAGAAAGGTTCAAGGTGGTCACAAAGGTTGATGACGCTCAAACATTCAAACATTCATTGGTGCTCTCGATCCAAAGAGAATGTTATCATCGTTGACCGTTATGGAGAATTCCCTAATGTCCCTTTACTTGGAATTAGGGGAGGTATCACCTACAACCCATGCTTAGACTTAAGGCAGTTTGGTTACGCCCGAAGGGATGGCCTGCACGAGATGTTGATTCAAGGTTTGGTATTCGACTACGACAACGAAGATCAAGGTCTTCGCCAAAGATTTATCCGAGCTTGGAGGATGTTGAACAAGGTGGATAGAAAGACTTTGGGGCATAAGAATTCCATCCCTCTTGAGCCTTACCTCAAATGGGTACGAACTCGGGCTCAGAGTCTTATGATGCCTTACCCCTCCATTCTCCCAGTAATCATTGAGTCTGTCATGGAGGGAGACGTTCCATACATTATCCTACATCCTGACATGCCCACATCTCTTGAAGACCTACAAAGGGATTGGATACAACTCAAAGGAGAGTGAGATACTTTCGAAGCCCAATTCTACGCAAGCGAGAAGAAGGTTTTGGAACTCACTAGGGTACTTCATGAGGAGCAGACTCTGAATGCCTACATTGCACCAAAGAGGATGCGCACTACTTTTCTATCCTATAGTTTTATATTATTTTTCCCAAGGCGCATTGATGTACTCAAACTTTATCTTATTAATATAACGTGTGTTTCTTCACTGTCTAAAACAAACCTGAATCTTTGAAATCCTTGAAAACATTGCATATGCATATACCATTCATCATAACATAAACAGGTCTTTTGCAACAAGTCTCTTCATCTCTCTACTGTTTATTTCAGTAAGATGGATCTCGAGCAAACAGTGAAAGATCTCCAAGCTCAGAATACGCAGTTTCAACAGTTGCTCATGACCTTAGCCAAGGGGCAAGAAGAATTGAAGACTCTGCTGGATGAAGAGAGGAAAAAGAAAACAAAGAAGGTAATCGGAATCTTAAACATGGGAAGAAGATTTCATGGGCAGACAAGAAGGACTTTGGACTTTGCAACAACATCCGGTGAAGGAGAGGGGAAAGGCAAGGAAACAATTGTCCCGTCAGAATCGGAAGAGGAGGAAGAAGAAGAGGAGGAAGAAGAAGAGGAGGAATCACATCTGGTTGATGACAAGTATAAACATCTTGAAGAGCGTTTGAGCGCGATGGAAATCCAAAAGGTGCCAGGCTTAGACTTTGAGGAATTGGGACTAGTTTCGGGGATTGTGATTCCTCCAAAATTCAAAGTACCTATGTTTGCCAAATATGATGGAGTGTCATGCCCTAAAATGGATCTCCAATCATATGTGAGGAAAATCCAACCCCATACCGCTGACAAAGACTTATGGGTACATTTCTTCCAAGACAGTCTATCTGGTACTCAACTTGACTGGTTTTACCAACTAGAAAGAGCCAATGTTCACAATTGGGAAGATATTGCCGCAACTTTCTACAAACAATATCAGTACAATGCTGATTTGGCGCCTACTCGTACTCAACTCCAGAGTATGTCCATGGTTTCCAATGAAGGTTTCAAGGACTATGCATAAAAATGGAGAGATTTGGCTGGAAGAGTTCAACCCCCTCTGTCTGAGAGAGAATTGGTAGACATGTTCTTAGGCACCTTGTCTGGTCCCTTCTTCAATCATTTAATTGGAAGTTCATCTACAGGCTTCACTAAACTAATATTAACCGGAGAAAGGATAGAAGCCGGTATAAAGAATGGAAATATTCAGAAAGACACATCTTCTTCTACAGCTGTAAGAAAGCCCTTTATCAGAAAGAAAGAGGTGGTTGCCGTATATCCGCAAAGAAACCAAGATAGGACCGAACACCGACCAATGGTGGGGGCCGTTATGATTCCTAAGCCTACGACTGATCAACAAAGAAGTAATCAACCAAGGGTAGAAAGGCCAGTCAGGCAAATCACCAGAATTAACATGACTCTGTCTCAAGTACTACTGCATCTTCTGAGATCCAACTTAGTAACCTTGAAAGAAGCTCCGAAAAACCCCAATATAACATCTCCTCATTATCATCCCAATGCCCGTTGCGCATATCACTCTGAAAGTCCTGGTCACGATACTAATAATTGTTGGTCCTTGAAGAACAAAATACAAGACCTCATTGAAGCAAAAGAAATTGAGTTCGATGCGCCTGAAAAGCCAAATGTCATTTCTGCTCCTATGCCCAGACATGGTCACAATACCAATGCCATTGAAGAAGATTTGTTTGTTACCTCAGTTGACGAACTCATGACCCCACTTCCGACTATTAAGATAAACTTGTTGAAAGCCGGTGTGTTCCCGGGCTGTAATAAAGTTTGCCATCTCTGCTTATCCTCACCAACTGGCTGTCCTTTGTTGAAGGCAGGCATTCAGTGCCTGATAGATAACAAAGAGATTTTGTTTGAAAAGACTCCTGTCTCACCTATTCCTGTTGAAGATGTTTCTATCATTACCATTTCTGCCAATTCTTCCAGGGTCTCCACCAAAAGACCCGTTAGAATTACATCAATTCCAAAAGCAACTCCTTTAATAATCACAATGCCTGGGCCAATCCCATATGTTTCAGACAAAACCGTGCTGTGGAATTATGGAGGGGACATCTACTACCATGGCATCAAGCAAGACTGGCCGGCCGTTGAAGAGATAAACTTCGAAGAAGAAGATTCCGACATCAGTAATATTGCCAGAACTAGCAAAATTACCCGAAGTGGTAGGATCTTTTCTCCAGAAATTGCTCCCCCAAAAGCAGTTTCTGGACCCGTAATTATCCTTGTGGCTGCTGCAAAGGTTGATCCCATACCCATAATCATCTCTGCAAGTGCTCCAATTGACAAAGCCATTACAACCCCTCTAATTATTCTTACTCACACTCCTGCTGCCGAGTTAACTGAGGCTCGAGGAAAAGGTGTTATGGTTGAGCCTGTCCGGATGAAGGCTCAATCACTGACTATCCCTGAGACTTCAAAGAAGGAAATGGAGGAGATCCTAAAAGTTATAAATAGAAACGACTACGATGTAGTTGAACAATTGGGGAAAAATCCCTCAAAGATCCCCATGCTAGCATTATTACTATGTTCCAAAGCACATGCAAAAGCCTTGGTGAAGTTCTTAAAAACCGCCCATGTACCTCAAGAGACATATGCTGATCAATTTCAAGACTGCGTGGCCAGCCTAACTACGGACAATGGTTTAGGTTTTTCATATGTTGATCTGATGCCGAGGGGAAGAAAGCATAATAAGGCGTTGCATGTCTCAGTGGAATGTAAGGGAACCACTCTGGCGCATGTTTTGGTGGACACTGGATCATATTTGAATGTATTACCCAAAAAGGCTCTTGACAGACTTGACTGTGAGGGGTTGACTTTGAAGCCAAGCAACATAGTGGTAAGGGCTTTTGACGGTTCGAAGAGGATAGTGCATAGGGAAGTGGATATCCCCATAAAGGTTGGAACCCAAACTTTCAATTCAACCTTTTATGAGATGGACATTCGCCCTTCATACTCCTGCTTGCTAGGCCGACCATGGATTCATAATGTTGGCGCTGTTACTTCTACGTTGCACCAAATGTTGAAGTATCCAGTTCAAGGGAAGATTATCACCGTCCATGGAGAGGAAGAATACATGATCAGCCATCTCAATTCCTTCAGATATGTGGAATTGGACGGCAAATTCATTGAAACTCCACTTCAACACTTTGAAGAGGTCCCTCAAGATGTGGCAGTGACCAAGGTTGTTCCCAAGATTACAAGGCCTTCACTCTGGATGTCATCACTGAAAGATGCTAAAGAAGTAGTAGAAGGAGGAGGATGCCCTATCTGGGGACAACTCCCGGATATCCCTTATAAGTCTGACAAGTTTGGCCTAGGTTTCACTTCAAATGCTCAAAAGGCTGTAAGCCATGCCCGTGCTGGAGGGCCACCCTTGAAGATCAACAACCATGAAGTCAACGTAGTGGAAGATGGTGAAGATGGTTGTAACCTGGAGGAATGGATCTTCCCGAATGTCAATGGAGGGCTCAACAATTGGGAGGCTAGAGACTTCGTCCCAATCACTTTCATCCCTCAGTAATTTGTCTTTACATTTTGTTGGATCTGTAATATTCAAAACAATTTGCACTCTTAAAACCTTGTGTCTTACCCAAGGCACAATGGTCCATTTGTAAGGGTTATTATCTCATTTTTCATATGACATCAATGAATCATGGAAGTTTTTGCATACAAACTTTTGTGCTCATTGTTTTTATTTTACATCTTACTTTCTTTCAAAGATAGCTATACCCTTACACACACCCACACTCACAATGCAGGTATACATCCATTCTGGATCCCATGAGTAACAATTCCGCTATGGCCTTTTGTGACTATGAGAATCTAATCTACCAAGCTGAAGACGAAGGTGAGGAAGATTGTGAGGTACCAGGGGAACTTGCCAGACTGCTACAACAAGAAGAGAGAACCATTCAGCCTCACGAGGAACCCGTGGATACGATCAACCTAGGTACCGAAGAAGATAAAAAAAAGGTCAAAGTGGGTGCCAATCTGGAACCCAGTGTCAAGAAGCGTTTGATTCAGTTGTTACATGATTACGTCGAAGTCTTTGCCTGGTCATATAAAGACATTCCAGGACTTGATGAAGATATTGTGGTAAATCATCTTCCTACAAGAGAGGATTGTCCGCCAGTAAAGCAAAAAGTTTGTCGAATGAGGCCAGATATGTCAGAAAAGATTAAAGCAGAGGTCATGAAGCAATTCAACGCTGGATTCTTGGCTGTCACCTCTTACCCTCAATGGGTTGCCAATGTTGTTCCAGTGCCCAAAAAGGACAGCAAGGTGAAAATGTGTGTGGACTACAGAGATTTGAATAGGGCAAGCCCTAAGGATGATTTTCCACTCCCCCACATTGATATCCTAGTTGACAATATGACACAACACAAAATGTTTTCCTTCATGGATGGATTCTCAGGTTACAACCAAATTAAAATGGTGCCCGAGGACATGGAGAAAACAACATTTGTCACACAGTGGGGCACATTCTTCTACAAGGTAATGCCATTCGGATTGAAGAATGCTGGGGAAACCTATCAACGCGCCATGGTAGCTTTATTTCATGACACGATACATCACGAAATAGAGGCCTACGTGGACGATATGATAGCCAGATCACAAACAGAAGAAGAGCACCTTGATCACTTACAAAAATTGTTTGAGAGATTGAAGAAGTACAAGCTAAGGTTGAATCCTAACAAATGCATATTTGGGGTACGGTCTGGTAAGCTCCTAGGCTTTATAGTCAACAACAACGGTATCGAGGTCGATCCTTCCAAAGTTAAAGCAATACAAGAGATGCATGCTCCTCGTACTGAGAAGGAAGTCAGAGAATTCTTGGGACGTTTGAACTATATCGCCAGATTCATTTCTCACCTGACAGCTACTTGTGAACCAATCTTCAAAGTGTTGAAGAAAGATCAAGTAGTCAAATTGAATGACGAATGCCAAGTTGCTTTTGAAAAAATCAAAGAATACTTTCAAGAGCCTCCTGTGTTGATGCCACCATTCGAGGGAAGACCGTTGATCATGTATCTGACTGTTTTAGAAAATTCAATGGGGGGTGTATTGGGGCAGCATAATGAGTCTGGCCGAAAAGAGCACGCTATTTACTACCTGAGCAAAAAGTTTACCGACTGTGAAACCAGATATTCACTGCTCGAGAAAACTTGTTGTGCTCTGGCATGGGCTTCTCGATGGCTAAGACAATATATGCTGACTCATACTACCTTGTTGATATCTAAGATGGATCCGATAAAATACATCTTCGAGAAGCCTGCTCTTTCTGGGAGAATAGCAAGATGGCAGATGATCCTGATAGAATATGACATACAATATACTACCCAGAAAGCTATAAAGGGAATTATACTAGATGATCACCTCGCTCACCAAGCTATAAAAGACTACCAGTCCATGAAGTTCAAATTTCCGGATGAAGACATCATGACATTAGATAACTGTGAGGAATTCAGGCCATATGACGGACCTGAACAAGGATCCTGATGGACCCTGTTCTTTGATGGAGCCTCCAATGCACTCGACAATGGTATTGGTGATGTACTCATATCTCCAGAAGGGTGTCATACTCCCTTTACTTCCATACTTTGCTTCAATTGTACAAACAACATGGCGGAATACGAAGCGTGCATCTTCGATCTCAAAGCTGCCATAGACTTGGGGATCAAATCTCTGGATGTATTCGGAGACTCAGCTTTGGTTGCCAGATCAAAGGGGAATGGGACACCAAACACCCTAACCTTATCCCTTACAAAGAACATGTTTTGACATTGCTACCACATTTTGAGAAGATTACCTTCGAGCGTTTTCTGCGAGAAGAAAATCAGCTAGGAGACGCTCTAGCCACAATGTCATTTATGTTTAAACTTAACTGGGATAACGAGGCTCCCCAGATCACCATTGAACAAATGGATGAACCAACACACTGTCACGAGATTAATACTGAAGAAGTAATGGACCAGACTTGGTTTCACAAAGTCAAGAGGTATCTCGAGGCTCAAGAATATCCAGAAGGAGCTTCAGTCAATGACAAAAGTTCTTAAGGAGATTCTCTGCTAAGTTCTTCCTTAGTAACGACATCCTGTATAAACACAATCATGACTCTGCATTACTTAGTGCATAGATAGGGTTGAAGCTGAAAGGATCAGGGATGAATTACACGAAGGCACTTTTGGTACCCATTCCAGTGGGCATACGATGGAAAAGAAAATCCTACGGGTAGACTATTATTGGTCTACCATGGAAGCAGATTGTTATCAACACTCTCGAACCTGCCATAAGTGTCAAATTTATGCTGACAAGGTACACGTGCCTCTGGTTCCTCTGAATGTCTTGACAAATCCTTGGCCCTTTGCTATGTGGGGGATTGATATGATTGGGGAAATCAAGCCGACAACCTCCAATGGACACCGCTTCATCCTAGTGGCCATTGATTATTTTACAAAGTGGGTTGAAGCAGCCTCCTTCGCATCCGTTACCAAGAATGTTGTTGCCCGTTTCATCAAGCAAAATCACATTTGCCGGTACAGTATCCCAGAAAGGATCATCACTGACAATGGTACAAATCTCAATAACACTATGATCACCGCATTGTGCGATCAATTCAAGATTCAGCATCACAATTCTTCTCCCTATCAGCCAAAGATGAATGGTGCTGTAGAAGCTGCAAATAAGAACATTAAAAAGATCATACAGAAAATGACAGTCACATACAAAGACTGGCATGAGATGTTACCATTCGCTCTCCATGGATATCGTACCACGACTCACACATCAACCGGGGCAACACCTTATTCTTTGGTTTACAGCATGGAGGTTGTCTTGCCTATTGAGGTTCAGATCCCTTCTTTGAGGATTATGAAGGATGCATGGATGAACGAAGACGATTAGATCCAGACTCGACTTGATCAACTGAGCTTGATTGATGAGAAGAGAGTTACTGTTGTTTGCCATGGTCAAACGTATAAAAAACGGATGATCAAGGCTTTCAACAAGAAAGTCAGACGCCAAGTGTATCAAGTTAGGGATCTAGTGATCAAACGCATCATCTTGCCACAAGGTGATCCCAGGGGAAAATGGACTCCTACCTATGAAGGAGAATTTGTAATCAAAAACATATTCTCCGGTGGGGCAATGATCTTGACCACCATGGATGGTGACGACCTGCCATACCCTGTGAACGCGAACATAGTCAAAAGATACTACGCATAAGAGACCTGCTAGGTTGATACACCTAGGAAAAATAAAGGCATCCCGGCGAACCAAAAGGTTTGGGAAAAAGTTAGGGATAAAACAAAAAAATATGTACACCAGGCAAGTTGAAAACTCGAAAGGGCAACTTGGGCAAAAAAGGGTTTCCCGGTGGACCGAAAACCCGAAAGGGCAGTCCAGGCAAAAGTTAGGGAATTAAGGCGTACGACTATATCCCGTTGGATCACTTCATGGACAAACTTTGGCTTCCACTGACAAACTCAGGTTCTGATCAATTCAATCATCTTCAGACGAGGCAACAAATAGACAAGATGCTCAGAGATACAAAGGCTATAGCAGAATGGAAACCCCACGGAATGTTTTACACATAGTTATCCTTTCTCTGTATCAAAATGTTATTTTTTTATGACAACGTTCTCTTACCAGAATGTTTGTCTCCTTGTACAAAAATACTTATTCAAATTCAATATAAAATATCTCTTTGAAAGTGCAAAAACTATCTGTTTTTCTTTACGCTTGTTCTGTTTACAAAAACGTCCAATGATTCATTATTGAGCATATGCATTTGAACATAATTACTATTTACAAATAAACGAAATGTAAAGAGGCAATTACTAATAGGTTGAAAGGATAGGAAAATATCTCTAGGCTATTCCATAGGTAATCCCCTGCAGTACGTCGTTTAAATCCCCAGCAGAACAAAATTTCAAATTATTGATCCCCGGTAGAAGTCGTCAAATTTCTCAGGATTCCCCAATAGGATTTTACAAGCAACACATGGCATTTCCCTTACAACAGGGTTTATTTCTCAAAACATAAATTCATCAATGCTTCGACTTCGAAGCATGAAGACTTACATATCCTCAACAATAGTCAGGGATTTATTTTCCCCAATCCAACAACAGTGCAGATTAGCTCACATACGCATACATCACATCCATATATCGTAAACAATGATAGCACGAATGCATCATACCATGCATTTCATACGACATGACTTTGCATTTTAGCTAACATTTTACCCTTTCAGGATAAGGTTAACAGCTACCATTAACAATGTTCAAAGTTTTCAGATATGCTCCAAATACGGATGCCATTCTGATACTCATTCAGATTCAGCTTTCAGATACAGTTCAGATACGCTCAAAATATAGATGCCATTCTGATATTCATTCAGATTCAACTTTCAGATACAGTTCAAATACGCTCCAGACACGGATGCCATTCTGATACTCATTCAGATTCAAATTTCAGATATAGTTTAGATACGCTCCAGACACGGATGCCATTCTGATACTCATTCAGATTCAACTTTCAGATACAGTTCAGATACGCTCCAGACACAAACGCCATTCTGATACTCATTCAAAGTCAACTTTCAGATACAATTCAGATACGCTCCAGAAAAGGACGCCATTCTGATAACTCATTCAGATTCATCTTTCAGATACAGTTCAGATACGCTCCAGACACGGACTCCATTCTGAAACTCATTTAGAGTCAACTTTCAGATACAGTACAGATACGCTTCAGACACGGACGCAATTCTGATACTCATTCTTTCAGCTTACAAATTACAATTCAACAATCACTCTTGGATGGCATCTTTAAGCCCATCTCTCACAACTTTCTATCACCCCTCCAAATGGCATCTATAATCCCATTCCTTCTATCATCGCATCACCAAGTGCAAATTTCTGGGCACTCTAGTGTCCAATCATCTTCCACCTTCTAGTTAGGAATGGAAAAACTCGCCAGTCTAACTCTTCAGGCTAAAGAAGATTGAACAGGGGAATCTGTTGTACCCCAAAATTTTCCCTCTCACTTATCAAGGATTTTCACAAGATCTCCTTTGGATCAAGACTGCTTTTAGTTTGATCAGCTCAAGACACCTCCTCATGCACTGATAACCAAAATTAGGGTTTGAGATTGCATAAGTATTTTTAACTTCCAATGCCCCATATAACTTTCATGGATCATTATGGACCCCCAAGATTACTCATGTCAAGTTTCAAGCCATGGATCACACTTTTGATCAGTCAATTGAACAGTTGACCTAAAAATCAACTATATTGGGGAAAAAGTCAACCATGGCCAATTTACAGTCAAACTTCATAATTTTTGATCCACATCAACATTTTAGACTCATATGTATCATTTGATCTAGTTTGGACCATAATTCCTCAAGAAATTTGATCAAATCATCAAAAGGGCAAAATGGTCAAAACTAGGGTTTTGATTGGGAAAGGACAATTTCTGGTTTTTGACCTGGAAAATGGTCAATTGAGTTAAGGTATGATATTAAGAGTCCAATTGCATCATTTTACCTAATGATATGGTTCAAAACACTACAAGTCCATTGGATTAACAAATGAATTTTTCAGTCAACTGATCAAAAGTCAACTGTATACTAAAAAGTCAAACTTTGACTTTTTGGTCAAAATCAAGTGCCAAGGATCATAATTCATCAAAACATGTCAAAATGAGAAACTTTTTCATCAAGAAATCAAGGATTTAAGATTTTGTTTTGAAAAGTTGAAATTTCTTAACTTAGAAATTTTTCTAAGTATAGAAAATTTCTTATTTTTTCTCAACTTTAAGCCAAATTTTCACCACGATGCAAGATGATTCAAAGGAAACTTCCAACATGAAAGTTGTAGATCTCCATGAAATATACAACTTTTCTTCACACATTTTCTCCTAAAAATGCTTGGATCTCAAGATATAATTTTGTGAATACATGCTCATGAACTAAAATAACTTAGTGAAATTTTGCCCTAGTTAGGCAGATTTTTGACCTAACTTCATGGCAATTTTTCACATAGTTCCAATGGGAATTTTCAAAAGAAATTCAAAGATGGGTTTTATATCACATTGCAAGCTTTCCAAAATGTCCAAGTAATCCTTGAGATCATTCTTGAGTAGGGATAATCGAAGAGATGAAGTTGGTGATTTATCACTTTGATTTCAAGCCATTTCATGATGAACAAAAATTCAAATCCAAGCCTAGGCTGCATAATCTTTGCTTTGCAGGCCTCAAAATTGTTTCTCACTCCATAATTAAATGTTTTCACAGATGTTGAAAGCTTTAAGCCAAGCATTGAATGCATTGTACAAGAACAATTCTGTTTTTGGCACAAAGTTGCCATTTCCATTTTGATAAAGCACTACTTTTGCCTTTGTCAACTTCTTGAGCCTCTCAATTGTTTTCTATGCACACAAGCAAAGTCAAAACCAAAAGCAACTTGTCTAAGGCCTCTCCCAAACCACACCATGCTTGTATAACACTTAGAGACTTGTCTCCTCGCTTTTCTTTAAAAGCAAGTTATAGAGCCAAAAGGCTATAACTCAGAAACCTTGAGTGGAGTTGATCTCTAACCTTTTCCATACATATACATAAGTGTATTGCAACATTAGTCAAGATTTCTAAGACTCCAAAACACTCCCAAACACTCTGCAACTCAAAATCTGCCATAGCTTGACATTTTTGAACCTTACACAGCCATCTCCAAAACCACTCATTGACTTGAGTAGGGAGATTGAGGGACTTTCAAGACAAAGTAAGGATTGAAATATACTCAAGGAGGTTCAGGCAAGCTAAACATATCATCAGGCCTTCTTAAAACTTGATCAAACTCCATTCACGATCCCAGCTGAAAGAGGTAAAAACTCAAACTTCTATCTCTTCATACAAGCATCATTTGGTCCTGATTTGTGAAAGCAAAATGTAGATATCCTTGCTCTAAAGCTAACCATGTTCATAGTTTTCATTTATATTAACTGTGTATAAATTTTGGATTTGAAATTTCTGTAAAAAAATTAAGTTTCAAATTAGGGCAAGTAAAATTAGCTTTGATCTTTGACTGTTAGTTTACATAAATTATATGGTTGAACTCGTGGGAAGAAACACCATAACTTTCATGTTTGGACTTTCCATTTTTATGGAGAAATGAGAGAGATACAGGTGATCCGTCCATGGCTCAAGGTTGAAGATGAAGTTGCCTTCAGGGGGCATTTTCTAATATATATATTTATGATTGTGTTTATATAAACGGATGTACAGCCACCCCAGTGGTAAGGCAGCGCGCGTAAATGCTATAGGTCACGGGTTTGAGCCTTAGTGCGCTGCCTTTTTGCAATTTTCTCATATTTTTCCATTTTTGTTGTTTTGCAGCGCATGGGCTTCAGTTTCATGGGCCTTGTGTTTTTTCTAACATTCTACCTCCTGCTTAGTTTTAACACCCGTGACCCATATAATTTTATTTTATTTATTTTACTTTCATTTTACTTTCATTAAATATATTTTTATTAATATTAAAAATCATAAAAAATATAAAAATGCTAGATTTATATTTTAGGTTATTTTATTTTATTTTTCTCACACAAAATATTTTTATTTAGTTATATATTATCCATTTTTATTAATTAAATTTGTAAATTAAAATTAGAACTAGTTTAAATATTTATTTTTCTTCACACCCATTAAACATATTATTTTAGTATAAAAAAGACCAAAATATCTCATAATGCCATATATTATTTTCAAGATAAAAAAATACAAAAAATACTTACTTTTTCTTAAATAAATTTATTTCCTTTTAATCAAATAGAATTAGGGTTTATTCAAAAAGACTTTTTTCTAAAATAATTTCTTTTCTTAATTGATTTAAGTTAATCTTGATTTATTTATTAGGTTTAGGTTAAAACTTTTTTCACATAAAAAACCCAGCTTTTTGAAAGAGATTTTGAAAAGGTGTCTTCTTTGTAATGGCTCTCGTTTCTATTAGAACGCGTACAAAGTGTTGTCTTTTGAAAATGTTTCAAAGAGGTGTTGGTGTATAAAATATTTTTGTTGTGAGCAAGCGAGGAACTAGGAGCGAATCTACCTAGTCAAAAGGTCTTAAATATTCTTTTCTTCCTCCTTTAGATGTTGCTATCTTACCATTGATTTATAAGAAGCCCCATCGTTGGATGTGAAGGGACGGGCGCAGGACGTTTGTATAGTCATAGAAGGCAACCTATGGGATATTTTAACAATGTCATTTAGGGACTAGATCATTTACCGAAGGCAACATTGAGGGTCATCAAGGGACTACGACCTTTTATCGAGGGTCTTTGCTAAAACGCCCATATTCGAGGGACATGACTATTTTCCGAAAGGCAACAAAGATGGATTACCCTAAGGGTGTTAGTGTGTAAGTGTGTTTGATTTACATGCATTTTGTCTTGATTAGGGTTATCTATTTGTTGATTTTTATCTTTCCATACAAATCCTAATTACTAGCATTTATATGAAAGCGATAAATTGAGGAAAGTAAATATTCTACACTATTACAATAATTAGGGGGATGGGGTGTACAAATTTGCAAATGGGGATTGCAAGAAATTAAAGTCCTAATTATCTATTACAACCATATTGAAATAATGTACATGAATTAAAATGGACTTGTTTTGTTTTTGTTAAGAAAATAAATAAATTGGCTTAAGGAAATATTTTGATCTTTTGGTTTAAAAAGAGATATAATAAAGTATGTAAATATAAAAATGTTTTTTTGGTGTTTTTGGTTATTAAAAGCTAAAATAAGATAAATAAGAGAAAAAGGAGTCAGAATCAGCACATTGCTGAAACTAGAAGGAACAAAAGTTCTGACTCTGATACGCTGCAAGAGAGAAAATGTTAGTAGGAAAGTAAAAGGTAAGGAGTTCTGGGTCTGGGTACACCAATTTATGAGGTCGCTGGAAACAGAGGAAAATCTAAAAGTTATGATTGTTGAGGGAGTCTAGGAACTTTGGTAAAGCTGGGAATCTAGAAGTTCTAATGTCACTGGTATATCAGAAGTTCTGGCTATTTGAGAGAGTGAGGTGATAATGTTGTTGGGTAAGATTGTATAGAAGTTCTGATTTAGGAATATTATTTGACAGATAAATGGGTGAAAATGTCACTAAATAAACCTAAAAAGATACTTCTGAGGCTATAACTCAGGCCCTCTAGCACTAATGTCTTATGCGTACACACTGTCTACCACTAGGGTGGCTGTACATCCGGCATTAGAAGAAAAAACATAAACATGTATTACAAAGTAAACTCTGATGATAAATTCCATCTCTTTCTTCAAGCTAATCAGAACATCTGTAACTTAGTCATTTCTTAACAGAACAGAAAACACAAACATAGCAATTATGGCAGGTTTTCATCATGGTTTCAGAAACATAAAAAAATGGTCAAGACTGTAAACCAGAAAATAAGAATGTTCTGCTAATCCTAGTTTCCTTAAGAAGTTCTGAACTGATGTTTACCCTACTAAGGCAGACAAATAGATGAAACCTCAGAATATGTATAGCATCAGAATCAAGATGTTTGCATTGTATTTTGGACATGCAAGTTTAACTATGCCTAGGTGATACGATGAGAGTCAGCAAAAGCTTACCTTGCAGCTGGAGAAACTCCTATGAACTGGAGCCTGGTTCTGACTGCTTGTAATATTCTGATCAACTTCCTCACGTGCTCAGCAGACTGGAATAACCTTTAACTTGGGTTATGAATGGCTGGAAAAATCAGAAGTTGTATGAATGATTTGGTCAAGAAACACTTGAGGGAAGTTAGAGTTTGAATGCAAGAATAAAAAACTAGCAGGTTTTTTATTTGTGTTTGCAGTTTCGGATTCTTGGAAATTTTAGCAAGTTTCAAAGCTTTTTCTTTTCAGTTTTTTCGACCGGCCCCCTCACAGTTGCAAATGAAGTTCAATTTATAGGTAAGAACTTTGTAGCTTGGAGAAGTCAAAAGTACCAACATCATGCTAGCGTGCTGGCTTGTTCTTGAAGTAAGATAAACAAGTATGGTGGTTAGTAGCTTTTATCCGTGCCTAAGCTGGATTTGTAAGCATGAATTACGGAAAAGCACCCTCATAAGCAAAAGAAAAGCATGGGCCCAACATACTCTTGTACAAAAGTTTGCTTTTTTCAAGGACAACAATGTACTTCTATGTCACATGTGGGGAAATCCTTTGGATAAAAACTCAAAAGTGGTTGTGAGCATTAAATGATGATGAGATTTATCAAACCAGAAATCCTGCAATGTGAGACTATGCATCATAGCTTAATTCTGGGTCAGAAGTTCAACATCAGCGTAACTTAGAACCAATATCCAACTTCTGATCCTTTAATTTCTTTGCTCTAGCATGTTCTGAGGGAGTTCTCAGACTTTCCAGAAAGCTTATGACATGCTTTGTAAGCCCTCTTTGAGTTACTCTTGCCACTTCTGGCCGAACCTACGTGAAAACTGGCCCAAAAGTTGTAAACAAATTCTGATTTGAAAATGCTCAGAATTTACTAAGTGTTTAAGTTTCAGGGACGTGACTTTGAGGATGTATAACTTAAAATCCCAGCATTTCTAGAAGAAGTTCTTTTCTGCAGTGTTTTAGGTCTCATTGAGATCTAAAACTCTTGAGTTAGCAGTTCTTCCAGAATCAGCTTGCATTATGGTGATAATCTGGCCAGAAGTTCTGAACTTGTCATATTTCTTAAACACTTAGAAAAATTCTAAGTATTTAGAATTTTGACTTTTCCAAAGTAATTTTGACTTTTGAATTTTCTTGATGAAACAAAATTCATATTTCAATATGTTTTGATGAAATATGACTCTTAAAACTTGACTTTAATCCAAAAGTCAAAGTTTGACTTTTCAGTATGTAAATGACCATTTTGCCCTTGTGAATGACTTTCTTGGAAAATTTGTAATTCAAGGCTTGGAATTGGATGGAAGCAAACCTGAGGGTCCATGGTGATCCTTTGAGAAATGAGAGGGAGAATTTTGGGGTATAACAACTGCCCCTGTTCAATCTTCTTACGCTTGAAGAGTTAGATTGGCGAATCTGCCATTCGTGACTTGAAGGTGGAAGATGATTGAACACTAGAGTGCCCGAAAATTTGCACTTGATGATGTCATGGTTGATTGTGTAGGGAATGGGCTTAAAAGATGCCATCCGAAGGTGATTATTGATGGAAATTAGACTAAGTCCAAACTTGACTTCAATTGGAAAAGAATCAGAATAAATCTTGGAATGACTTATCTGAACCAGAGAAACTGTGCGGGAAAGAATCAGGATAAACCGTTGAGAGGTTTAAACTGAAACAACAGGAGTCTGGAAAAGAATCAAAATAAATCTTGGAGCGACTTATCTGAACCAGAGAAACATGTCTGCGGGAAAGAATCAGGATAAACCATTGAGAGATTTAAACTGAACCAGTAGAAATGTCTACCAGAAAGAATCGGGATAAACCATTGAGAGATTTAAACTGAACCAGTAGAGGTCTGGAGAAGAATCAGAATAAATCTTGGAGTGACTTATTTGAGCTAGAGAAAGATGTCTGCGGGAAAGAATCGGGATAAACTGTTGAGAGATTTAAACTGAACTAGCTGAAATGTCTACCAGAAAGAATCAGGATAAACCGTTTAGAGATTTAAACTGAACCAGTAGAGGTCTGGAGAAGAATTAGAGTAAATCTTAGAGCGACTTATCTGAACTAGAGAAAGATATCTGCAGGAAGGAATCAGGATAAACCGCTAAGAGATTTAAACTGAATCGACAGTGGTCTTTAATTTTCTTTAACCGAAAAGAATCATAAAAAATCTTGGAGCGACTTATCTGAACCAGAGAAAGGTATCTGTGGGAAATAATCAGGATAAACCATTGGTAGATTTAAACTGATTCGGCAGTGGTCTTGAATTATTCTTCAATTTATGATGGGTCTGTGTAGGGCTGCTTCATGATGAGTCCGTGTAAAACTGCATCTTGTGAAGGAGAGAATGAACCTTGGTAGGGTTGCTTCATGACGAGTCCATGTAAAACTTCATCTTGTGAATGAGAGAAGGAACCTGGGTAGGGTTGCTTCATGATGAGTCCGTGTAAAACTTCATCTTGAGAATGAAAAAAGGAACCTGTGTAGGGTTGCTTCAACTAGTCGTGTAGATAATTGCCCTGTGTAGGGTTGCTTCAACTAGCCATATGTTGATTGACCTTTTTCCTTAAAAAGATAAAACGTTAGCTGTATGCAGTGTCATGATGAATGAAATGTATGGTGTAATGATGTTCTCAAAATAAATGAGATTGTGTCGTATACACTTGTCATGTATGTAACCAGGATGTATGAAATGTGAAATGTTAATTGTTGTACCCCAAAATTTTCCCTCTCACTTATCAAGGATTTTCACAAGATCTCCTTTAGATCAAGACTGCTTTTGGTTTGATCAGCTCAAGACACCTCCTCATGCACTGATAACCAAAATTAGGGTTTGAGATTGCACAAGGATTTTTGAACTTCCAATGTCCCATATGAATTTCATGGATCATTATGGACCCCCAAGATTACTCATGTCAAGTTTCAAGCCTTGGATTACACTTTTGATCAGTCAATTGGATAGTTGACCTAAAAATTAGCTTAATTGGGGAAAAAGTCAACCATGGCCAATTTACAGTCAAACTTCATAATTTTTTATCCACATCAAAATTTTAGACTCATATGTATCATTTGATCAAGCTTGGACCATAATTCCTCAAGAAATTTGATCAAATCATCAAAAGTGCAAAATGGTCAAAATTAGGTCTTTGATGGGGAAAGGACATTTTCTGGTTTTTGACCTGGAAAATGGTCAATTGAGTTAAGGAATGATCTTAAGAGTCCAATTGAATCACTTTGACCTAATGACATGGTTCAAAACACTACAAATCCATTGGATTGACAGATGAATTTTTCAGTCAACTGATCAAAAGTCAACTGTATACTGAAAAGTCAAACTTTGACTTTTTGGTCAAAATCAAGTGCCAAGGATCACAATTCATCAAAAAATGTCAAAATGTGAAACTTTTTCATCAAGAAATCAAGGATTTAAGATTTTGTTTTGAAAAGTTGAAATTTCTTAACTTCGAAATTTTTCTAAGTGTAGAAAATTTCTTATTTTTTCTCAACTTTGAGCCAAATTTTCACCACGATGCAAGATGATTCAAACGAAACTTCCAAGATGAAACTTGTAGATATACATTAAATCTACAACTTTGCTTCACACAATTTCTCCTAAAAATGCTTGTATCTCAATATTTAATTTTGTGAATACATGCTCGTGAACTAAAATAACTTAGTGAACTAAAATAATTTTGCCATAGTTAGGCATATTTTTGACCTAACTTCATGACAATTTTTCACATAGTTTCAAAGGGAATTTTCAAAAGAAATTCAAAGATGGGTTGTAGAGCACATTTCAAGCTTTCCAAAATATCCAAGAACTCCTTGAGATCATTCTTGAGTAAGGAGAATCGAAGAGATGAAGTTAGTGATTTATCACTTTGATTTCAAGCCATTTCATGATGAACAAAAATTCAAATCCAAGCCTAGGCTGCATATTCTTTGCTTTAAAGGCCTCAAACTTGTTTCTCACTCCATAATTAAATGTTTTCACAGATGTTGGAAGCTTTAAGCTAAGCATTGAATGCATTGTACAAGAACAATTCCATTTTTGGCACAAAGTTGCCATTTCCATTTTGATAAAGCACTACTTTTGCCTTTGTCAACTTCTTGAGCCTCTCAATTGTTTTCTCTGCACATAAGCAAAGTCAAAACCAAAGAAAAACTTGTCTAAGGCCTCTCCCAAACCAGACCATGCTTGTACAACACTTAGAGACTTGTCTCCTCACTTTTCTTCAAAAGCAAGCTATAGAGCCAAAAGGCTATAACTCAGAAACCTTGAGTGGAGTTGATCTCTAACCTTTTCCAGACATATACACAAGTGTATTACAACATAAGGCAAGAATTCTAAGACTCCAAAACACTCTCAAGAACTCTACAACTCAGAATCCGCCATAGCTTGACATTTTTGAACCTTACACAGCGATCTCCAAAACCACTCGTTGACTTGAGTAGGGAGATTCAGGGACTTTCAAGACAAAGTAAGGATTGGAATATACTAAGGGAGGTTCAGGCAAGCTAAACAGATCTTCAGGCCTTCTCAAAACTTGCTCAAACTCCATTCACGATCCCAGCTGAAAGAGGTAAAAACTCAAACTTCTATCTCTTCATACAAGCATCATTTGGTCCTAATTTGTGAAAGCAAAATGTAGATATCCTTGTCCTAAAGCTAACCATGTTCATAGTTTTCATTTATATTAACTGTGTATAGAGAATTTTGGATTTGAAATTTCTGTAAAAAAATTAGGTTTCAAATTAGGGCAAGTAAAATTAGCTTTGATCTTTGACTGTTAGTTTACATAAATTATATGGTTGAACTCGTGGAAAGGAACACCATAACTTTCATGTTTGGACTTTCCATTTTTATGGAGAAATGAGAGAGATACAGGTGATCCGGCCATGGCTCAAGGTTGAAGATGAAGTTGCCTTCAGGGGGCATTTTCTAATATATATTTATGATTGTGTTTATATAAACGGATGTACAGCCACCCAAGTGGTAAGGTAGCGCGCGTAAATGCTATAGGTCACGGGTTCAAGCCTTAGCGCGCTGCCTTTTGCAATTTTCTCATATTTTTCCTTTTTTTTTTGTTTTGCAGCGCATGGGCTTCAGTTTCATGGGCCTTGTGTTTTTTCTAACATCCTACCTCCTGCTTACTTTTAACACCTCTGGCCCATATAATTTTATTTTATTTATTTTACTTTCATTTTACTTTCATTAAATATATTTTTATTAATATTAAAAATCATAAAAAATATAAAAATGATAAATTTATATTTTATCTTATTTTATTTTATTTTTCTCACAAAAAATATTTTTATTTAGTTATATATTATCCATTTTTATTAGTTAAATTTGTAAATTAAAATTAGAACTAGTTTAAATATTTATTTTTCTTCACACCCATTAAACATATTATTTTAGTATAAAAAAGACCAAAATATCTCATAATGCCATATATTATTTTCAAGATAAAAAAATACAAAAAATACTTACTTTTTCTTAAAGAAATTTATTTTCTTTTAATCAAATAGAATTAGGGTTTATTCAAAAAGTCTTTTTTCTAAAATAATTTATTTTCTCAATTGATTTAAGTTAATCTTGATTTATTTATTAGGTTTAGGTTAAAACTTTTTTCACATAAAAAACCAAACAAAAATCTTCTCTGCATTTACATACCTTTGCATATTTAATTCATCTTATATATTATTTATTCCAATATTTGTATATATTCAATTTGGTTATAATAGACTAATTAGGTTTATATTATTGCAATCCCCATTCATAAATTGTATACCCCCTCCCATAAATGTTGTAATAGCGTAGGACGTTTAAATTTCACAATTTATCGCTTTTATATAACATGCTAGTAATTAGGGTTTGTATGACAGGATAAAATCAATCAAATAGAAAACCCTAATTCAAGACAAAATTAAGTATGAAAATAACACACTTGCACACAAAACACCCTTAGGGTTACTCCACTTGGTTGCCTTATACAAAATGGCCATATTACACATGTAAGGCGTCTTAGCAAAAGCAAACAAATACGAGATCATAGACCCTGATGACGCTATTCAAAGTTGCCTTACAAAATGATCTTAGTCCCTCAAAAATGCTAAGTTGCCTTGCAACATTGCTAATCATGGCTATACAATGACCCACACCCGTCCCGTTTACATCCAAAGATAGGGTTGCTTACCAAATCAATGGTAATACAACAATGTCAAAGGAAAATAAAAAATGAACAAGAAATACATTTGAGTAGGTAGATCTCTTTTAGTTACTTGCTCCATTTCAAAATGAATATCCTTGATATTTTCAAAAAAAAAAACAAACACCTACACATTTCCAAACATCTTACAAACACTGAAAACATTTTCAAAAAGATCAACATCTTTGTATACATTCTTACGAACGAGAATCATTACAAAGATTGCCTAAACAATGGCCTCTTTTACAAAATACTTTCAAAACCACACAAAGCATAATTTCAAACAAAAGAAAGTGATCTAGCAAGTAAATAAGAGCCCATGGAAAACCATGGATGAAAAGGGTTCTAATACCTTCCCTTTTCATAATCTAGCCCCCGAACTCAAGAAACAATTTCAAAGGTCTTTCTTGTGCTTTTTTACCTTTCCTTTTTGTATAAAAGAAAAGTCGGTGGCGACTCTTGCTAATCGTAACATTTATGATAAAACGTAAAATAATCAAGTCAGTTCTCCCACCGTATCACATTAATGAATGTATTTTTGTATGGGAAAATAAATCCTTAACAAATGCTGGGGAGTCATTAAATCCGGACTACTGTTGAAGAGTAGGTGTGTCTTCAAACTTTTCCTAGAATGTTTCCGCCAGAGGTTCTTGTTTTGTTATTTGAGGAGAAATCTGCCGGGGAATGTTGAAAACTCTGTGGAGAGTGTTGATTACTGTTTTGGGAAAAGAGTTCATGAGCTTCAGTTTTCTGTTGCTCTACTGGGGAGTTATCTCTTAAAAGTTAGTTGTTATCTGGTCGGGTCCAGGTTTCAGTAATTGATAAAGTCAAACTATTATATGACCAGGTATAGGATTTAGTAACTTTAAAATTGAGATTAACTGTTATCTGGTCGGGTCCAGGTTTCAGAAACTCAAACTGTTATCTGGTCGGGTCCAGGTTTCAGCAACTGATAAAGTCAAACTATTATCTGGTCGGGTCCAGGCTTTAGTTACTTTAAAATTGCGACTAACTGTTATCTGGTCGGGTCTAGGTTTCAGAAACTCAAACTGTTATCTGGTCGGGTCTAGGTTTCAGTAACTGATAAAGTCAAACTATTATCTGGTCGGGTCCAGGCTTTAGTAACTTTAAAATTGAGATTAACTGTTATCTGGTCGGGTCCAGGTTTCAGAAACTAAAACTGTTATCCGGTCGGGACTAGGCTTCACAATGACTTGATTGAAGATATAAAGTTGAATTGATATCTGGTCGGGTCCAGGCTTCACAATAACTTGAGAAATTAACTATTATCTGGTCGGGTCTAGGCTTCATAGTAATTGAAAATTTAACTATTATCTGGTCGGGTCCAGGCTTCATAGTAACTAAAAATTGTACTATTATCTGGTCGGGTCCAGGCTTCATGACAATTTCTTGAAAGGATGAAGTTGAACTGATATTCGGTCGGGTCCAGGCTTCACAACAACTTACTGAAGTTAACTGTTATCTGGTCGGTTTCCAGGCTTCACGGTAACTTACTGAATTTGATTATTATCTGGTCGGATTCCAGGCTTCATAAAAAATTCTTGAAAGGATGAAGTTGAACTGATATCTGGTCGGGTCTAGGCTTCACAACAACTTACTGAAATTAACTGTTATCTGGTCGGTTTCCAGGCTTCACGGTAACTTACTGAATTTGATTATTATTTGGTCGGATTCCAGGCTTCATAACAAATTCTTGAAAGGATGAAATTGAAATGATATCTGGTAGGTTCCAGGCTTCACAACAACTTACTGAAGTTAACTGTTATCTGGTCGATTTCCAGGCTTCACAGTAACTTACTGAATTTGATTATTATCTGGTCGGATTCCAGGCTTCATAACAAATTCTTGAAAGGATGAAGTTGAATTGATATCTGGTCGGGTCCAGGCTTCACAATAACTTACTGAAGTTAACTGTTATCTGGCCGGTTTCCAGGCTTCACGGTAACTTACTGAATTTGATTATTATCTGGTTAAATTCCAGGCTTCATAACAAATTCTTGAAAGGATGAAATTGAACTGATATCTGGTTGGGTCCAGGCTTCACAGTAACTTGCTGGGGATTGTAGAGTAGTCTACTGGGAAAGAGGAGTTGTGGTCCTTTGATTTGTAGTAGTCAGAGAGGCAAACTCAAGTTGGGGAAGCCGTAGTTTTTTGGGGAAATAAACCTTGTTGTCAGTCTGTTGGAGAGATAGCGACTTCACTAGGGAAAATCCTCGAGGATTCTTGAGGTCGACTCAGTTGGGGAAAAGTTTTCAAAGATTGAAACTCTGGATGGGAGTCATCCTATGAGAAGGATTCTGGGGAGATTTGTCACTACCCCTAGTAGCAAGTGTTTGTGGAACTGCCAGGAAATGTTTGACTGTATGTAACCCTCTGTTAGGATTTGTGTTTAATGCCCCAAGTGATTTAGATGGAGACATGCCCCTGGTTATTCTGCATTTCTTGAGAGATTTCTTGGAATCTTGACTGGACTTCCCCAGGTGTGTTGGATCGTGACATGTCATGCCCCCTTGTTGATAGGAGATTTTTCACTGGAAATGTCATCCCGATTGAAGTGATTTTTTTCACTGAGAGAGCTTTTGTTGTGTGAATTTCTCTGTTGTCAAACAAATAGCCATATGCAAACAGTGATATTCAAATAATGCAAAGTTTATGCTTGTCTTGAAAATTTGAAAATGCGTTTTTAGCAAGAAATTTTGTAAGAAAATTTAACTCAGGATTTAGAGTAAAGCCTTACAGGAGTCAGGATACCTTTTGTAACAGTATGCTTTCGAACTAACCCATGCTTCAATTAGGACTCTTGAAGGGTTGTAACGTGGCTTGGTTCACGGTTTAAGAAACAAAGATAAGGCTCAAAGTGTGTTTGTACCCACCCGTTCTTCGTGATGTTCTTCAGTCCTAAACTCAGCTAATTGTGCATTCGAACTCCAATTGAGTCTGGAATGACATTTTGGTGATGGTTCAGACAAGTTTAGTTTATCGGAAGGCAGTCATTTTTTGCAACATTTTTCACGTTGTTGTGGATTTGTAGTGACCTCTTTTTTTATTATCCCTAATTTTTGCCTGAATGTTCTTGTTTTGAGATTACGGTCAGCGGAATGCCCCAGTTTTCTTAAGTCTCCTTTGTAGGTTTTGACTTAGTGGGCTTTTCTTTTTGAGAGATAATGACTGCCTATTTGGTAGGGAACCATCACTGTCTTTTGATTATAGAGGAATGTTTTTTATTCCATTCGTTGTATTACGAAGTGAAATTTTGCGACTGAATGCGCATTTAAATTAACTGAGAGACTACCCTGCCTCAAGTTTTGATTAAATGTTTCAATTTGTGTAAAAAAGAAAACTTCTACTTCTTTGGCTCGAAGGGGTTGACTAGGGATTATCTTCCTTATAACTCTAGTGTTTAGGATTTGAAAGAACGCTTGTACATCATCAGTAAGGTCTGTTCAAAAGCATACTGTATGAGATTATGGCATTGTTTTCGTCATCCTCCCTCTAAAGGCTTGTAACTTTTAGCAAGAGTTGAGAGTAAAAAGCATAGTTTAAATATAGAGAAAACGAATGGATGAATTCAAGACAAACATATGAAATGCATTAATGAAACAGAGTTTAACATTAATAGATAATTGTTTGAATAACAAAGAAATTACAATTGAGAATTCAAATAAACAGAAAATTTCCTTGCCTAGATCGTCGCTTCATGTGGAAGCCCTTGAGGGGTGATAGAAGAGTTCCAGTTGATCGTCTTGTGTAAATTCCAAAACTCCTTCGTTGATTAGGTCCTGAATCCTGTTCTTCAGAGCCCAACAATTGTTCGTATCATGCCCAGGACTATCAGAATGGTATGCACACCTCTCATTGGGATGGTAACTAGGAGAAACAGTGTTAGGATTCCGGGGAGGAGCCTTTAGTGTAATTAGCTCTGCCTTCAACATGTGTTGTAGCACCTGAGCTAGCGATATGTCAATCTTGGTAAATTGTCTCTTAGGTGTGACCTCCTTGCATTGATTCCCTTGTTGTTGTTGGAGAGGTTGTTGTTGGACTCAAGACGCGGTAGCAATTTGGAACGGTCTACTTTCCACCAAACCGACTTCATGTCTCATGGGAGGCTGAGTAGTGACCTAATCCCCAATCTTGACCATTTGTCCCATTTGGTTACATCCGTCTTGACGAAGCTTGTTGATGAGGACTCTCATCTCTTCTTGTCCCTGAGCCAAGATTTGGATGAGAGCCATCTGGCCCACCAGTTGTCCCATCATCTAGACTTTCATTGTGGCTATCGCGGTTTTTATTCGTTCCAACTGATTATCTCTATTGTCCCCAGAATTTCCCATGATCATGCCCCTGGTGAGGAGTTCCTTCACCTCTTCTTGTCCATTGGATAGGTTCAAGAACATCTCTTGAAGTTGAGCGTTTTGAATCTAAGTGCTCTTGATGGTCTGCTCTAGGTCCATCTCTACTGGAATAAACAGTAGGAAGATAAGGAAACCTGTGTGGGAGAAACCTGTCATGATATGATGCATGATATATGGATGCATGTTTTCAAGGATCTCGCGGGGTAAATGTTAGTTGTTACTTACAACTTTTATTGGAGAACTTTTTATCGGTGGACATCCTTCCACGAGAATTAAGCTCACCATGCCAAGTGGGTTGTAACCCTTGACTCAAGTTTATTGTACTTTATCTTTGACGACATTTGTCTAGAGGAAAATAAATCCTCTTGCCTCTTGATAAATGTCTGGTTCAACGTAACCCTGCATCAAAGGCTCTCGAGATCCTTGAAATGGTTACTGAAAATGCTATAGTATGATGTCATGATGTTATTTACAAGTATGCAAAGCAAGTTGTTATGTACAAATAAGCATATACACACAAAGAAGACAAGTCCTTAGGTTTAGGCTTGCATGGGGTTTGTAGGTAAGTACCCTCCTGAAGTTTAGTTGGCTCAACCTGTCCTAGTAGTAGTAACTGGGTTCTAAGGAGTCTCATATCACTGACCTTTCTTTTAGGCATTGTTCTAGCTCAAGCACCAAAGTATTGCGGCCAGAATATCCCAAAAGTCCAATCTCAATGAGTGTAGCATCGAGTATCAACCAATCTTCAGTCGGAACCAAATACGGCCATCTCACTACTTTCTAGTGGCTTAGGATGAGTCAATTAAAAGGTTCTAAAGGCCAGTTAGCGCTTAATGACGCTAAGGAAGCCTAATGTTATTCTTGACTGACTCAAGGAACATTAGTACAAGCCAAAGTATCACGCTAACATATCTATCACTTCGTCCATATCGGTCTACGCCATACAACCTCCATGATTTATTGCTACTTACCTAAAAGGTTCCACATTGTGATACGGTGGGAGAACTGACTTGGGTTTTGCGTTTGTGTTCGCAAATTTTCGGTTTAGCAAGAGTCGCCACCGACTTTTTATTTATCCTAAGGAAAGGTCAAAAAGCACAGGAAAGACCTTTGAGATATTTTCGTGGGTTCGGGGAGTATATTATAGAAAGGGAAGGTATTAGCACCCTTCTTATCCATGGTTATCCATGGGCTCTTAGTTACTTGCTTAGATCACTTGCCTTTGCTTTTCAATTGTTTGAAATGGTGCTTTGTGTGTGGTTTTGAAAACGTTTTGAAAAAATATGCCTTGTCTAGGCAACCTTTGTAACAATTCTTGTTTGAATGTTTTACAAATGTGTTTGTCTTTTTGAAAAAAAGATGTTTCAATGTTTTTTTGAAAGTTTGTTTTGAAATTGTGTTGAGATGTGTGTTTGAAAAATGGCAAGGATGTTTTGCGAATTTGATCAAGTAACCAAGAGCTATCTACCCTAATTTTACTCAAAGATCTTTCTCATGTTTTAACCCTTTTAACAGTGTTGTTTCACCATTGTATTTGGTGAACAACCTTGCATTAGGATGTTTACGGGACAGGCACGGGTCATCGTATAAACCATGAAAGCAATAGTGTCAAGTATCTTTGGCAATTTTCTTGAGGGACTTGATCATTTTTTTAGGCAACTCCGATAGCGTCATCGAGGGACTATGATCTTTTTGTTTGTTTTTGTTTTGCCAAAATACTTGACATGCAACCATGGCCCATTTTTTTGAAGGCAACGAGTGGATGAAACCCTAGGGGTGCATGTGTGCAAAGTGTGTGTTTTACATGCATTTTGTTTTTTTGATTAGGATTATCTATTTTGTTGTTTTTATCTTGCCATACATATCCTATTTACTAGCAAGCATATAAAAGTAATAAAGTGCAAAAAGATAAAATCCTACACTATTACAACCATATTGAATTGCATGAAAATATAAAGGCAAAAAATAAGATAAAAATAAATAAAAAGTGTGTCTTTCGACCCAGGCAGTAGCATCCTTCGATTGGCATTCTGTTGGCCTCCTTCGATTGGGGCTAGCACCAACAAAGTCACGTCTTTCAATTGGGCCTTGTCAGTGGCGAAGTCCTGTCCTTCGATTGGGCAAAGGCAGCAGCAAGTTGCATCTTTCGATTGGGCCTTGGCAGGGGCGAAGTCCTGTCCTTCGATTGGGCAAGGGCAGGGGCGAAGTCCTGTCCTTCGATTGGGAAAAGGCAGGGGCGAAGTCCTGTCCTTCGATTGGGCAAAGGCAGCAGCATGTTGTGTCTTTCGATTGGGACCAACAGGACTGTATGTTATGCCTTTCTGCCTCTTTCGATTGGGCCTGAAGTCAGTGAGTAGGTGCCTTTCGATTGGGCCTGCAAGTCAGTGTATTCGAAATAAGTGTGTGTGTGCTGAACATGTCTGTATCGAAGCATGTGTATATGTGCTGAACATGTATGTATCGAAACATGGAAACAGAAAGGTCATGGATTTCGTCTGAGGTCTGGAAACAAAAGGGTTCTGGCTTTTCCACAGGCTCCTTGCTGATTCTTTGCAAGCATGTTAGGCCCTCAAATTGTGATTCGAAAGGCTTGTGCAGATAGCCAATCGAAGGGTATAACAACCTGTGTCAAGTTCTAAAAATGCAACATCCAAACATAACTATAGTCCAGGGGTTAACACAAAAACAAAACAATGGGTCTCAAAGTCCAAAGTATAACTAATTAAGGTTGAGCTTTCAACATAAGAGCAGTCAGAATCTAATGCTAAAACAGGATCTAAAAATATCTACATTTTTCTTTATTGGCACATGCACATGATGTTTAAATGAAAGAGTTCCAAGTTTAGAGAGAACTTACCTCTTGAAGTGTTAAATCGAAAGAGCTGTAGGTGACTTCTTTGATGGTGGAGGGAGCTTCGTTGGGATCTTCTTGAAGCTAGTTCTGTTACTGCTTGGTTTGGACAGTCACGCTGAGATTTTATGAAAAAAGAATCTTAAGAGTTTTGCAGGTTTGAGAACGTTGGAGAGTTTGAGAATATGGAAGAGTTTTAGTGCTGGTTGGGACGTATGGAATTTTTTCACACGGTTTGTTTTTGAGATCTGGAACTTGTTCACAAAGTTTTTTTTTGCTCTTGTTAACAGAAAAATCTCCCCCTCTCTTTTGCCAACTTCTTCTTTTTATGAAGCCAAGACGTGCCTGCCTTTTGAACAGGCATGTACCAACCGTCTTGTATGCTGCACAGAATCCTCTAGGCCCCTCCCCAATTTGTGGACTTGATTTGCTGTATGAGATATGGACCAATGCTCAAAGGATTCAATTTTGACATAAAGCACTTTTTGGCAAAAGTGGAAATGTAACTTTTTCTACTTAGGGATTAATCTTGTATGTAATAACCCAATGGTTAGAATAAAACCTTAGTTAGATGGTTAAGCATTAAATTAAGGAGTGTAAGTTAGTTTTAGGGCCTGCAATCTAGCACCCAACCTGCTGATTTTAAAAATGCAAGTTTGTATGAACTTGCCTTGGTCATGAACAAAAGTGAGTTTTTTGCCAACTTTGAAAATTCGAATCTCTCTAACCACAAGGGTTTTTGAGGAGTTCTTGGACAATTTGGAAAGCTTGGAACATGTACTACAATCCATCTTTGTAATGCAACTTGAAACTCCATGTGGAACCATGTGAGAAGTGGCCAAGAAGATGGGTCAAAATCCTGCCTGGATTAGGATAAATTTTGCCTAAGTTAAAAGTTTTAAGTACCCTTGTTACAAAAATCATAACTTGAGATACAAGCTTCTTCTGAGGAAACTTTGTGAATCAAAGTTGTAGACTTTTTGATGGACTACAACTTTAATGTTGCAAGTTTTGTTTGAATCCATTTTCATTTTGGTGAAAAAAATGGGACAAAATTGGGAAAAAAAAAAGAAAATTTCATAACTTAGAAAAATTCTAAGTTATGAAATTTTATCATTTTAAACCCTAATTTGCATTTTTAGGTTTCTTGATGAACAAGCTTCATAATTTGACATGTCTTGATGAAAAATGACCCTTGGCACTTGATTTTGACCAAAAAGTCAAAGTTTGACTTTTCAGTATACAATCAAATTTTGATCAGTTGACTGAAAAATTTATCTGTCAATCCTATGAATTTTGAGGTCTTTTGAACTTTTTGAATGGGTCAAGACAAATTCATTGGGTCCTTGAGTCCATATGTGAGCTTGGTTTGCCATTGGTTAGGTCAAACAGTCAAAAATTGTCTTTGTGCAGTCAAAAACCTAATTTAGGTCAACAGTGCAAGGAGGGGTCTTGAGCAGAACAAACCCTAGCTTGATCTTGAGTTTCAAGAGTCTTGTAATGAGAAAGTGTTGATGAAATGAGAGGGCAAATTTTGGGGTACAACAGTTGCCCCTGTTCAATCTTCTTGAACCTGAAGAGTTAGATTGGCAGTTTTGCCTTTCGTGACTCGAAGGTAAAAGAATGATTGAACACTAGAGTGCCCAAAAAATTTGCACTCGTCAAAGCGTAGTTTGAGGGAATGGGCTTAAAGATGCCATTTGGAGATGTGACAGAAACTTGTCGGGGATGGGCTTAAAGATGCCATCTGGAGTGTTTGTTGAACGTATGTGGTAGGTGAAAGAATGAGTATCAGAAAGGCGTCCATGTTTTGGAATATTTCTGAGCTGGGGGTCCGAACAAGCAATAGATTGACATCCGTATCTGGAAGCACCCGTAAACTGTTTTCAGAAGTTGAGTCTGAACAAGCGATAGATTAACATCCATATCTGGAGAACCTGTAAACTATTTTCAGAAGTCTTGAAGTTGAATAAGCAATAGATCAGCATCCATGTTGGGAAGCATCCGTAAACTGTTTTCAGAAGTTGAGTCTGAACAAGAGATAGATTGACATCCATATCTAGAAGCACCCGTAAACTATTTTCAGGAGTTGAGTCTGAACAAGCGATAGATTGACATCCATATCTGGAAGCACCCGTAAACTGTTTTCAGAAGTTGAGTCTGAACAAGCGATAGATTGACATCCATATCTGGAAGCACCCGTAAACTATTTTCAGAAGTTGAGTCTGAACAAGCGATAGATTGACATCCATATCTGGAAGCACTCGTAAACTGTTTTCAGGAGTTGAGTCTGAACAAGCGATAGATTGACATCCATATATGGAAGCACCCGTAAACTGTTTTCAGGAGTTGAGTCTGAACAAGCGATAGATTGACATCCATATCTGGAAGCACCCGTAAACTATTTTCAGGAGTTGAGTCTGAACAAGCGATAGATTGACATCCATATCTGGAAGCACCCGTAAACTGTTTTCAGGAGTTGAGTCTGAACAAGCGATAGATTGACATCCATATTTGGAAGCACCCGTAAACTGTTTTCAGAAGTTGAGTCTGAACAAACGATAGATTAACATCCATATCTGGAGAACCCGTAAACTGTTTTCAGAAGTTGAGTCTGAACAAGCGATAGATTGACATCCATATCTGGAAGCACCCGTAAACTGTTTTCAGGAGTTGAGTCTGAACAAGCGATAGATTGACATCCATATCTGGAAGCACCCGTAAACTGTTTTCAGGAGTTGAGTCTGAACAAGCGATAGATTGACATTCATATCTGGAAGCACCCGTAAACTGTTTTCAGGAGTTGAGTCTGAACAAGCGATAGATTGACATCCATATCTAGAAGCACCCGTAAACTGTTTTCAGAAGTTGAGTCTGAACAAGCGATAGATTAACATCCATATCTGTAGAACCCGTAAACTGTTTTCAGAAGTTTTAAAGTTGAATAAGCAATAAATCAGCATCCATGTTGGGAAGCGTCCGTGAACTGTTTTCAAAAGTTGAATCTGTACAAGCG
This sequence comes from Vicia faba, assembly GCA_948472305.1. Lineage (NCBI taxonomy): Eukaryota > Viridiplantae > Streptophyta > Magnoliopsida > Fabales > Fabaceae > Vicia > Vicia faba. Next base: position 1,049,532,240 of record OX451739.1, read on the forward strand.
ATAGATTAACATCCATATTTGGAGAACCCGTAAACTGTTTTCAGAAGTTGAGTCTGAACAAACGATAGATTAAAATCCATATCTGGAGAACCCGTAAACTGTTTTCAGAAGTCTTAAAGTTGAATAAGTAATAGATCATCATCCATGTTGGGAAGCGTTCGTGAACTGCTTTCAAAAGTTGAATCTGAACAAGCGATAGATTAACATCCATATTTGGAGAACCCGTAAACTGTTTTCAGAAGTTGGATTCGAAACTTATTAATCTTATCCTGAAAAGGGTAAAATATTAGCTGAAACACAAAGTTATGTTGCATGAAATGTATGATGCAATATATGTGTTATATCGATATTTATGATATATGAATGTAATGGATGTGCATGTAAGCTGAGTAGCTGTCTTGCTGAGGAAAATAAATCCTTGATAACTGGAGACAATGAGCTCTTTGACTGCTGTCGGGGAAAGTACATCCTTGACCTACATTGGGGATTCCAAAAACCTTTGATTATTGAAGATTAGAAATCCTTGTTGACCGCTTGGGGAAAAAGGGAAACTCTGAAAAATCTCTACTGGGGAGTTAAAACCTGGGAGACTTCTGCTGGAGAAATGAGATTGAGAATCTTCAATCTGCTGAGAAATAACTCTGTGGGGAGAATGCTTAGACTGTTCTGGCTCCACTGGGGATAGGATTTTCAGGGTTTTCGGGCTCCACTGGGGATCTCGAAGCTTAACTCTGATGGGAAATTTGAAATTCAGCTCAGCTGGGGAATCAAGCTTTAGAAAGCTTTTGCTTTGCTGAGGATCTTGGAGCTTAACTTCGCTGGGGAAATATATTCCAAACTTCAGCTTAGTTGAGGATCTGAATGATGTGTCGTAGGGGATTTCTTCTGGAATGGCACAAAGATAATCTTTCTACATCTTCAACCTATCAGTAATCATCCTTTTTCAATTTCCTTTTATTTGTAAGCAGTGATTATGTTCAAAATGCATATGCCTATTTAACAAAACATTGGACGTTTTTTCAAATAAAACATAAGTGTAAAAGAGAAGAAAGGCAAACAAATTTATGCACTTCGAAGTGTATTTGTATTAATTTTTGTGAGTATCTTTGTACAAAGGAGACAGGCATCCTAGTAAGAGGATGTTGTCGTAAAAAAAATGAAAAATTTTATATAAAAGAAAGATGGCTATGTGTAATAATTCCATGGGATTCCCATTCTGCCATAGCCTTCACAACTCTGAATATCTTGTTCATTTGCTGCTTCGTCCGCTGATGACTGGATTGATCAGACGCTTGGAGCTTGTCTGGTGAAGAGATTTGTTCTTAAAGTGATTCGACGAGACATAGTCATACGCTTTAATTCTCTAACTTTTGCCTGGACCGCCCTTTCGGTTTTTCGATCCACCAGGAAACCCTTTTTTGCCCAAGTCACCCTTTCAGGTTTTCAACTTGCCGGGTGTACAAATTTTTTTTGTTTTATCCCTAATTTTTGCCTGAACCGCCCTTTCGGGTTTTCGGTTCACCGGGATGCCCATTTTTGCCCAAGTCGCCCTTTCGGGTTTTCAACTTGCCGGGTCGTTTTATGTGTAGTATCTTTTGACTATGTCTGCGTTCGCAGGGTGTGGCAAATCGTTGCCGTCCATGGTGGTCAAAATCATTGCCCCACCAGAAAATATGCTCTTGATCACAAATGGTCCTTCGTAAGTAGGAGTCCACTTGCCCATGGGATCACTTTGCGGTAAGATGATCCGCTTGATTACGAGATCTCCGACTTGATATATCTAACGCCTTACTTTCTTATTGAAAGCCTTGATCATGCGTTTTTGATACGTCTGACCATGGGAAACAGCAGTAAGCCGCTTCTCGTCGATCAAATTAAGTTGATCAAGCCGAGTCTGAATCCAATCGTCTTCACTCAAACCAGCGTCTTTCATAATCCTTAAGGAAGGAATCTGAACCTCCATGGGTAGAATAGCTTCCATGCCGTACACCAAAGAAAATGGGGTTGCCCCTATTGAAGTACGTGTTGTGGTACGATATCCATGCAGAGCAAACGGTAACATCTCATGCCAGTCTTTGTAGGTGACTATCATCTTTTGAATGATTTTCTTGATATTCTTGTTCGCAGCTTCAACAACACCGTTCATCTTTGGCCAATAGGGAGATGAATTGTGATGATGAATCTTGAACAGTTCGCATAGAGCGATGATCATAGTATTGTTCAGATTTGTACCGTTGTCTGTGATGATCCTGTCGGGGACACCGTACCGGCATATGATGTTCTGCTTAATGAAACAGGCAACCACATTCTTCGTAACAGAGGCAAAGGAAGTTGCTTCGACCCATTTGGTGAAGTAATCAATAGCGACCAAGATGAAGCGATGCCCATTGGATGCCGTGGGCTTGATTTCCACAATCATGTCGATGCCCCACATCATGAACGGCCAATGAGCTGTCAGAACGTTAAGAGGAACAAGAGGAATATGTACTTTGTTGGCATAGACTTGGCATTTGTGGCAAGTACGGGAATGTTGATGGCAATCAGCCTCCATGGTAGACCAGTAGTAACCTGCCCTTAGAATCTTCTTAGCCATTGTATGTCCGCTCAAGTGGGTGCCAAATGTGCCACTGTGTATCTCAGTCATGATCAACTCTGCTTCAGCTTTGCCCACACATCGAAGTAAAACACAATCATGGCTGCGTTTATAAAGGATGCCATTGCTTAGGAAGAACTTGGCAGCAAATCTCCTTAAGAACTTTTTGTCATTGACTGAAGCTCCTTCAGGATATTCTCTAGTCTGGAGATACCTTTTGATTTCATGAAACCAGGGTTGTTCCACTACTTCTTCGGTATTAATATCATGACAATGCGCAGGTTCGTCCATTCGCTCGATGGTAATTTGGGGAGCCTCGTTATCCCAGTTGAGTTTAAACATGGAAGACATTGTAGCCAGAGCATGTGCTAGCTGATTCTCTTCCCGCGGGAAATGCTCGAAGGTGATCTGCTCGAAATGAGGTAACAACGTCAGGACATGTTCTTTGTATGGGATAAGATTAGGATGTTTGGTGTCCCACTCTCCTTTGATTTGACTGATAACCAAAGCCGAGTCCCCAAATACAACCAAAGATTTGATCCCTAGGTCTATAGCAGCCTTGAGACCAAAGATGCAAGCTTCATATTCGGCCATGTTGTTGGTACAGCTGAAACAAAGTTGGGCAGTGAAAGGTTTATGGCAACCTTCTGGAGAAATGAGTACCGCACCGATACTGTTGCCGAGTGCATTTGAAGCACCATCAAAGTACAGGGTCCATCGGGATCCTTGTTCAGGTCCGTCATACAGTCTGTTACCTTTGATATTGTCTAATGTCATGATGTCCTCGTCCGGGAAGTCGAATCTCATAGGTTGATAATCTTCGACAACTTGATGAGCTAGAATGTCAGCTAGTACACTCCCCTTTATAGCTTTTTGGGTAGTATACTAAATATCATACTCAGTCAGGATCATTTGCCATCTAGAAATTCTTCCAGATAAAGCAGGCTTCTCGAAGATATACTTGATTGGATCCATCTTGGAAATCAGCAAAGTGGTATGAGTCAACATATACTGCCTTAGCCGGTGAGCAGCCCATACCAAAGCGCAGCAAGTTTTCTCAAGCAATGAGTAGCGAGTCTCACAGTCGGTAAACTTTTTGCTAAGGTAATAAATGGCATGCTCTTTTCGACCAGACTCATCATGTTGGCCCAGTACGCACCCCATTGAGTTATCCAAAACAGTCAGATACGTGATTAACGGCCTTCTTTCGACGGGTGGCATCAGAATAGGAGGTTCCAGCAAATATTCCTTGATCTTATCAAAAGCAACTTGACAATCGTCGTTCCATTCAACTACCTGATCTTTCTTTAATAGTTTGAAAATTGGCTCACAGGTAGACGTCAGGTGAGAGATGAACCTTCCAATATAGTTCAAGCGTCCCAAGAATCCTCTAACCTCCTTTTCAGTACGAGGATCAAGCATTTCTTGTATAGCCTTCACTTTAGCAGGATCAACCTCAATACCCTTGTTGCTGACAATAAATCCCAGAAGTTTACCAGACCTAACTCCAAAAGTGCACTTGCTTGGGTTCAACCTGAGCTTATACTCCTTCAACCTGGCAAACAGCTTTTGCAAATGTTCAAGGTGTTCTTCTTCTGTTTGTGATCGAGCTATCATGTCGTCTACGTAAACTTCAATCTCATGATGTATCATATCATGAAACAAAGCTACCATGGCGCGTTGATAGGTTGCCCCTGCGTTCTTCAGTCCGAACGGCATCACTTTGTAGCAGAAGGTACCCCATTGCGTGATAAAGGTAGTTTTCTCCATGTCCTCGGGGGCCATTTTGATTTGGTTATATCCCGAGAATCCATCCATGAAGGAAAAAACCTTGTGCTGAGCTGTGTTGTCAACCAAGATGTCGATATGTGGCAGCGGAAAATCATCTTTAGGGCTAGCCCTGTTCAAATCCCGATAGTCTACACACATTCTGACCTTGCCGTCTTTTTTGGGTACGGGCACGATGTTAGCAACCCATTATGGATAGGATGTAACAGCCAAAAATCCAGCGTTGAATTGCTTCATTACTTCAACCTTAATCTTCTCAGACATGTCGGACCTCATTCGGCGAACCTTTTGCTTGATTGGTGGACAATCTTCTCTTGTGGGGAGACGGTGAACCATGATATCTGTGTCTAACCCTAGCATGTCTTCATAAGACCAGATGAAGATTTCAACGTATTCATTCAATAACTGTACTAAGCGCTCCTTGACACTTGGTTCCAGATTGGCACCCACTTTTACTTCCTTCCTATCTTCCTCTGTCCCTAAGTTGATGGTTTCTAGCAAATCTTTATGAGGCAAGATGGCCTTCTCTTCTTGTTGTAGAAGTCTGGCTAACTCTCCCGGTACTTCACAATCTTTGTCAACTTCGTACTCAACCCGATTGACCAAATCTTCAGAGTTATTGAAGGATAAAGCAGAATAGTCACCCATGGAATCTGGAGTGGATGGGTACCTGTAATTGTGAGTGTGGGTGTGTGTAAGGGATAGCCATCCTTAAACAAACAAAAATGCAAAAGGAAAGAAAATGAACACAACAGTTTATAAATGAAAAACGTCCAATGATTCATTAAAACATGGCATATGATTATGAAGAGAATCAAGCCCTTACAAATGGACCTACATGCCCCGGGCAAGGCATGAGGTGAAAAATAGTGTGCGAATTGTTTTAGTTATTACAGACCATAAAAATGGGAAATTGTTCAAAGATAAAATTACTGGTTGATAAAGGTGATAGGGACAAAATCCTTTGCTTCCCAATTACTCAAACCCCCTTCGACTGTCGGAAAGATCCAATCTTCAAAGTGGCTCTCCTCATCTTCATCTTCTACAGCATTGATTCCATGGTGAGAAATCTTGACGGGTGTTTTTTCAATCTTAGAGCGACGCATAGCCTTTTGTCCCGCAGCATTAAACCCCAACCCAAACTTGTCTGTCTTATAGGGAAAGTCGGGAAATTGTCCCCATACTGTGCTCTTCCCCTCCTTAATCGCAGCCTCTGCATCTTTGAGAGATGTCATCCTAGCCACCCGCTTGGGAATGATAGGTACCTCAACCACTGCCTTCGCTACTGCTACCTCGGGAGAAACTTCCTTGAAATGTTGAAAAGGTGTTTCGATGAACTCGCCATCCACTTCCATATACCGAAAGGAATTGAGATGACTGATCATGTACTCCTCCTTACCGTGTACAATTATGACTTTACCCTTAACAGGGTATTTCAGCATCTGATGCAAAGAGGAGGTGACTGCCCCGACATAATGGATCCACGGTCTTCCTAGCAAGAAAGAGTAAGATGGGCGGATGTCCATTACGTAGAAAGTGGAGTTGAACACTTCGGTGCCTACCTTGATGGGAATATCGACCTCTCCATGTACCAACCTTTTAGACCCGTCAAAGGCCCTGACAATAATATTACTTGGTTTTAGCTCCAAACCTTCACAATCCAACCGGTCTAGAGCTTTCTTAGGCAGCACATTTAGGGAAGAACCAGTATCGACCAAGACATGGGCGAGAGTGGTTCCTCGGCATTCAACTGAAACATGTAATGCATCATTGTGCTTCCTTCCCTTAGGAGTTAGGTCAGCGTTGGAAAAGCCCAGGCCATTGTCAGCAGTAAGACTGGCTACACAATCCTGAAATTGGTCAGCCGAGGTCTCTTGGGGCACATGTGCCGTCTTCAAGAACTTAATCAGGGCCTTAGCATGGGCCTATCAACAGAGCAGGAGGGCCAACATTGAAATTTTAGAGGGGGTCTGCCCCAGTTGTTCTACCACGTCGTAGTCACTTTTTCGGATTATTTTTAGGATCTCATCCATCTCCTTCTGAGTGGTTTCGGGTATAGCTACAGCATGAGCCTTCATCCTGACAGGCATTTCCAGCATCCCCTTACCCTTGTTGGTATTATCAGCAGATGGTCTTTCTTCGGGAGTAACTGCTTCTTCAATCACTGGGCCTTGCACAGAGGGTCCAACAGGTGCAGAAGCTCTTAAGGGTCCGAAAACTGCTCGAGGGGGAGCAATCTCCGGAGAAAAGATTCGGCCACTACAGGTTATCTTGCTCGTACCCGCGATGTTCTCTACATCAAGGTCTTCTTCAGAAATTTCTTGGACTGTTTCGATTTGTTTGATGTCGTGGTAGAAGATTTCTCCCCCATAGTTCCACGGTATCATTTTGCTTGATTGGTACGGGACAGGTCCCGGCATGGTGATCTTGAGAGGTACACATTTGGAGTTGGGTGTAATCCTGACAAGCCTTTTGTAAGCCTTGGGAGGATTGTCGAAAATGGTTATGATAGCAATATCGTTGGTTGAAATATCACAAGTATCAGGAGTAATCGGATTGAAAGTGTTAACAGGGGTTTTCTGGAAAAGAATTTCTTGAGTATCCATCAGGCGCTGGACACCTGACTTCAACATTGGACAATCGTCTTGAACATTTAAACAGAAATAATAGTCTTTACTACAACCAGGAAAGATCCCGGCTCTCAACAAATTTTCCTTAATCACAAGCAATGGAGTCAACAGATCGGCAACATCAGTAACATGGAGGTCTTCCAAAACAGCATGCACATTGTGGCCGTGCTTAGGCATTGGGGCAAATATAACATTAGGCTTCTCAGGAGCGTCAAATTCAACATCTTTGGCGTTAATTAAGTCCTGAATTTTGTGCTTGAGTGCCCAGCAATTATTGGTATCGTGCCCAGCACTGTCGGAATGGTAGGCACATTTGGTGTTGGGATGATAATATGGGGAAGTGGTATTTACATTCTTTGGCGCTTCTTTTAAATTAGCAAGGTTCAATTTCAGGAGATGTGGAAGGATTTGAGCAGGTGTCATGTTTACTGGAGTAAACTGCCGTGGTGGCCTTTGCTGATAAGTTCTGGGTTGATCATTCCTTGGATGACTGTTTCTAGGCTGGTCTGATGCGTACTTTTGTATCAATATGGCCCCTACAGTCGGTCGGCGATTGGTTCTTCCCAACCCCTTCTGGGAGTATACAGCAGATGCTTCTTTCTTGGCTGGGAAAGGTTTTCTAGCAGCTGTGGATGCAGAGGCATCCTTTTGAATCTTTTCACTTTTAATACCGGCTTCCACCCTTTCGCCAGTCAGAATCAGTTCAGTAAATCCCGCAGGAGAGCTCTCGATTAGATGGTTGAAGAAAGGGCCAGACAGGGTCCCCAAAAACATGTCAACTAATTCCCTATCTGATAGCGGTGGCTGCACCCTTCCAGCCAGGTTGCGCCACTTCTGGGCGTACTCCTTAAACCCCTCATTTAAAGCCATCCCCATACTTTGTAGCTGAGTACGGGTAGGCGCTAAGTCAACGTTGTACTGATAATGACGATAGAAAGCAGCTGCCAAGTCATCCCAATTATGAACTTCTGATCTCTCGAGCTGATAAAACCAATCTAACTGAGTACCAGACAAGCTGTCTTGGAAAAAGTGTACCCAGAGATTTCTATCGGATGAATGAGGTTGAATTTTTCTGACATACGACCTCAGGTGCATCTTAGGGCAAGACAGACCATCGTATTTGGCGAATGTCGGCACCTTGAACTTGGGAGGGATAACAATCCCAGCAATCAATCCCAATTCCTCAAAATCCAATCCGGGCACCCTCTGCAACTCCATAGCTGCCAATCTGTCTTCAAGGTTCTTATATTTGTCGTCCGCTGGTGGGTATTGTTGTTCTCAATAGTCTTCATCTTCTTCAACCTCTTCCTCTTCAGCCTCAGACTCAGAGGGTACTGCAGCTCCTTTTCCCTTGTCGGTCCCTTCGTCAGACGTTGAGGGGAATTCCAAACTCTCCTAGCTTCATTCTCAAATCTTCTTCCCAGTGTAGCTACCCCAATTCTCTTCTTTTTCTTTTTTCCTTTTTCTTGCTCTTTCTTCTCTAACAGTGTTTTGAGATCCTCTTGACCCTTTGCCAAGGTCATGAGGAGTTGTTGAAATTGCGAATTTTATGCTTGCAGATCTTTGATCGTCTGCTCAATATCCATCTTGCTGAAATAAACAACAGAAAGATAAGGAAACCTGGTGTGAAGACATGTTTATGCATATGATGAATGATATGTTTATTCATGTAATGCATTCAAGGATTTAGACATTCAAAGTTGTTGCAGACAAAAGAACACACATCATATTAATAAGAAGAAATTTTGTCAGTACATAAATGCCCCATGGGCCAAATATTACAAAGCTTCTTAAGGTAAAAAGACGTTGCGCATCCTTTTTGGTTCGATGTAAGTGTTGAGAGTCTCTTCCTCGTGAAGTCGGCGGGTAAGCTCTAAAACCTTCTTCTCACTGGCATAGAAGCTGGCTTCAAAAGTATTCCGTTCTTCTTTGAGTTGGATCCAACTCTTTTGCATTTCTTCCCATGATGTTGGCATGTCAGGATGTAGGATGGTGTATGGAACCTCTCCTTCCTCAACAGGCTCTTTGATCAAGGGGAGAATGTGAGGATACGACATCATAAGATTCTGGGAGCGGGTTCGTACCCACTTGAGGTAAGGCTCAAGAGGGATGGAGTTCTTGTGCCCCAGTGTCTTACTATCCACCTTGTTAGGCATCCTCCAAGCTCTGATGAACCTTTGTCGAAGTCCTTGCACATCGTTGTTGAAGTTAAAAACTAGGTCAGGAATCAGCATGTCATGAGGGCCATCCCTCCGAGCATATCCAAATTGTCTCAAGGCTAGGCAGGGGTTGTAGGTAATGCCTCCCCTAATGCCAAGTAATGGGACATTAGGAAATTCACCACAACGATCAACGATAATGACATTTTCTCTGGACCGAGAACACCAATGTACATCAGAATGTGTGAGGGTCATCAATCGTTGTGACCACCTTAAACCCTGCTCGTTCTTCAAAACTGATTGTGGAAGGTGAGAAATAAACCACCTTGCTAGGAGAGGAGTACAGCACATGAGAACACCTCTTTTCCTCATTGTTCGTGTGTAAAATGAGTGTAGGATGTCCCCAAGCAATGTAGGTATGGGATTCCTGGATATGAAAATCTTGACAACATTCACATCTATAAGTTGATCAGGATTTGGGAACAAAACAAACCCATAGATAAGGAGTGCCACAATCTCTTCAAAGGCTTGTAGATCAAGAGAATTCCAGCATTCTTGGGCCTTCTCAAACAGGAACTTTGCCAAGAATCCCTTGACACCACTTCTAGTTTCCCAATGCCCCTTGATGTCAGATGGTTGCAAGTGTAATGCTTGAGCAACATCTTCAGGTTTTGGTTCTTTTTCCGTACCGTTGTAGGGTAGTTGATTAAGAATAGGAATTCTCAGGAGTTGAGAAAATTCCTCCAAAGTAGGCACCAATTGGTAATCAGGGAATGTGAAACAGTGGTGTAGGGGGTCAAAGAACTGGAAGAGAACTTTTACCATGTCTTCTTCAATGCTGGTGTTGACTAGGTTGAGAAGTCTACCATGTATTTCACTGAAGAGAGAATTTTCTGGAATTCTGGACGTAAGCTCCTTGAGTTGAGGAGGGATTCTCACAAGGTTGATTTAAATTGTTTTCCTGCGAAGAGTTTCCATGACCTACAAAACAAGAACAAAGATGAAGATCCAAACCCTTGAAATGGTTAGTGGATGCATATGATGCTTTATGATGTTCATGATGTATGCACAAGCACATGTACAAACAAGTCACACAAAACCCTAGTTTCAGGCTTGTATGAGGTTTCATAGGTAAGTACCCTCTTGAGTTTAGTTGGCTTAAAAATCTGTCCTATAAATAGTAACCGGGTTCTAAGGAGCTCAATATCATTGGATTGTTTTCTATGTTCATTGTTTTGGTTTAGCCACTTAACTAGCAACCAAAATATTCCAAGAAAACAACCCTCAATGAGTGTAGTATCGAGTATCTACCAACTTCGGACTGCACCAAATCCGATCATCTCACTACCCCTAATAAAGGCCAAGATGGTCAAGTAAGGTTCTAGGTCATTAGTGCTTAGTGACATCACTCAGCGGCCCTGTATTCTCTTTGATTGACTTAAAGGCTACCGGTACTCACAAATATGTCGCACTAATATAGCTATTGCTTCAATCGTGTCGGTATACCCCGTACAGTTTCCATAACGTATTGCTATCTATGAATGTTTCCCAAATCCGGGTGGAGGATTTCAAGCCCAAACAAGAGAACCAAAAATGTAAAGCAATCAAAGCAAACAATTAATCATGCAAAAGGTGATCTAAGCCCTAAGGTTACTCCACTTTTAAAGAAATCCCCAGCAGAGTCGCCAGTTCTGTGATATGGTGGGAGAACTGACTTGGGTTTTGCGTTTGTGTTCGCAAATGTTCGGTTTAGCAAGAGTCGCCACCGACTTTTTATTTATCCTAAGGAAAGGTCAAAAAGCACAGGAAAGACCTTTGAGATGTTTTCGTGGGTTCGGGGAGTAGATTATAGAAAGGGAAGGTATTAGCACCCTTCCTATCCATGGTTATCCATGGGCTCTTAGTTACTTGCTTAGATCACTTGCCTTTGCTTTTCAATTGTTTGAAATGGTGCTTTGTGTGTGGTTTTGAAAACGTTTTGAAAAAAGATGCCTTGTCTAGGCAACCTTTGTAACAATTCTTGTTTGAATGTTTTACAAAGGTGTTTGTCTTTTTGAAAAAAAGATGTTTCAATGTTTTTTTGAAAGTTTGTTTTGAAATTGTGTTGAGATGTGTGTTTGAAAAATGGCAAGGATGTTTTGCAAATTTGATCAAGTAACCAAGAGCTATCTACCCTAATTTTACTCAAATATCTTTCTCATGTTTTAACCCTTTTAACAGTGTTGTTTCACCATTGTATTTGGTGAACAACCCTGCGTTAGGATGTTTACGGGACAGGTGCGGGTCATCGTATAGACCATGAAAGAAATAGTGTCAAGTATCTTTGGCAATTTTCTTGAGGGACTTGATCATTTTGTTTAGGCAACTCTGATAGCGTCATCGAGGGACTATGATCTTTTTGTTTGTTTTTGTTTTGCCAAAATACTCGACATGCAACCATGGCCCATTTTTTTTGAAGGCAACGAGTGGATGAAACCCTAGGGGTGCATGTGTGCAAAGTGTGTGTTTTACATGCATTTTGTTTTTTTGATTAGGATTATCTATTTTGTTGTTTTTATCTTGCCATACATATCCTATTTACTAGCAAGCATATAAAAGTAATAAAGTGCAAAAAGATAAAATCCTACACTATTACAACCATATTGAATTGCATGAAAATATAAAGGCAAAAAATAAGATAAAAATAAATAAAAAGTGTGTCTTTCGACCCAGGCAGTAGCATCCTTCGATTGGCATTCTGCTGGCCTCCTTCGATTGGGGCTAGCACCAACAAAGTCATGTCTTTCGATTGGGCCTTGGCAGTGGCGAAGTCCTGTCCTTCGATTGGGCAAAGGCAGCAGCAAGTTGCATTTTTCGATTGGGCCTTGGCAGGGGCAAAGTCCTGTCCTTCGATTGGGAAAGGGCAGGGGCGAAGTCCTGTCCTTCAATTGGGAAAAGGCAGGGGCGAAGTCCTGTCCTTCGATTGGGCAAAGGCAGCAGCATGTTGTGTCTTTCGATTGGGACCAACAGGACTATATGTTATGCCTTTCTGCCTCTTTCGATTGGGCCTGGAGTCAGTGAGTATGTGCCTTTCGATTGGGCCTGCAAGTCAGTGTATTCGAAACAAGTGTGTGTGTGCTGAACATGTCTGTATCGAAGCATGTGTATATGTGCTGAACATGTATGTATTGAAACATGGAAACAGAAAGGTCATGGATTTCATCTGAGGTCTGGAAACAAAAGGGTTCTGGCTTTTCCACAGGCTCCTTGCTGACTCCTTGCAAGCATGTTAGGCCCTCAAATTGTGATTCAAAAGGCTTGTGCAGATAGCCAATCGAAGGGTATAACAACCTGTGTCAAGTTCTAAAAATGCAACATCCAAACATAACTATAGTCCAGGGGTTAACACAAAAACAAAACAATGGGTCTCAAAGTCCAAAGTATAACTAATTAAGGTTGAGCTTTCAACATAAGAGCAGTCAGAATCTAATGCTAAAACAGGATCTAGAAATATCTACATTTTTCTTTATTGGCACATGCACATGATGTTTAAATGAAAGAGTTCCAAGTTTAGAGAGAACTTACCTCTTGAAGTGTTTAATCGAAAGAGCTGTAGGTGACTTCTTTGATGGTGGAGGGAGCTTCGTTGGGATCTTCCTGAAGCTAGTTCTGTTACTGCTTGGTTTGGACAGTCACGCTGAGATTTTATGAAAAAAGAATCTTAAGAGTTTTGCAGGTTTGAGAACGTTGGAGAGTTTGAGAATATGGGAGAGTTTTAGTGCTGGTTGGGAAGTATGGAATTTTTTCACACGGTTTGTTTTTTAGATCTGGAACTTGTTCACAAAGTTTTTTTTTTGCTCTTGTTAACAGAAAAATCTCCCTCTCTCTTTTGCCAACTTCTTCTTCTTATGAAGCCAAGACGTGCCTGCCTTTTGAACAGGCCTGTACCAAACATCTTGTATGCTGCACACAATCCTCTAGGCCCCTCCCCAATTTGTGGACTTGATTTGCTGTATGAGATATGGACCAATGCTCAAAGGATTCAGTCACTTTTTGGTAAAAGTGGAAATGTAACTTTTTCTACTTAGGGATTAATCTTGTATGTAATAACCCAATGGTTAGAATAAAACCTTAGTTCGATGGTTAAGCATTAATAAGGAGTGTAAGTTGGTTTTGAGGCCTGCAAGCTAGCACCCAACCTGCTGATTTTAAATACACAAGTTTGTATGAACATGCCTTGGTCATGAACAAAAGTGAGTTTTTTGCCAACTTTGAAAATTCGAATCTCTCTACCCACAAGGGTGTTTGATGAGTTCTTTGACAATTTGGAAAGCTTGGAACATGTAATACAATACATCTTTGTAATGAAACTTGAAACTCCAAGTGGAAACATGTGAAAAGTGGCCAAGAAGATGGGTCAAAATCCTGCCTAGATTAGGATAAATTTTGCCTAAGTTAAAAGTTTTAAGTACCCTTGTTACAAAAATCATAACTTGAGATACAAGCTTCTTCTGAGGAAACTTTGTGAATCAAAGTTGTATACTTTGTGATGGACTACAACTTTCATGTTGCAAGTTTTATTTGAATCCATTTGCATTTTTGTGAAAGAAATGGGACAAAATTGGGAAAAAATAAGAAAATTTCATAACTTAGAAAAATTCTAAGTTATGAAATTTTTTCATTTTAAACCCTAATTTGCATTTTTAGGTTTCTTGATGAACAAGCTTCATAATTTGACATGTCTTGATGAAAAATGACCCTTGGCACTTGATTTTGACCAAAAAGTCAAAGTTTGACTTTTCAGTATACAGTCAAATTTTGATCAGTTGACTGAAAAATTTATCTGTCAATCCTATGCATTTTGAGGTCTTTTGAACTTGTTAAATGGGTAAAGACAAAGTCATTGGGTCCTTGAGTCCATATGTGAGCTTTGTTTGCCATTGGTTAGGTCAAACAGTCAAAAATTTCCTTTGTGCAGTCAAAAACCTAATTTAGGTCAACAGTGCAAGGAGGGGTCTTGAGCAGAACAAACCCTAGCTTGATCTTGAGTTTCAAGAGTCTTGTGATGAGAAAGTGTTGATGAAATGAGAGGGCAAATTTTGGGGTACAACACACATATCCGTGTGTAGGATCTTTAACAGTAACCCAAACAAGGACCCAAAATATAAAGCATACAAGTCAAACAAAGAAAGCAACTAAAGATGATCTAGCCCTAAGGTAACCCCACTTTTAAGTAAAATCCCTAGCAGAGTCGCCAGTTCTGTGATACGGTGGGAGAACTGACTTGGTGTTTTACGTTTGATCGCAAATGTTGTGTGTTATACCCCAAAATTTTCCCTCTCATTTTATCAACATTTCTCATCACAAGGCCCTTGGAACTCAAGATCAAGCTAGGGTTTGCTCTGCTCAAGACACCTCCTTGCACTGTTGACCTAAATTAGGGTTTGAATTTTCACAGGGATGTTTTGACCTATAATGCCCAAAGTGACTTTCATACTTCATGTTGGACTCATAAGTTTGCCAATACCAAGTTTCAAGCCTTGAATCAAATTTTTGCCCAGTCAATTGGACAGTTGACCTAGAAATCAGTTGTATTTGGGAAAAAGTCAACTGTGGCCAATTTACAGTCAAACCTCATGAATTTTGACCCACATCAACATTATGAACTCATGTGAACCATTTGATCAAGTTTGGATCACAATTCCACAAGAAATTTGATCAGATCACCAAAAGGGCAAAATGGTCATTTCTAGGGTTTATACTGCACAAAGGCAATTTTTGACTGTTTGACCTAACCAATGGAAAATCAAGCTCAACCATGGACTCAATGACATTGTCTTGGCCCATTCAACAAGTTCAAAAGATCTCAAATGCATAGGATTGGCAGATGAATTTTTCAGTACACTTATCAGAATTTGACTGTACACTGAAAAGTCAAACTTTGACTTTTTGGTCAAAATCAAGTGCCAAGATTCATTTTCCATCAAGATGTGTCAAATTATGAAACTTGCTCATCAAGAAACCCAAAATTACAAATTAGGGTTTGAAATTGAAAAATTTCATAACTTAGAAATTTTCTAAGTTATGGAATGTTCTTAAATTTTCCTAACTTTGTCCCATATTTTCACCAAGATGCAAATGGATTCAAACAAAACTTACAACATGAAAGTTGTAGTACATCACAAAGTCTACAACTTTGATTCACAAAGTTTTCTCAAAAGAATCTTGGATCTCAAGTTATGTATTTTGGAACAAGGGTACCTAAAACTTTTAACTTAGAGAAATTTTGCCCTAGTTTAGGCAGGATTTTGACCCATCTTCTTGGCCATTTTTCACATGGTTCCACTTGAAGTCTCAAGTTGCATTTCAAAGATGGATTATATTACATGTTGCAAGCTTTCCAAATTGTCCAAGAACTCCTCAAACATATTTGTGGTTAGGGAGAATCGAATGCTTGAAGTTGGCAAAAACTTACTTTGTAACCATGGCCAATACATGTTCATACCAAGTTGCAAATCTGACCAAACTAGCTTAGTACATAATTACAGGTCTCTAAACCCTTCAACACTCAAAAATTGAATGCAAATACATTGGTTAGAGGCATTGTCCTGATCAAGGGAGCATTATACATTGAATAATTCCATTTTGGGCATAAAGATCACACTTCCATTTTCATAAAGCATAACTTTTGCAAAGTTGTTTTTCTTGAGCTTTGAACTTCTTTCTTTGCAGCAAACAAGTTCCACAAACTTAGGCAAAGGTACAAGAAGTTGGTGCATGCTTGGAGATATCCTGGATAGGCCTATCTCATTTCACTTCAAACTTTGCTTTCAAAACAAGTCAAATGGCCAAAAGTACATAACACACACATCTGATATATTGAACTGAGGCCAAGTTTTCAAACAAGTTTCTCACATCCTTGCAAGCCAAAAACACGAGCCTTTTACCTCCAAAGCACCCTTATACTCAAAAACCACATTTTCTTGCAAAACAGGGCAAGCCCTACAGAAGCACTTCCATCTTCACATTGCCTCGTGAGTTTTGCTCCTTTCCACTTCAAACACCTTCCATTCAACCCACTAAAGCTGTCCCAAACTTCCATTTCCAACTGTAACTCCATTTACAGTGATCACCATTTCTGTTTCAAGCTTATGCAGGTTGACTTCTAGAGGTTGATTCAGGCCATTTCAAAACATACCAAGCATTGGGAAAGGTTCAGGGAACATCAAGCAAGCTCAAAAGAACCTCTAGCCTCATTGAAAGTTGCTGCATTGTCCAACTCGAACTCAACTGAAACAGGTATTTCATGAACTTCTATCTCTCTATTTAGGAACATTTAGCCTTAGGTTTGTGAATAAAAGATGTTGTACTCATTGCCCTGAAACCATACACATGTTCAGTTTTCATTTATATTAATCGTGCTAGGAGAATTTCATCCATGAACATGTTGAAAAAGTTAGGTTAAATTTTAGGGCCAGAGAAATTCTCTCTGGTCTTTGAGAGTTAGATTTAATGTTTTATATGGTTGAAATCGTTGTTTGATGCTCTAAAAGTTTCATGAGTTTTGTCAAAAAAGCACTGAAACAGGAGATACGAATTTGAACTAAACATGCGCGCGTTTCTGTTGGACGAAGGTTGAAGATGAAGTAGCTGGGCTGGGCCTGACTATTTCCCACTTATGGCACCCCCCATGTTCAGTTTCACACCCCCTGGCCCATTTCTTTGTATTTTTATTATTTTTGCATTTTAATTTCATTTCTGACTTTATTATTTTATTTCCAAACATAAAAAATGTCTAAAAAATATTTTCATAAATTTTTACATTTATTTGGCATTTATTTTAATTATTTCTAACATTAAAATGTTTAAAATACTTTATATTATTTATTAAAACTTGAAAATAATGAAAAAAAATACTTTTATTTTAATTTCTTATTTTTATCCACATTTGAAAATATTTTCTTGAATATATATTTGTAAATATTTTATTTTATTTTTATGCACACTTAACATATTTAATATATATATATATATATATATATATATATATATATATATATATATATATATATATATATATATATATATATATATATATATATATATATATATATATATATATATATATATATATATATATATATATATATATATATATATATATATATATATATATATATATATATATATATATATATATATATATATATATATATATATATATATATATATATATATATATATATATATATATATATATATATATATATATATATATATATATATATATATATATATATATATATATATATATACTATATTTTATTAAATAATTAGAACAAAAAACACAAAATATTACATTTTTATTTTTATTATTATTTTATACTAAAAAACATTTTTTATAATATATTCTTATTTTTCGTACATATTAATATATTTTGTATATAAATAATACAATTTTATTTTCTTTAAGGAGAATTAGGGTTTACCCTAAAAATAAAGAAAATTAACTCTTTTATTTTAATTCTTTACATACATAAAAACCTTTTTTGGCATAATACATTTTATTTAATATTTGTTTATTTTGTTTAAATAATTATACATTTAAATATTATTCATTGTAAATTCAATTTGGTTGTAATAATTTAGGGTTTTAATTTCTTGCCAAATACCCCCCATTCAAGATTTGTACCCCCTCCCTATATCAAAGTTGTAATAGCTTAGATTTATTTTTATGCACTTAAATGCTTTCAATTATGCCATGCTTAGAGAATTAGGGTTTGTATGCAAAATCAAAACCAACAAATAGTTTGACCTAATCAAAGACAAAAATGCATGAAAAACAAACACAATGCACACTTGCACCCCCTAGGGTTACAATCCACTTGTTGCCTTCAAAAATGGGCCATGGTATGCATGTTAAGTACTTTGACAAAACAAAAACAAAACAAAAGATCATAGTCCCTCGATGACGCTATCTGAGTTGCCTAAACAAAACGATCAAGTCCCTTAAGAAAAATTGCCAAAAATACTTAACATCATTGCTATCATGGTCTATACGATGACCCGCGCCTGTCCCGTTTAACATCCTAACACAAGGTTGTTCACCAGATACAATGGTGAAATAACACTGTTAAAAGGGTTGAAAACATAAGAAAGATCTTTGAGTAAAATAGGGTAGATAACTCTTAGTTACTTGATCAAAAGCTTGCAAAAACATCCTTGCTATTTTTAAAAACACACTTCACAACACAAATTCAAAACCCTACTTTCAAACATTTGAAACTTTTCAAAAGACCAAAACACCTTTGTATACATTCAAACAAGAATCATTACAAAGGTTGCCACAACGATGGCCTCTTTTCAAAACATCTTTCAAAATTACACACAAAGCACCACTTCAAACAATTAAAGAGAACCATTTCAAATAATTGAAAAGCAAAGCAAGTGATCTAAACAAGTAACTAAGAGCCCATGGATAACCATGGATAGAAAGGGTGCTAATACCTTCCCTTTCTATAATCTACTCCCCGAACCCAAGAAAACATCTCAAAGGTCTTTCCTGTGCTTTTTGACCTTTCCTTAGGATAAAATAAAAAGTCGGTGGAGACTCTTGCTAAACCGAAACATTTGCGAACACAAACGCAAAATCCCAAGTCAGTTCTCCCACCGTATCAAAGAACTGGCGACTCTGCTGGGGAAAACTTTAAAAGTGGAGTAACCTTAGGGCTTAAATCACCTTTGCATGCTTATCTTGATTGCTTTGATTGCTTTACATTTGGTTCTCTTGTTTGGGCTTGAAATCCTCCACCCGGATCTAGGAAACATTCATAGGTAAATAGCAATATGTTGTGGAAACTGTGTGGGGTATACCGACATGGTTGAAGCAATAGCTATATTAGTGCGACATATTTGTGAGTATCGGTAGCCTTTGAGTCAATCAAAGAGAATATGGGGCCGCTGAGTGATGTCATGAAGCACTAATGAACTCTTAGAACCTTACTTGACCATCTTGGCCTTTCATTAGGGGTAGTGAGATGACCGGCTTTGGTGCAGTCCGAAGTTGGTAGATACTCAATACTACACTCATTGAGGGTTGTTTTCTTGGAATATTTTGGTCGCTAGTTAAGTGGCTAAACCAAAACAATGAACATAGAAAACAATCCAGTGATATTGAGCTCCTTAGAACCCGGTTACTATTTATAGGACAGGTTTGAGCCAACTAAACTCAAGAGGGTATTTACCTATGGAACCTCATGCAAGCCTGAAACTAGGGTTTTGTATGACTTGCTTGTACATATGTTTGTGCATATATCATGAACATCATAAAGCATCATATGCATCCACTAACCATTTCAAGGGTTTGGATCTTCATCTTTGTTCTTGTTTTGTAGGTCATGGAATCTCTTCGCAGGAAAACAATACAAGTCAACCTTGTGAGAATCCCTCTTCAACTCAAGGAGATTACTTCCAGGACTCCAGAGAATTCTCTCTTCAGTGAAAGACATGGTACGCTTCTCAACTTGGTCAACTCCAACATTGAAGAAGACATGGTGAAAGTTCACTTCCAGTTCTTTGACCCCCTACACCATTGTTTCACATTCCCTGATTACCAGCTAGTACCCACTTTGGAGGAATTTTCTCAACTCCTGGGGATTCCTATTCTTCATCAACTACCCTACAATGGTACGGAAAAAGAACCAAAGCCTGAAGATGTTGCTCAAGCATTACACTTGCAACCATCTGACATCAAAGGACATTGGGAAACAAGAAGTGGTGTCAAGGGTTTCTTAGCAAAGTTTCTGTTGGAGAAGGCACAAGACTGCTGGAATTTTCTAGATCTACAAGCCTTTGAAGAGATTGTGGCACTCCTCATCTATGGGTTGGTCTTGTTCCCAAACCCTGATCAGCTTATAGATATGAACGCTGTCAAGATTTTCATATCTCGGAATCCTGTGCCTACATTGCTTGGGGACATCCTACACTCATTTCACACACGAACAATGAGGAAAAGAGGTGTTCTCATGTGTTGTACTCCTCTCTTAGCAAGGTGGTTTGTTTCTCACCTTCCACAATCAGTTTTGAAGAATGAGCAGGGTTTAAGGTGGTCACAACGGTTGATGACCTCACACATTCTGATGTTTATTGGTGTTCTCAGTCCAGAGAAAATGTCATCATCATTGATCGTTGTGGGGAATTCCCTAATGTACCACTACTTGGCATTAGGGGAGGCATTACCTACAACCCATGTTTAGCTCTAAGACAGTTTGGATATGCTCGGAGGGATGGCCCTCATGACATGCTGATCCCTGACTTGGTTTTTGACTTTGACAACGACGCTCAAGGACTGCGACAAAGGTTCATCAAAGCTTGGAGGATGCCCAACAAGGTGGATAGTAAGACACTGGGGCACAAGAATTCCATCCCTCTTGAGCCTTATCTTAAGTGGGTACGAACCCGCGCCCAGAATCTTATGATGCAATACCCTCACATTCTCCCCTTGATCAAAGAGCCTGTTATGGAAGGAGAGGTTCCATACACCCTCCTACATCCTGACATGCCAACATCATGGGAAGAACTACAAAGGAGTTGGATCCAACTCAAGGAAGAACGAAATACTTTTGAAGCCAGCTTCTATGCCAGTGAGAAGAAGGTTTTGGAGCTTACCCGCCGACTTCCTGAGGAGGAAACTCTCAACACTTACATCGCACCAAAGAGGATGCGCAATGTCTTTTTACATTAAGAATTTTGTAATATTTTGCCCATGGGGCACTTATGTACTAACAAATTTCTTCTTAATATGACGTGTTTTCTTTTTTGCAACAAATTTGAATTTCTGAATCCTTGATTGCATTACATGAATAACATACCATTCATCATATGCATAAACAGGTCTTTGCACCAGGTTTCCTTATCTTTCTGCTGTTTATTTCAGCAAGATAGATTTGGAGCAGACGGTTAAGGACCTGCAAGCACATAATTCTCAATTCCAGCAACTCCTCATGACCTTATCAAAGGGTCAAGAGGACCTTAAAGCACTATTGGAGAAAAATAACGAGAAAAAGAAGAAAAGACCCGGAGTAGCCACTTTTGGGAGAAGGTTTGAAAGCAATGCTAGAAAAGTTCTCGAGTTCCCCTCAACGTCTGATGAAGGGGCCGATAAAGGAAAAAGAGTTGCGGTACCTTCTGAATCTGAAGTTGAAGAGGAAGAAGAGGAAGAGGACGAAGACTACTCCGAATAGCAATATCCCCCGACGGATGATAAATATAAAAATCTTGAGGATAGATTGGCAGCCATGGAGTTGCAAAGGGTACCTGGTTTAGATTTCGAAGAACTAGGGTTGGTCGTTGGGATCGTTATTCCTCCCAAGTTCAAAGTTCCTACATTTGCCAAGTATGATGTTCTGTCGTGCCCAAATATGCATCTAAGATCCTACGTCTGAAATATCCAACCCCACTCATCTGATAAAGACCTCTGGGTACACTTTTTTCAAGACAGTTTATCAGGCACACAATTGGACTGGTTTTATCAACTTGAGAGATCAGAGGTTCATAACTGGGAAGACTTAGCCGCTGCTTTCTACCGGCAATACCAATACAATGCTGATTTAGTGCCCACTCGTACTCAACTACAGAGTATGGGTATGGCTTCTAATGAGGGATTTAAGGAGTATGCCCAAAAGTGGCGTGACCTGGCTGGAAGGGTGCAGCCGCCATTGTCGGATAGAGAGCTGGTTGACATGTTTTAGGGACCCTGTCTGGCCCTTTCTTCAATCATTTAATTAGGAGTTCCTCCGCGGGATTTACCGAACTAATTTTGACCGGTGAAAGGGTCGAGGCCGACATTAAAAGTGGTAAGATTCAGAAAGATGCCTCCGCGTCCACCGCTGTTAAGAAGACCTTCCCAGCTAAGAAGGAAGCTTCTGCTGTTTATTCTCAGAAAAGCCAAGGAGGAATGGGGCGCCGACCAACTGTAGGGGCTGTGATGATTCAAAACTCTTCAAGTGATCAACCTCGCAGCAATCAGCCAAGATCAAATCAACAACGGGTAGAAAGGCCACAACGGTAGTTCACCCGAATCAACATGACGCCAGCTCAAGTACTCCCTCATTTGCTAAAACTGAATCTTACCAATTTGAAGAAAGCGCCAAAGAACCCCAATACCTCCTCTCCATATTACCACTCCAATGCAAAATGTGCTTATCACTCTGGCAGTGTAGGGCATGATACCAACAACTATTGGGCGCTTAAGAACAAAATCCAAGACCTGATTTACGCCAAGGAGGTAGAATTCGATGCGCCCGAAAAGCCAAATTTGATTTCTGCCCCAATGCCCAAGCACAGTCATAATGTTCATGTCGTTATGGAAGACCTTCATGTTACCGATGTTGCTGACCTTTTGACTCCCTTATCAGTGATTAAAGTGAATTTGATGAAAGCCGAGATATTCCCAGGCTGTGGAAAAGACTATTACTTTTGTTTAAACATACGAGCTGACTACCCAATGTTAAAATCAGGCATCCAACGCCTGATGGATACCCAAGAGATACTCTTCCAAAAGACTCCCGTTGATACCTTCACTCCTGTTACTCCTGCTACTTTTTCTACTTCAACCAATGACATTGCAATAATAACCATCTCCGACAATCTTCCCAAGGCTTGCAAAAGGCCTGTCAAGATTACGCCTAATCCTAAATTTGTACCATTGAAAATCACCATGCCGGGGCCTGTCCCGTATCAATCTAACAAGATGATACCATGGAACTACGGAGGAGAAATCTTCTATCATGGCATCAAACAGATTGAATCAGTCCAAGAGAATTTTGAAGAGGAAACCCCTGATATATGGAACATTGCGGGAACAAGCAAGATAACTCGCAGCGGACAGATTTTCTCTCTGGAGATTGCTCCCCCACGAGCAGTCTTCAGACCCTCGAAAGCTTCTGTGCCTATTAAGCCATCTGTGCAAGTCCCGATAATTGAAGAATTGGATACTCTTGAAGTTAGACCATTTGTTGATACTACCGATAAGGGTAAGGGGATACTAGAAGCGTCTGTCAGGACGAAGGCTCATATTGTGGTTATCCCCGAAACCACCTAGAAAGAAATGGAAGAAATCTTGAAGATAATCAAAAGGAGCGACTACGACGTCGTGGAACAGCTAGGGCAGACCCCTTCCAAAATCTCCATGTTAGCTCTTCTACTCTGCTCTGAGGCCCATGCTAAGGCCTTAATCAAAATTTTAAAGGCAACACATGTGCCCTAAGAAACTTCGGCTTACCAGTTTCAGGAGTGCGTGGCCAACCTTACTGCTGATAATGGTCTTGGTTTTTCCGATGCTGATTTGACTCCCAAGGGAAGGAAACACAATGACGTGCTACATGTCTCAGTTGAATGCAGGGGAACCACCCTCACCCATGTCTTAGCTGATACCGATTCTTCCTTGAATATGTTGCCGAAGAAAGCGTTGGACCATTTGGACTGCGAAGGATTGACCCTCAAACCCAGTAACATCGTTGTTAGGGCCTTTGATGGGTCCAAAAGAATGGTTCACAGAGAGGTTGACATTCCTATCAAAGTGGGCACAGAGGTTTTCAACTCCACCTTTTATGTGATGGACATTCGTCCTTCATATTCGTGTTTGTTGGGAAGACCGTGGATCCATTATGTTGGGGCAGTTACCTCCTCTTTACACCAAATGCTAAAGTATCCTGTTAAGGGTAAGATTATAACGGTGCATGGTGAGGAAGAGTACATGATAAGTCATCTCAATTCCTTCCGCTATGTGGAGTTGGATGGCGAGTTCATAGAAACGCCTTTCCAACATTTTGAGGAAGTTTCTCCTGAGGTCGCAGTGGCGAAGACAATGGTTGAGGTGCCTATCGTTCCCAAGCATGTATATAGGATGGCATCTCTCAAGGACGCAGAGGCTGTAATTAAAGAAGGAAAGAGCACAGTGTGGGGGCAACTGCCTGATTTTCCCCATAAGACGGACAAGTTTGGACTAGGGTTTACTGCTGCAGGCCAGAAAGCTATGCGTCGCTCCAAGGCTGGAGGACCACCCGTCAAAATCACTCACCACAGAATTAATGTTGTAGAGGAGGATGATGAAGAGGACAAATTTGAAGATTGGATCTTTCCAACCGTCGAAGGGGGATTAAGAAATTGGGAAGCAAAGGATTTTATTCCCATCACCTTCATCGACCAGTAAATTTATCTTTGAACAATTTCCTATTTTGGTCTGTAATAACTAAACAATTCGTACACTATTTTCACCTTATGCCTTGCCCGGGGCATATAGGTCCATTTGTAAGGGCTTGATTTTCTTCATTATCATATGCCATGTTTTAATGAATCATTGGACGTTTTCATCTATAAACTGTTGTGTTCATTTTCTTTCCTTTTTCATTTTGTTTTGTTTAAGGATGGCTATCCCTTAAACACACCCACACTCACAAAATGCAGGTACCCATCCACTCCAGATTCATGGGTGACTATTCTGCTTTAGCCTTCGGTAACTCTGAAGACTTGGTCAATCATGCTGAGTACGAAGTTGACGAAGATTGTGAAGTGCCGGGAGAGTTAGCCAGACTTTTGCAACAAGAAGAGAGGGTTATTCTGCCTCATGAAGAGTTGCTAGAAACCATCAACTTAGGAATAGAGGAAGATAAGAAAGAGGTTAAGGTGGGTGCCAACCTGGAACCAGATGTCAAAGAGCGCTTAATACAGTTGTTGAATGAATATGTTGAGATCTTTTCCTGGTCCTATGAAGACATGCCGGGATTAGACACAGATATCGTGGTTCACCGTCTCCCTACAAGAGAAAACTGTCCAACGATCAAGCAAAAGGTCCGCCGAATGAGGCCCGAAATGTCTGAGAAGATTAAAGCTGAGGTAATGAAGAATTCAACACTGGCTTTCTGGCTGTTACTTCCTATCCACAGTGGGTTGCTAACATTGTGCCCATGCCTAAGAAGGACGGAAAAGTCAGAATGTGTGTGGACTATAGGGATTTAAACAGGGCTAGCCCTAAAGACGATTTTCCACTACCACACATCGACATCTTGGTTGACAACACAGCTCAACAATAGGTATTTTCCTTCATAGATGGATTCTCGGGATACAACCAGATCAAAATGGCCCCCGAAGACATGGAGAAAACTACTTTTGTCACGCAATGGGGTACCTTCTGCTACAAAGTGATGCCATTCGGACTGAAGAATGCCGAGGCAACCTATCAACGCGCCATGGTAGCTTTATTTCATGATATGATACATCATGATATTGAAGTTTACGTAGACGACATGATAGCCCGATCACAGATGGAAGAAGAACACCTTGACCATCTACAAAAGCTGTTTGTCAAGCTGAAGGAGTTTAAGCTCAGACTGAACCCAAGCAAGTGCACTTTTGGAGTTAGGTCTGGTAAAATTTTGGGATTTATCGTCAGCAACAAAGGCATTGAGGTCGATCCAACTAAAGTAAAGGCTATACAAGAAATGCATACCCCCCGCACTGAAAAGGAGGTTAGAGGATTCTTGGGACGCTTAAACTATATCGCGAGGTTCATCTCTCACTTAACATCTACCTATGAGCCAATCTTCAAACTGTTGAAGAAAGATCAGGTAGTTGAATGGAACAATGATTGTCAAGTTGCTTTTGATAAGATCAAGGAGTATTTATTGAACCACCTATTTTGATGCCACCCATCGAAGGAAGGCCGTTAATCATGTATCTGACTGTTTTGGATAACTCAATGGGGTGTGTACTGGGCCAACATGACATGTCTGGCCGAAAAGAGCATGCTATTTATTACCTTATCAAAAATTTTACCGACTGTGAGACTCGCTACTCACTACTCGAGAAAACTTGCTGCGCTTTGGTATGGGCTGCTCGCCGGCTGAGGCAGTATATGTTGACTCATACCACTTTGTTGATTTCCAAAATGGATCCAATCAAGTATATCTTCGAGAAGCCTGCTTTATCTGGAAGAATCACTAGATGGCAAATGATCCTGACTGAGTATGATATCCAGTATACTACCCAAAAAGATATAAAGGGGAGTGTACTAGCTGACCATCTAGCTCATCAAGTCATCGAAGATTACCAATTGTGATACGGTGGGAGAACTGACTTGGGATTTTGTGTTTGTGTTCACAAATGTTTCGGTTTAGCAAGAGTCGCCACCGACTTTTTATTTTATCCTAACGAAAGGTCAAAAAGCACATGAAAGACCTTTGAGATGTTTTCTTGGGTTCGGGGAGTAGATTATTGAAAGGGAAGGTATTAGCACCCTTTCTATCCATGGTTATCCATGGGCTCTTAGTTACTTGCTTAGATCACTTGCTTTGCTTTTCAATTGTTTGAAATGGTGCTCTTCAATTGTTTAAATTGGTGCCTTGTGTGTGATTTTGAAAGATATTTTGAAAAGAGCCCATCGTTGTGGCAACCTTTGTAATGATTCTTGTTTGAATGTATACAAAGGTGTTTTTGTCTTTTGAAAAGTTTTCAATGTTTGAAAGTAGGGTTTTGAAATTATGTTATGGAGTGTGTTTTGAAGATAGCAAGGATGTTTTTGCAAGATTTGATCAAGTAACTAAGAGTTATCTACCCTATTTTACTCAAAGATCTTTCTTATGTTTTTAACCCTTTTAACAGTGTTGTTTCACCATTGTATTTGGTGAACAACCTTGTGTTAGGATGTTAAGCAGGACAGGCGCGGGTCATCGTATAGACCATGATAGCAATTGTGTCAAGTATTTTTGGTAGTTTTTCTTGGGGGACTTGATCATTTTGTTTTAGGAAACCAAGATAGCGTCATCGAGAGACTATGATGTTTTGTTTTGTTTTTGTTTTGCCAAAGTACTTTAACATGCATACCATGGCCAATTTTTGAAGGCAACAAGTGGATTGAAACCCTAGGGGTGCAAGTGTGCATTGTGTTTGTTTTCATGCATTGTTATCTTGGATTAGGTCAAACTAATTGTTGATTTTATTTTTCATACAAAACCCTAAGTCTAATCATGGCATAATTGAAAGCTTAAAGGTGCGAGAATTTAAATTCTACACTATTACAACATGATATAGGGAGGGGGGTACAAATTTGAATTGGGGATTATTTTGCAAGAAATTAAATCCTAAGTTATTACAACCATATTGAATGGGTACGACATAATATTAAATATACAATATTTAAATAAATACAATAAATAAATATTAAATAAAGTGTATTATGCAAAAAATGTTTTTTATGTATGAAAAAGTATATTTAATGTGAAATGTAAATAAATAAAAAGTTAATTTCAATTATTTTGTTTTTTAGGGAAAAACCCTAATTTCTTAAATAAATAGTATTATTTATTATTTATATACAATAATGTATTAATTTGTGCAAAAATATAAGTATATTGAAAAATTGGTATTTTTAGTATAAAATATTAATAAAAATAAAAATGTATTATTTTTGTGTTTTTTTGTCCTAATTAATTAATAAAATATGTATATATATGTATTAAATATATTAAATATATTAAGTGTGTATAAGAATAAAATAAATTATTTACAAAAAGGTATATTTTTCAAGAAAATGTTTTCAAATGTGTATAAAATAATAAATGAAAATAAACAATATTTTTTGCATTATTTTTAAGTTTTAATAAAAGGAATATAAAGTATTTAAACACTTTTATACTAGTAAAAATAAGAATAAATACCAAATAAATGTAAAAATAATATAAAAATAATTTTTGGCATTTTTTATATTTGGACATAAAATAATAAAGTCAGAATAAAAAATAAAAATGCAAAAATGACAAATATACAAAGAAATGGGCCAGGGGGGTGTGAACTGAAAATGCATGTGTGAGAAGCAAAAGCAATCAGGCCTAGCCCAAGCAACTTCATCTTCTTCCTCAGTTCAAACAAAAACGCGCGTTCTGTGTATCAAATGATATCTCCTGATTCCTTGTTTTTTTGACAAAACTCATAACATGAAACTTGTAGAGCATCAAACAACGAATCTAACCATATAAAAAATTTAAGCTAACTCTCAAAGACCAGAGAGAATTTCTCGGGCCCTAATTCTTAACCTAGTTTTTTCAGAAAGTTCATGAACAAAATTATCCTAGCACGATTAATATAAATGAAAACTAAGCACATGTATGGTTTCAAGGCTATGAATACAACATCTTTCATTCACAAACCTAAGTCTAACTATTCCTAAATAGAGAGATAGAAGTTCATGAAATACCTGTTTCAGTTGACTTCGAGCTGGACAATGCAGCAACTTACAAGGGTGCTTGAGGTTCTTTTGAGCTTGCTTGAGGTCCACTGAAGCTTTCCCAATGCTTGGCTTGTTTTGAAATAGCCCGAATCGTGCTACAGAACTCAACCTGCAAAGCTTTCAAACAAAAATGGCAATGTGTGTTAATGGTGTTACAGCTAGCAATGGAGGTCTGGGATAGTTCAGGTGAGTTGAATGGAAGATATTGGAACAAGTTTGAGGCAAAACGCACGAGGGAAAGTGGAGATGGAGGTGGTTCTGCAGGGCTTGCCCTGTTTTGCAGAAAAATGGTGATTTTGTGTACAAGGAGGTTTGAGGGGTTAAGGGCTCGTGCTTCTGACTTGTGAGGATATGCAAAACTTGTTTGACAACTTTGTTTTTGTTGGTTTTATCAAATATGAGAGATACAAGCTTTTGGCCCTTTGACTTGTTTTGAAAGCAAAGTTGGAAGTGAAGTGAGATAGGCCTGTACAGGCTATCTCTAAGCATGCACCAACTTCTTGTACTATGCCTGAGATTGTGGAGCTTGTTTGCTGCAAAGGAAGAAAGTCCAAGGCTCAAGAAAAAGCAATTTGACATAAAGTGCCCTTTATGAAAATGGAAGTGTGGCCTTTATGCTTAAAATGACAATGTTCATTGTACAAAGCTCTCTTGATCAGAACAATTCCAATATCTAATGTATTTGCATTCAATTTTGGAGTGTAAATTGGTTTAGAGGCCTGTAATCATGTACTAAGCTATCTTGGTCAGATTTGCAACTTGGTATGAACATGTATTGGCCATGGATCAAAGTGAGTTTTTGCCAACTTCAAGCATTCGATTCTCCCTAACCATAAGGGTGTTTGAGGAGTTCTTTGACAATTTTGAAAGCTTGAAACATGTACTATAATCCATCTTTGAAATGAAACTTGAAACTCCAAGTGGAAATATATTAAAAATGGCCAAGAAGATGGGTCAAAATCCTGCCTAAACTAGGGCAAAATTTTTCTAAGTTAAAAGTTTTAGGTACCCTTGTTCCAAAAATCATAACTTGAGATAAAGCTTCTTTTGAGAAAAATTTGTGAATCAAAGTTGTAGACTTTGTGATGGACTACAACTTTCATGTTGCAAGTTTTGTTTGAATCTATTTGCATCTTGGTGAAAAAATGGGACAAAGTTAGGAAAAAATAAGAAAATTTTATAACTTAGAAAAATTCTAAGTTATGAAATTTTTTCCATTTTAAATCCTAATTTGCATTTTTGGGTTTCTTGATGAACAAGTTTCATAATTTGACATGTCTTGTTGAAAAATGACCTTTGGCACTTGATTTTGACCAAAAAGTCAAAGTTTGACTTTTCAGTATACAGTTAAATTTTGATCAGTTGACTGAAAAATTCATTTGTCCATCCTATGCATTTGAGATCTTTTGAAATTGTTGAATGGGTCAAGACGATGTCATTGAGTCCTTGAGTCCATGGTTGAGCTTGATTTTCCATTGGCTAGGTCAAACAGTCAAAAATTTCCTTTGTACAGTCAAAACCCTAAAAATGACCATTTTGCCCTTTTGGTGATCTGATCAAATTTCTTGTGGAATTGTGCTCCAAACTTGATCAAATGGTTCATATGAGTTCATAATGTTGATGTGGGTCAAAATTCATGAGGTTTGACTGTCAATTGGCCACAGTTGACTTTTTCCCCAATACAACTGATTTCTAGGTCAACTGTCCAATTGACTGGGCAAAAATTTGAATCAAGGCTTGAAACTTGGTATGGACAAACTTGTGAGTCCAATATTAAGTATGAAAGTCAATTTGGGTATTGTAGGTCAAAACATCACTGTGCAAACTCAAACCCTAATTTAGGTCAACAGTGCAAGGAGGTGTCTTGAGTAGAGCAAACCCTAGCTTGATCCTGAGTTCCAAGAGTCTTGTGATGAGAAATATTAATGAAATGAGAGGGAAAATTTTGGGATACAACAATTGCCCTTGTTCAATCTTCTTGAACCTGAAGAGTTAGATTGGCAAGTTTGCCTTTCGCGACTCGAAGGTAAAAGAGGATTGGACACTAGAGTTCCCGTAAATTTGCACTCGTCAAAACATAGATGTGGGAATGGGCTTAAATATGCCATTTGGAGATGGTAGAATCTTGCTTTTGATGGGATTAAAGATGCCATCCAAGAATATTTGTTGAATTTCAATGTGGTAGGTCAGAAGAATGAGCATTAAAATGGTATCCGTGTTTGGAATGCATTTGAACTGTATTTGGAGATTGAGTATGTATGAGCGAAAGAATGGCGTCCGTGTCTGGAGCATATCTAAGATGTAACTGAATTTGAACTTTGAATGAATATCAGAATGACTGTCGTGTCTAGAGTGTATCTGTATTGTATCTAAATTCTGAATGGGCGACAGAGAAGCATCTGTGTATGAAGCATCTCTGGGTTGGGAATAAATTCCGAATGAGTGACAGAATGGCAACCGTGTCTGGAGCGTATCTGGATTGTATCTAAAGTTGAGATCTGTATGAGTAGCAGAATGACTTCCGTGTCTGGAGTGTATCTGAGACTGTAGCTAAGATCTAAATAAGTGATAGAATGACTTCCGTGGTGATTGCACCGGGGAGAATCAAACTGCTGGTGTAAGGGCCAGAATGGCATAGGTGTCTGGAGCGTATCTGAACTTGTGGTTGATAGTTGAATCTGAATGAGAGATAGAATGGCTGTCGTGTCCGGAGCGTATCTAGTCTGTATCGGATTGATGAAGTCTGAATGAGTAGTAGAATGACCGCCGTGTCTGGGGTATATCTCTACTGTATTTGACTTGAAATTCTGAATGAGTGATAGAATGACCAACGTGTCTGGGGTGTATCCATACTGTATCTGAATAGTTGTTAACGATAGCCTTTTAATCTTATCCTGAAAAGGGTAAAATGTTAGCTGAAACATAAAATTATGTTGCATGATATGTATGATGCAATGTACTGTATTTCATCAATGTTTATGATATATGAATGTAATGGATGCGCCTGTAAGCTGAGTAACTGTCTTGCTGAGGAAAATAAATCCTTGATAATTGGAGATAATGAAATCTTTGATCGCTGTCGGGGAAAGTAAATCCTTGACCAATGCTGGGGATTAAAGATCTCTGATTGTTGAGAAGGATAAATCCTGGGACCACTGCTGGAGATTGAAAATCCTCGGCGATTTGCGGGGATTAACAAGGTCTTTGACAATTTTTGCGGGGAATGAGAATCCTTTATGACTTTCCTGGGATGCAGGGAAAATTCTGAAAATCTCTACTGGGGAGTTAAAACCTAGGAGACTTCTGCTTGGAGAAATGAGACTGAGAATCTTCGATCTTGTTGGGAGATAACTCTGTGGGGAAAATGTTCACTATTCTGGCTCCGCTGGGGATAGGATTTTCAGGGTTTTCGGGCTCCACTGGGGATCTTGAAGCTTAACTTTGATGGGAATTTTGAAACTTAACTCAGCTGGGGAACCAAGTTTAGAATGCACTGGCTCCCCCAAGGATCTTGAAGCTTTCCTCCGCTGGGGAAATATACTCCAAATTTTAGCTTTATTGGGGATCTGAATGATGTATCGTAGGGGATTTCTTCTGAAATGGCACAAAGATATCTTCCTACACCTTCAACCTACCAGTAATTAGCCCTTTTCAATTTCTTTTTATTTGTAAGTAGTGATCATATTCAAATGCATATGCCTATTTAACAAAACATTGGACGTTTTCAAATAAAACATAAGTGTAAAAAGAAAAGAAAGGCAAGCAAATTTCTGCACTTTGAAGTATCTTTGTATTTAATTTTCATGAGTATCTTTGTACAAAGGAGACAGACATCCTAGTAAGAGAATGTTGTCGTAAAAATTGAAAGATTTTATACAAAAGAAAGATGGATATGTGTAACAATTCCATGGGATTCCCATTCTGCTATAGCCTTCACAACTCTAAATATCTTGTCCATTCGCTGCTTCGTCCACCGATGACTGGATTGATCAGAAGCTTGGAGCTTGTTGGTGAAGAGATTGTCCTCAAAGTGATCCGATGAGACATAGCCATACGCTTTAATTCCCTAACTTTTGCCTGGACCGCGCTTTCGGGTTTTCCATCCACCGGGAAACCCTTTTTTGCCCAAGTCGCCCTTTTGGGTTTTCAACTTGCCGGGTGTACAGATTTTTTTGTTTTATCCCTAATTTTTGCCTGAACCGCCCTTTCGGGTTTTCGATTCACCGGGATGCCCATTTTTTCCCAAGTCGCCCTTTCAGGTTTTCAACTTGCCAGGTCATTTTATGCGTAGTATCTTTTGACTATGTTTGCATTCGCAGGGTGCGGAAAGTCGTCGCCGTCCATGGTGGTCAGAATCATTGCCCCACCAGAAAAGATGCTCTTAATCACAAATGGTCCTTCGTAAGTAGGAGTCCACTTGCCACTGGGATCACTTTGCGGCAAGATGATCCGCTTGATTACAAGATCTCCGACTTGATATACTTGACGTCTGACTTTCTTGTTGAAAGCCTTGATCATGCATTTTTGATACGTCTGACCATGACAAACAACAGTAAGTCGCTTCTCGTCGATCAAATTAAGTTGATCAAGCCGGGTCTGCATCCAATCGTCTTCACTCAAACCAGCGTCCTTCATAATCCTTAAGGAAGGAATCTAAACTTCCATGGGTAGAACAGCTTCCATGCCATACACCAAAGAAAATGGGGTTTCCCCTGTTGAAGTACGTGCCGTGGTACGATATCCATGCAGAGCAAACGGTAACATCTCATTCCAGTCCTTGTAGGTGACTGTCATCTTTTGAATGATCTTCTTGATATTTTTGTTCGCGGCTTCAACAACACCTTTCATCTTCGGCCGATAGGGAGATGAATTGTGATGATAAATCTTGAACTGCTCGCATAGAGCGATGATCATAGTGTTGTTCAAATTTGTACAGTTGTCTGTGATGATCCTGTCGGGGACACCATACCGGCATATGAGGTTCTGCTTAATGAAGCAGGCAACCATATTCTTTGTAACTGAGGCATAGGAAGCTGCCTCGACCCACTTGGTAAAATAGTCAATAGCCACCAGGATAAAGCAATGTCCATTGGATGTCGTAGGTTTGATTTCTCCAATCATGTCAATGCCCCCACATTGCGAATGGCCAAGGAGCTGTCAGAACGTTGAGGGGAACAAGAGGAATATGTACCTTGTCGGCATATACTTGGCATTTGTGGCAGGTACGGGAATGTTGATGACAATCAGCTTCCATGGTAGACCAGTAGTAGCCTGCCCTTAGAATCTTCTTAGCCATCGTATGTCCGCTCAAGTGGGTACCAAATGTGCCACTGTGTATCTCAGTCATGATCAACTCTGCTTCAGCTTTGTCCACACAACGAAGTAGAACACAATCATGGATGCGCTTATAAAGGATGTCATTGCTTAGGAAGAACTTGGCAGCAAATCTCTTTAAGAACTTTTTGTCATTGACGGAAGCTCCTTCAGGGTATTCTCTAGTCTGGAGATACCTTTTGATTTCATGAAACCAAGGTTGTTCCTCTACTTCTTCGGTATTAATCTCATGATAGTGCGCAGGTTCGTCCATTCGCTCGATGGTAATTTGGGGAGCCTCGTTATCCCAGTTGAGTTTAAACATGGAAGACATTGTAGCCAGAGCATCTGCCAGCTGATTTTATTCTCGCGGGAAGTGCTCGAAGGTAATCTGCTCGAAATGAGGAAACAATGTCAAGACATGTTCTTTGTATGGGATAAGATTAGGATGCTTGGTGTCCAACTCTCCTTTGACTTGACTGATAACCAAAGCCGAGTCCCCAAATACTACCAAAGATTTGATTCCCAAGTCTATAGCAGCCTTGAGACCAAAGATGCAAGCTTCATATTTAGCCATGTTGTTGGTACAGCTGAAGCAAAGTCGGGCAGTGAAGGGTGTATGGCAACCTTCTGGAGAAATGAGTACCGCAACGATACCATTTCCAAGTGCATTTGAAGCACCATCAAAGTACATGGTCCATCGGGATCCTTGTTCAGGTCCGTCATACGGTCTGTTACCTTCAATGTTGTCCAATGTCATGATGTCCTCATCAGGGAAGTCGAATCTCATAGATTGGTAATCTTCGACGGCTTGATGAGCTAGACGGTCAGCTATTACACTCCCCTTTATAGATTTTTGGGTAGTATACTGGATATCATACTCAGTCAGGATCATTTGCCATCTAGCGATTCTTCCAGATAAAGCAGGCTTCTCGAAGATATACTTGATCGAATCCATTTTGGAAATCAGCAAAGTGGTATGAGTCAACATATACTGCCTTAGCCGGCGAGCAGCCCATACCAAAGCGCAGCAAGTTTTCTCGAGCAATGAGTAGCGAGTCTTACAGTCGGTAAACTTTTTGCTAAGGTAATAAATGGCATGCTCTTTTCGGCCAGACTCGTCATGTTGGCCCAGTACGCACCCCATTGAGTTATCCAAAACAGTCAGATACATGATTAACGGCCTTCCTTCGACGGGTGGCATTAGAATAGGAGGTTCTAGTAAATACTCCTTGATGTTATCAAAAGCAACTTGGCAATCATTATTCCATTCAACTACCTGATCTTTCTTCAACAGTTTGAAAATTGGCTCATAGGTAGATGTCAGGTGAGAGATGAACCTCGCAATATAGTTCAAGCGTCCCAAGAATCCTCTAACCTCCTTTTCAGTACGGGGAGAAGGCATTTCTTACATAGCCTTTACTTTAGCTGGATCAACCTCAATGCCTTTGTTGCTGACAATAAATCCCAAAAGTTTACCAGACCTAACCCCAAAAGTGAACTTGCTTGGTTTCAGTCTGAGCTTATACTCCTTCAACTTGGCAAACAACTTTTGCAAATGATCAAGGTGTTCTTCTTCTGTCTGTGATCGAGCTATCATATCGTCTACGTAAACTTCGATCTCACGATGTATCATATCATGAAACAAAGCTACTATGGCGCGTTAATAGATTGCCCATGCGTTCTTCAGTCTGAACGACATCACTTTGTAGCAGAAGTTACCCCATTGCGTGACAAAGGTAGTTTTCTCCATGTCTTCGGGGGACATTTTGATCTGGTTGTATCCCGAGAATCCATCCATGAAGGAAAATACCTTGTGTTGAGCTATGTTGTCAACCAAGATGTCGATATGTGGTAGCGCAAAATCATCTTTAGGGCTAGCCCTGTTTAAATCCCGATAGTCCACGCATATTCTGACTTTGTCGTCCTTCTTAGGCACGGGAACAATGTTAGCAACCCATTGTGGATAGGAAGTAACATCCAGAAAGCCAGTGTTGAATTGCTTCATTACCTCAGCTTTGATCTTCTCAGACATGTCAGGTCTCATCCGGCGGACCTTTTGCTTGACCGGTGGACAGTCTTCTCTTGTAGGGAGACGATGGACCACGATATCTGTGTCTAACCCTGGCATATCTTCATAAGACCATGTGAAGTTTTCAACATATTCGTTCAACAACTGCACTAAGCGCTTCTTGACACTTGGTTCCAAGTTGGCACCCACTTTTACTTCTTTCCTGTCTTCCTCTGTCCCCAAGTTGATGGTTTCTAGCAACTCTTCATGAGGCAGAATAGCCCTCTCTTCTTGTTGCAAAAGTCTGGCTAACTCTCCCGGCACTTCACAATCTTCGTCAACTTCGTACTCAGCCTGATTGACCAAATCTTCAGAGTTATCGAAGGCTAAAGCAAAGTAGTCACCCATGGAATCCGGAGTGGATGGGTACCTGCATTTTTGAGTGTGGGTGTGTGTAAGGGATAGCCATCCTTAAAACAAACAAAAATGCAAAAGGAAAGAAAATGAACACAGCAGTTTATAGATGAAAAACGTCCAATGATTCATTAAAACATGGCATATGATAATGAAGATGATCAAGCCCTTACAAATGGACCTACATGCCCCGGGCAAGGCATGAGGTGAAAATAGTGTGTGAATTGTTTTAGTTATTACAGACCATAAATGGGAAATTGTTCAAAGATAAAATTACTGGTTGATAAAGGTGATGGGAACAAAATCCTTTGCTTCCCAGTTGCTTAAACCCCCTTCGACGGTCGGAAAGATCCAATCTTCAAAGTGGCCCTCTTCATCTTCATCTTCTACAGCATTGATTCGTGGTGAGTGATCTTGACGGGTGGTCCTCCAACCTTGGAGCGACGCATAGCCTTTTGTCCTGCAGCAGTGAATCCTAACCCAAACTTGTCCGTCTTATGGGGAAAGTCAGGCAGCTTCCCCCATACTATACTCTTCCCCTCTTTAATCACAGCCTCTGCGTCCTTAAGACATGCCATCCTAGATACCTGCTTGGGAACAGTAGGCACTTCAACCATTGTCTTCGCAACTGCTACCTCAGGAGATACTTCCTCAAAATGTTGGAAAGGCGTTTCGATGAACTCGCCATCCAACTCCACATAGCGGAAGGAATTGAGATGACTTATCATGTACTCTTCCTCGCCGTGCACTGTTATAATCTTACCCTTAACAGGATATTTCAGCATTTGGTGCAAAGAGGAGGTAACTGCCCCGACATAATGGATCCACAGTCTTCCTAACAAACAAGAATATGACGGACGTATGTCCATCACATAAAAGGTGGAGTTGAAGACTTTTGTGTCTACTTTGATAGGAATATCAACCTCTCCATGAACCATTCTTTTGGAACCATCAAAATCCCTAACAACGATGTTACTAGGTTTGAGGGTCAATCCTTCGCAATCCAAACGGTCTAAGGCTTTCTTCGGTAGCACATTCAAGGAAGAACCAGTATCAACTAAGACATGGGCGAGGGTGGTTCCCCTGCATTCAACTGAGACACCTAGCGCATCGTTGTGTTTCCTTCCTTTGGGAGTCAAGTCAGCATCAGAAAAGCCAAGGCCATTATCAGCAGTAAGACTGGCCACACATTCCTGAAATTGGTCAGCTGAAGTCTCTTGGGGTACATGTGCCGCCTTCAAGAATTTGATCAGGGCCTTAGCATGGGCCTCAGAACAGAGCAAAAGAGCCAACATTGAAATTTTAGAAGGGGTCTGCCCCAACTGTTCCACAACGTCGTAGTCACTTTTTCTGATTATTTTCAAGATCTCATCCATTTCTTTCTGAGTAGTTTCGGGGATAACCACAGCATGAGCCTTCGTCCTGACAGGCACTTCTAGTATCCCCTTACCCTTGTCGGTAGTATCAGCAGATGGTCTTATTTTAGGAGTATCCAATTCTTCAATCATTGGGCCTTGCACAGATGGTCCAACAGGTACAGAAGCTTTCAAGGGTCCGAAAACTGCTCGAGGGGGAGCAATCTCCGGAGAAAAGATCCGACCACTGCGGGCTATCTTGCTTGTACCCGCAATGTTCCCTATATCAGGGTTTTCTTATTCAGAATTCTCTTGGACTGCCTCAATTTGTTTGATACCATGGTAGAAGATTTCTCCTCCATAGTTCCATGGTATTGTTTTGTTGGATTGGTACGGGACAGGTCCCGACATGGTGATCTTTAATGGTACACATTTAGAGTTGGGTGTAATCCTGACAGGCCTTTTGCAAGCCTTGGGAGGATTGTCGGAAATGGTTATGATCGCAATATTGTTGATTGAAGTAGCAAAAGTAGCAGGAGTAACAGGATTGAAGGTATCAACAGGGGTTTTCTGGAAAAGTATCTCTTGGGTATCCATCAGGCGTTGGACACCTGACTTCAACATTGGGAAATCACCTCGTATGTTCAAACAAAAATAGCAGTCTTTACCACAACCCAGAAATATCCCGAATCTCATCAAATTCTCTTTAATCACAAGTAACGGCATCAACAGGTCAACAACATCAGTAATATGAAGGTCCTCCATAACAACATGAACATTATTACCGTGCTTGGGCATCGGAGCGGAAATCACATTGGGCTTCTCAAGTGCATCGAATTCTACTTCTTTGGCATCAATCAAGTCCTGGATTTTGTTCTTAAGCGCCCAACAATTATTGGTATCGTGCCCAATACTGTCGGAGTGGTAGGCACACTTAGCATTGGAGTGCTAGTATGGGGAGGAGGTGTTAGGGTTCTTTGGCGCTTCCTTCAAACTGATAAGATTCAGCTTCAACAAATGGGGGAGTACCTGAGCTGGCGTCATGTTGATTCGGGTGAACTTCCGTTGTGGCCTTTCCACCCATTGTTGATTTGGTCTTGACTGATTGTTACGAGGTTGATCATTTGACGAGTTTTGAATCATCACAGCCCCTACAGTCGGCCGGTGCTCGGTTCTTCCCTGAACCTTCTGAGAATACACAGCAGATGCTTCCTTCTTAGCTGGGAAGGGTTTCTTAACAGCTGTGGATGCGGAAGCATCCTTTTGAATCTTTCCACTTCTAATACCGGCCTCGATCCTTTCGCCGGTCAAAATTAGTTCAGTAAATCCCGCGGAAGAACTCCTGATTAGATGATTGAAGAAGGGGCCAGACAGGGTCCCCAAAAACATGTCAACTAACTCCCTATCTGACAACGGCAGCTGCACCCTTCCAGCCAGATCACGCCACTTCTGGGCGTACTCTTTAAACCCTTCATTGGAAGCCATCCCCATACTTTGCAACTGAGTACGAGTGGGCTCCAAATCAGCGTTATATTGATATTGACGATAAAAAGAAGATGCTAAGTCTTCCCAATTGTGAACCTTTGATCTTTCGAGCTGGTAGAACCAGTCCAACTGCGTTCCTGACAAGCTGTCTTGAAAAAAGTGCACCCAAAGGTCTTTATCAGATGAGTGGGGTTGGATCTTTATGACATACGATCTCAGGTGCATCTTTGGGCACGACAGACCGTCGTACTTGGCGAATGTTGGCACCTTGAACTTGGGAGGGATAACAATCCCAGCTACCAGTCATAGTTCTTCAAAATCCAAACCGGGTACCCGCTGCAACTCCATAGCTTCCAGTTTATCCTCAAGATTCTTATATTTATCATCCGCTGGTGGATACTTTTGTTCGGAGTAGTCTTCGTCTTCTTCCTCTTCCTCCTCTTCAACCTCAGATTCAGAAGGTACATCATTCCCTTTCCCTTTACCGACCCCTTCGTCAGACGTTGAGGGGAATTCAAGAACCTTCCTAGCATTACTCTCAAACCTTCTTCCAAAAGTGGCTACTCCAGGTCTCTTTTTCTTTTTCTATTTATTCTTCTCCAACGGAGCTTTGAGATCCTCTTGACCCTTTGCCAAGGTCATGTGGAGTTGCTGGAATTATGAATTTTGTGCCTGCAGATCCTTTATCGTTTTCTCCAAATCCATCTTGCTGAAATAAACAGCAGAAAGATAAGGAAACCTGGTGTCAAGACCTGTTTATGTATATGATGAATGGTATGTTATTCATGTAATGCATTCAAGGATTCAGAAATTCAAATTTGTTGCAAACAAAAAGGAACACATGTCATATTAAGAAGAAATTGTTAGTACATAAGTGCCCCATGGGCAAAATATTACAAAATTCTTAATGTAAAAAGACATTGCGCATCCTCTTTGGTGCGATGTAAGTATTGAGAATTTCCTCCTCATGAAGACGACGGGTAAGTTCCAAAACCTTCTTCTAACTGGCATAGAAGTTGGCTTCAAAAGTATTCCGTTCTTCTTTGAGTTGGATCCAACTCTTTTGTATTTCTTCCCATGATGTTGGCATGTCAGGATGTAGGATGGTGTATGGAACCTCTCCTTCCATAACAGGCTCTTTGATCAAGGGGAGAATATGAGGGTATGGCATCATAAGATTCTGGGTGCGGGTTCGTACCCACTTGAGGTAAGGCTCAAGGGGGATGGAATTTTTGTGCCCCAGTGTCTTACTATCCACCTTGTTGGGCATCCTTCAAGCTTTGATGACCCTTTTTCGAAGTCCTTGTGCATCGTTGTCGAAGTCAAAAACTAGGTCAGGAATCAGCATATCATGAGGGTCATCCCTCCGAGAATATCCAAACTGTATTAGAGCTAAACAGGGGTTGTAGGTAATGCCTCCTCTAATTCCAAGTAGTGGGACATTAGGGAATTCCCCACAACAATCAATGATGATGACATTTTCTCTAGACCGAGAACACCAATGTACATCAGAATGTGTGAGGGTCATCAATCGTTGTGACCACCTTAAACCCTGCTCATTCTTCAACACTGATTGTGGAAGGTGAGAAATAAACCACCTTGCTAGGAGAGGAGTACAACACATGAGAACACCTATTTTCCTCATTGTTCGTGTGTAAAATGAGTGTAGGATGTCCCCAAGCAATATGGGTATAGGATTCCTAGATATGAAAATCTTGACAGCATTCACATCTATAAGTTGGTCAGGGTTTGGGAACAAGACCAAACCATAGATAAGGAGTGCCACAATCTCTTCAAAGGCTTGTAGATCAAGAGAATTCCAGCAGTCTTGTGCCTTCTCAAACAGAAACTTTGCCAAGAAACCCTTGACACCACTTCTGGTTTCCCAATGTCCCTTGATGTCAGATGGCTGCAAATGTAATGCTTGAGCAACATCTTCAGGCTTTGGTTCTTTTTTCGTACCGTTGTAGGGTAGTTGATGAAGAATAGGAATTCTCAGGAGTTGAGAAAATTCCTCCAAAGTGGGTACTAGTTGGTAATCAGGGAATGTGAAACAGTGGTGTAGGGGGTTAAAGAACTGGAAAAGAACTTTCACCATGTCTTCTTCAATGTTGGAG
Organism: Vicia faba; assembly: GCA_948472305.1. Lineage (NCBI taxonomy): Eukaryota > Viridiplantae > Streptophyta > Magnoliopsida > Fabales > Fabaceae > Vicia > Vicia faba. The sequence goes on from OX451739.1 coordinate 1,049,573,366, forward strand.
TTGACCAAGTTGGGAAGTCTACCATGTCTTTCACTGAAGAGAGAATTTTTTGGAATCCTGGAAGTAAGCTCCTTGAGTTGAGAAGGGATTCTCACAAGGTTGATTTGAATTGTTTTCCTGCAAAGAGACTCCATGATCTACAAAACAAGAACAAAGATGAAGATCCAAACCCTTGAAATGGTTAGTGGATGCATATGATGCTTTATGATGTTTATGATGTATGCACAAACACATGTACAAGCAAGTCACACAAAACCCTAGTTTCAGGCTTGCATGAGGTTTCATAGGTAAGTACCCTCTTGAGTTTAGTTGGCTCAAAACTTGTCCTATAAATAATAACCGGGTTCTAAGGAGCTCAATATCACTGGATTGTTTTCTATGTTCATCGTTTTGGTTTAGCCACTTAACTAGCAACCAAAATATTCCAAGAAAACAACCCTCAATGAGTGTAGTATCGAGTATCTACCAACTTCGAACTACACCAATGTCAGTCATCTCACTACCCCTAATAAAAAGGCCAAGATGGTCAAGTAAGGTTCTAAGAGTTCATTAGTGCTTCATGACATCACTAAGCGGCCCTGTATTCTCTTTGATTGACTCAAAGGCTACCGGTACTCACTAATATATCGCACTAATGTAGCTATTGCTTCAACCATGTCGGTATACCCCGCACAGTTTCCACAACGTATTGCTATTTACCTATGAATGTTTCCCAAATTCGGGTGGAGGATTTCAAGCCCAAACAAGAGAAACAAATGTAAAGCAATCAAAGCAAACAATATAATCATGCAAAGGGTGATCTAGGCCCTAAGTTTTCTCCACTTTTAAAGATATCCCCAGCAGAGTCGCCAGTTCTGTGATACGGTGGGAGAACTGACTTGGGATTTTGCGTTTGTGTTCGCAAATGTTTCGGTTTAGCAAGAGTCGCCACCGACTTTTTATTTTATCCTAAGGAAAGGTCAAAAAGCACAGGAAAGACCTTTGAGATGTTTTCTTGAGTTCGGGGAGTAGATTATAGAAAGGGAAGGTATTAACACCCTTTCTATCCATGGTTATCCATGGGCTCTTAGTTACTTGCTTAGATCACTTGCTTTGCTTTTCAATTGTTTGAAATGGTGCTCTTCAATTGTTTGAAATGGTGCCTTGTGTGTGATTTTGAAAGATGTTTTGAAAAGAGGCCATCGTTATGGCAACCTTTGTAATGATTCTTGTTTGAATGTATACAAAGGTGTTTTTGTCTTTTGAAAAGTTTTCAATGTTTGAAAGTAGGGTTTTGAAATTGTGTTGTGGAGTGTGTTTTGAATATAGCAAGGATGTTTTTGCAAGCTTTGATCAAGTAACTAAGAGTTATCTACCCTATTTTACTCAAAGATCTTTCTTATGTTTTTAACCCTTTTAACAGTGTTGTTTCACCATTGTATTTTGTGAACAACCTTGTGTTAGGATGTTAAACGGGACAGATGTGGGTCATCGTATAGACCATGATATGAATTGTGTCAAGTATTTTTGGCAATTTTTCTTGAGGGACTTGATCATTTTGTTTTAGGCAACCAAGATAGCGTCATCGAGGGACTATGATCTTTTGTTTTGTTTTTGTTTTGCCAAAGTACTTTAACATGCATACCATGGCCCATTTTTGAAGGCAACAAGTGGATTGAAACCCTAGGGGTGCAAGTGTGCATTGTGTTTGTTTTCATGCATTGTTATCTTGGATTAGGTCAAACTAATTGTTGATTTTATTTTACATACAAAACCCTAAGTCTAATCATGGCATAATTGAAAGCTTAAAGGTGCGAGAATTTAAATTCTACACTATTACAACATGATATAGGGAGGAGGGTACAAATTTTAATTGGGGATTATTTTGCAAGAAATTAAATCCTAAGTTATTACAACCATATTGAATGGGTACGGCATAATATTAAATATACAATATTTAAATAAATACAATAAATAAATATTAAATAAAGTGTATTATGCAAAAAATGTTTTTTATGTATGAAAAAGTATCTTTAATGTGAAATGTAAATAAATAAAAAGTTAATTTCAATTATTTTGTTTTTTAGGGAAAAACCCTAATTTCTTAAATAAATAGTATTATATATTATTTATATACAATAATGTATTAATTTGTGCAAAAATATAAGTATATTGAAAAAATGGTATTTTTAGTATAAAATATTAATAAAAATAAAAATGTATTATTTTTGTGTTTTTTTGTCCTAATTAATTAATAAAATATGTATATATATGTATTAAATATATTAAATATATTAAGTGTGTATAAGAATAAAATAAATTATTTATAAAAAGGTATATTTTTCAAGAAAATGTTTTCAAATGTGTATAAAATAATAAATGAAAATAAACAATATTTTTTGCATTATTTTTAAGTTTTAATAAAAGGAATATAAAGTATTTAAACACTTTTATACTAGTAAAAATAAGAATAAATACCAAATAAATGTAAAAATAATATAAAAATAATTTTTGGCATTTTTTATATTTGGACATAAAATAATAAAGTCAGAATAAAAAATAAAAATGCAAGAATGACAAATATACAAAGAAATGGGCCAGGGGGTGTGAACTGAAAATGCATGTGTGAGAAGCAAAAACAATCAGGCCCAACCCAAGCAACTTCATCTTCTTCCTCAGTTCAAACAAAAACGCGCGTTCTGTGTATCAAATGCTATCTCCTGATTCCTTGTTTTTTTGACAAAACTCATAACATGAAACTTGTAGAGCATCAAACAACGAATCTAACCATATAAAAAAATTAAGCTAACTCTCAAAGACCAGAGAGAATTTCTCTGGCCCTAATTCTTAACCTAGTTTTTTCAGAAAGTTCATGAACAAAATTCTCCTAGCACGATTAATATAAATGAAAACTAAGCACATGTAAGGTTTCAGGGCTATGAATACAACATCTTTCATTCACAAACCTAAGTCTAACTATTCCTAAATAGAGAGATAGAAGTTCATGAAATACCTGTTTCAGTTGACTTCGAGCTGGACAATGCAGCAACTTCCAAGGGTGATTGAGGTTCTTTTGAGCTTGCTTGAGGTCCACTGAAGCTTTCCCAATGCTTGGCTTGTTTTGAAATAACCTGAATCGTGCTACAGAACTCAACCTGCAAAGCTTTCAAACAAAAATGGCAATGTGTGTTAATGGTGTTACAGCTAGCAATGGAGGTCTGGGATAGTTCAGGTGAGTTGAATGGAAGATATTGGAACAAGTTTGAGGCAAAACGCACGAGGGAAAGTGGAGATGGAGGTGGTTCTGCAGGGCTTGCCCTGTTTTGCAGAAAAATGGTGATTTTGTGTACAAGGAGGTTTGAGGGGTTAAGGGCTCGTGCTTCTGACTTGTGAGGATATGCAAAACTTGTTTGACAACTTTGTTTTTGTTGGTTTTATCAGATATGAGAGATACAAGCTTTTGGCCCTTTGACTTGTTTTGAAAGAAAAGTTGGAAGTGAAGTGAGATAGGCCTGTACAGGCTATCTCTAAGCATGCACCAACTTCTTGTACTATGCCTGAGATTGTGGAGCTTGTTTGCTGCAAAGGAAGAAAGTCAAAGGCTCAAGAAAAAGCAATTTGACATAAAGTGCCCTTTATGAAAATGGAAGTGTGGCCTTTATGCTTAAAATGGCAATGTTCATTGTACAAAGCTCTCTTGACCAGAACAATGCCAATATCCCAAGTATTTGCATTCAATTTTGGAGTGTAAATTGGTTTAGAGGCCTGTAATCACGTACTAAGCTATCTTGGTCAGATTTGCAACTTGGTATGAACATGTATTGGCCATGGATCAAAGTGAGTTTTTGCCAACTTCAAGCATTCGATTCTCCCTAACCACAAGGGTGTTTGAGGAGTTATTTGACAATTTGGAAATCTTGCAACATGTACTATAATCCATCTTTGAAATGCAACTTGAAATTCTAAGTGGAACTATGTTAAAAATGGCCAAGAAGATGGGTCAAAATCCTGCCTAAACTAGGGAAAAATTTCTCTAAGTTAAAAGTTTTAGGTACCCTTGTTCCAAAAATCATAACTTGAGATAAAGCTTCTTTTGAGAAAACTTTGTGAATCAAAGTTGTATACTTTGTGATGGACTACAACTTTCATGTTGCAAGTTTTGTTTGAATCTATTTGCATTTTGGTGAAAAAATGGGACAAAGTTAGGAAAAAATAAGAAAATTTTATAACTTAGAAAAATTCTAAGTTATGAAATATTTTCCATTTTAAACCCTAATTTGCATTTTTGGGTTTCTCGATGAACAAGTTTCATAATTTGACATGTCTTGATGAAAAATGACCTTTGGCACTTGATTTTGACCAAAAAGTCAAAGTTTGACTTTTCAGTATAAAGTTAAATTTTGATCAGTTGACTGAAAAATTCATTTGTCCATCCTATGCATTTGAGATCTTTTGAACTTGTTGAATGGGTCAAGACAATGTCATTGAGTCCTTGAGTCCATGGTTAAGCTTGATTTTCCATTGGCTAGGTCAAACAGTCAAAAATTTCCTTTGTACAGTCAAAATCCTAAAAATGACCATTTTGCCCTTTTGGTGATCTGATCAAATTTCTTGTGGAATTGTGATCCAAACTTGATCAAATGGTTCATATGAGTTCATAATATTGATATGGGTCAAAATTCATGAGGTTTGACTGTCAATTGGCCACAATTGACTTTTTCCCCAATACAGTTGATTTCTAGGTCAACTGTCCAATTGACTGGGCAAAAATTTGAATCAAGGCTTGAAACTTGGTATGGACAAACTTGTGAGTCCAATATGAAGTATGAAAGTCAATTTGGGTATTGTAGGTCAAAACATCACTGTGCAAACTCAAACCCTAATTTAGGTTAACAGTGCAAGGAGGTGTCTTGAGCAGAGCAAACCCTAGCTTGATCCTGAGTTCCAAGAGTCTTGTGATGAGAAATATTGATGAAATGAGAGGGGAAATTTTGGGGTACAACGGTTTTCCCTGTTCAATATTCTTGAACCTGAAGAGTTAGATTGGCAAGTTTTCCTTTCGCGACTCGAAGGTAAAAGAGGATTGGACACTAGAGTGCCCGTAAATTTGCACTCGTCAAAACATAGATGCGTGAATGGGCTTAAAGATGCCATTTGGAGAACGGACCGTATGAAAGACTTGAACAAGGATCCCGATGGACCCTGTACTTTGATGGTGCTTCAAATGCACTTGACAAGGGTATCGGTGCGGTACTCATTTCTCCTGAAGGTTGCCATACACCCTTCACTGCCCGACTTTGCTTCAGTTGTACCAACAACATGGCTGAATATGAAGCTTGCATCTTTGGTCTCAAGGATGCTATAGACTTGGGAATCAAATCTTTGGTCGTATTTGGGGACTCGGCTTTGGTTATCAGTCAAGTCAAAGGAGAGTGGGACACCAAGCATCCTAATCTTATCCCATACAAAGAATATGTCTTGACATTGTTGCCTCATTTCGAGCAGATTACCTTCGAGCACTTCCCGCGAGAAGAAAATCAGTTGGCAGATGCTCTGGCTACAATGTCTTCCATGTTTAAACTCAACTGGGATAACGAGGCTCCCCAAATTACCATTGAGCGAATGGACGAACCTGCGCACTGTCATGAGATTAATACCGAAGAAGTAGTGGAACAACCCTGGTTTCATGAAATCAAAAGGTATCTTCAGACTAGAGAATACCCTGAAGGAGCTTCCATCAATGACAAAAAGTTCTTAAGGAGATTTGCTTCCAAGTTCTTCCTAAGCAATGGCATCCTTTATAAGCGCAACCATGATTGTGTTCTACTTTGTTGTGTGGACAAAGCTGAAGCAGAGTTGATCATGACTGAGATACACAGTGGCACATTTGGTACCCACTTGAGCGGACATACGATGGCTAAGAATATTCTAAGGGCAGGCTACTACTAGTCTACCATGGAAGCTGATTGTCATCAACATTCCCGTACTTGCCACAAATGCCAAGTCTACGCCGACAAGGTACATATTCTTCCTGCTCCTCTCAACATTCTGACAGCTCCTTAGCCATTCGCAATGTGGGGCATTGACATGATTGGAGAGATCAAGCCTACGACATCCAATGGACATTGCTTCATCCTGGTGGCTATTGATTACTTCACCAAATGGGTCGAAGCAGCTTCCTTTGCCTCTGTTACAAAGAATGTGGTTTCCCGCTTCATCAAGAAAAACCTCATATGCCGGTATGGTATCCCCGACAGAATCATTATGGACAATGGTACAAATTTGAACAACACTGTGATCACCGCTTTGTGCGAGCAGTTTAAGATTTATCATCATAATTCATCTCCCTATCGGCCAAAGATGAACGGTGTTGTTGAAGCCGCGAACAAAAATATCAAGAAGATCATTCAAAAGATGACAGTCACCTACAAAGACTGGCATCAGATGCTACCGTTTGCTCTGCATGGATATCGTACCACGCCGCGTACTTCAACAGGGGCAACCCCCTTTTCTCTGGTATATGGCATGGAAGTTGTTTTGCCTATGGAAGTTCAGATTCCTTCCTTAAGGATTATGAAGGATGCTGGTTTGAGTGAGGACGATTGGATTCAGACCTGGCTTGATCAACTAAACTTGATCGACGAGAAGCGACTTACTGTTGTTTGTCATGGTCAGACGTATCAAAAACGGATGATCAAGGCTTTCAACAAAAAAGTCAGGCGTCAGGAATATCGAGTCAGAGATCTTGTAATCAAGCGGATCATCTTGTCGCAAAGTGATCCCAGGGGCAAGTGGACTCCTACTTACGAAGGACCATTTGTGATCAAGAGCATCTTTTCTGGTGGGGCAATGATTCTGACCACCATGGATGGCGACGACTTGCCGCACCCTGCGAACACGGACATAGTCAAAAGATATTACGCATAAAACGACCCGATAAGTTGAAAACCCGAAAGGGTGACTTGGGCAAAAATGGGCGTCCCGGTGAATCGAAAACCAGAAAGGGAGGTTCAGGCAAAAATTAGGGATAAAACAAAAAAATTGTACTCCCGGCAAGTTGAAAACCCGAAAGGGCGACTTGGGAAAAAAAGGGGTTTCCCGGTGGATCAAAAACCCGAAAGGGCGGTCCAGGCAAAAGTTAGGGAATTAAAGCGTATGACTATGTCTCGTTGGATCACTTTAATAACAATCTCTTCACCAACAAGCTCCAAGCTTCTGATCAATCCAATCATCGGCGGACGAAGCAGCGAATGGACAAGATACTCAGAGTTGTGAAGGCTATAGCAGAATGGGAACCCCATGGAATTGTTACACATAGCCATCCTTCTTTTTGTATAAAATTTTTCAATTTTTTACGACGACATTCTCTCACTAGGATGTCTGCCTCCTTTGTACAAAGATACTTACAAAAATTAATACAAAAAATAGTTCAAAGCGTAGAAATTTGCTTGTTTTTATTTCTTTTTACACTTATGTTTTATTTTGAAAACATCCAAAGTTTTGTTAAATAGGCATATGCATTTGAATATAATCACTGCTTACAAATAAAACGAAATTGAGAAAAGATAATTACTGTTAGGTTGAAGGTGTAGGAAGATATCTTTGTGTTGTTCCAGAAGAAATCCCTTACAATATATCGTTCAGATCCTCAAGCCTTAGAGTATGTGTCCCCAACGGAGTTAAAAGATCCCCATTGGAGCCCGATAACCCTGAAATACATATCCCCAGCGGAACCAGAATATTCTAAACCTATTTTCCCAGCAGGTTATATTAAAAGTCTGAGAATCAAGCAGATAACGGTTAACTTCTTGTCCTATCCCCGACTAGGATGATTCCCCAGTAGGTTGGCATACAACCCAAAACTCTTGTATTCACCGGCCGAGTAAAACATTCTCCACAAAGAGTTATTTCCCAGCAGATCAAATATTCTTGGTTTCATTTCTCCAGCAGAAGCCTCCTAGGTTTCAACACCCCAGTAGAAATTTTCAGAGTTTTCCTTATTTCCCTGGAAAGTCATGAAGGATCCTCATTCCCCGCAGAAGTTATCAGAACCCTTGTAAATTCCCACAAGTCACCAAGGATTTTCAATCCCCAACTTTGGTCCCAGGATTTCTCATTTCTCAAACAATCAGAGATCTTTAATCCCCAAGCAGTCAGCAAGGATTTCTCATCTTCAACAATCAAAGATTTTTGAATCCTCAGCATCGGTCAAGGATTTACTTTCCCCCGCAGAAGTCGAAGATTTATTCATCTCTAGTTATCAAGGATTTATTTTCCACAACAAGACAGCTACTCAGCTTACATGCACATCCATTACATTCATATATCATAAACATTGATGAAACCCAATTCATTGCATCATACATATCATGCAACATAAATTTGTGTTTTAGATAACTTTTTACCCTTTTCAGGATAAGATTAAAAGGCTATCGTTAACAATTATTCAGATGCAGTACGGATACACCCCAGACACGGCGGTCATTCTACTACTCATTCAGACTCCAGCAATCCGATACAGACTAGATACGCTCCAGACACGGAGGCCATTCTATCTCTCATTCAGATTCAACTATCAACTTCAAAGTCAGATATGCTCCAAACACGTATGCCATTCTGGCCCTTACACCAGCAATTTGATTCTCCCTAGTGCAGTCGCCACGGAAGTCATTTTGTCGCTTATTCAGATCCCAGTTACAGTTTCAGATACACTCCAGACACGGAAGTCATTCTGCTACTCATACAGATCTCAACTTCAGTTACAGCTCGGATAGGCTCCATACACGGACGCCATTCCTTTGCTCATACGGACTCAGTCTCCAGATATAGTTCAAATGCATTCCAGACACGGATACCATTTTGATGCTCATTCTTCTGACCTACAATATTACAGTTCAACAAAAATTCTTGGATGGCATCTTTAAGCCCATCTCCAGCAAGATTCTACCATCTCCAAATGGCATCTTTAAGCCCATTCCCTCAACAATATTTTGACGAGTGGAAATTTACGGGCACTCTAGTGTCCAATCTTCTTTTACCTTCGAGTCGCGAAAGGCAAAACTTGCCAATCTAACTCTTCAGGTTCCAGAAGAATAAACAGGGGCAACTGTTATACCCCAAAATTTTCCCTCTCATTTTATCAACATTTCTCATCACAAGGCCCTTGGAACTCAAGATCAAGCTAGGGTTTGCTCTGCTCAAGACACCTCCTTGCACTGTTGACCTAAATCAGGGTTTGAATTTGCACAGGGATGTTTTGACCTACAATGCCCAAAGTGACTTTCATACTTCATCTTGGACTCATAAGTTTGCCCATACCAAGTTTCAAGCCTTGAATCAAATTTTTGCCCAGTCAATTGGACAGTTGACCTAGAAATCAGCTGTATTGGGGAAAAAGTAAATTGTGGCCAATTTACAGTCAAACCTCGTGAATTTTGACCCACATCAACATTATGAACTAATTTGAACCATTTGATCAAGTTTGGATCACAATTCCACAAGAAATTTGATCAGATCACCAAAAGGGCAAAATGGTCATTTCTAGGGTTTTGACTGCACAAAGGCATTTTTGACTGTTTGACCTAACCAATGGCAAATAAAGCTCAACCATGGACTCAATGACATTGTCTTGACCCATTCAACAAGTTCAAAAGATCTAAAATGCATAGGATTGACAGATGAATTTTTCAGTCAACTGATCAGAATTTGACTGTACATTGAAAAGTCAAACTTTGACTTTTTGGTCAAAATCAAGTGCCAAGATTCATTTTCCATCAAGATGTGTCAAATTATGAAACTTGCTCATCAAGAAACCCAAAATTACAAATTAGGGTTTGAAATTGAAAAATTTCATAACTTAGAAATTTTCGAAGTTATGGAATGTTCTTAATTTTTCCTAACTTTGTCCCATATTTTCACCAAGATGCAAATGGATTCAAACAAAACTTACAACATGAAAGTTGTGGTACATCACAAAGTCTACAACTTTTATTCACAAAGTTTTCTCAAACGAAGCTTGGATATCAAGTTATGATTTTTGGAACAAGGGTACCTAAAACTTTTAACTTAGAGAAATTTTGCCCTAGTTTAGGCAGGATTTTGACCCATCTTCTTGGCCATTTTTCACATGGTTCCACTTGGAGTCTCAAGTTTAATTTCAAAGATGGATTATATTACATGTTTCAAGCTTTCCAAATTGTCCAAGAACTCCTCAAACACATTTGTGGTTAGGGAGAATCGAATACTTGAAGTTGGCAAAAACTCACTTTGTAACCATGGCCAATACATGTTCATACCAAGTTGCAAATCTGACCAAACTAGCTTAGTACATAATTACAGGTCTCTAAACCCTTCAACACTCAAAACTTGAATGCAAATACATTGGTTAGAGGCATTGTCCTGATCAAGGGAGCATTATACATTGAATAATTCCATTTTGGGCATAAAGATCACACTTCCATTTTCATAAAGCATAACTTTTGCAAAGTTGTTTTTCTTGAGCTTTGAACTTCTTTCTTTGCAGCAAACAAGTTCCACAAACTTAGGCAAAGGTACAAGAAGTTGGTGCATGCTTGGAGATAGCCTTGACAGGCCTATCTCATTTCACTTCAAACTTTGCTTTCAAAACAAGTCAAATGGCCAAAAGTCCATAACACACACATCTGATATATTGAACTAAGGCCAAGTTTTCAAACAAGTTTATCACATCCTTGCAAGCCAAAAACACGAGCCTTTTACCTCCAAAGCACCCTCATACTCAAAAACCATATTTTCTTGCAAAACAGGGCAAGCCCTGCAGAAGCACTTCCATCTTCACATTGCCTCGTGAGTTTTGCTCCTTTCCACTTCAAACACCTTTCATTCAACCCACTCAAGCTGTCCCAAACCTCCATTTCCAACTGTAACTCCATTTACAGTGATCATCATTTCTGTTTTGAGCTTATGCAGGTTGACTTCTAGAGGTTGATTCAGGCCATTTCAAAACATACCAAGCATTGGGAAAAGTTCAGGGAACATCAAGCAAGCTCAAAAGAACCTCAGGCCTCATTGAAAGTTACTGCATTGTCCAACTCGAACTCAACTGAAACAGGTATTTCCTGAACTTCTATCTCTCTATTTAGGAACATTTAGCCTTAGGTTTGTGAATAAAAGATATATATATATATATATATATATATATATATATATATATATATATATATATATATATATATATATATATATATATATATATATATATATATATATATATATATATATATATATATATATATATATATATATATATATATATATATATATATATATATATATATATATATATATATATATATATATATATATATATATATATATATATATATGTATATATATTTTATTAAATAATTAGAACAAAAAACACAAAATATTACATTTTTATTTTTATTATTATTTTATACTAAAAAACATTTTTTATAATATATTCTTATTTTTTGTACATATTAATATATTTTTAATATAAATAATACAATTTTATTTCCTTTAAGGAGAATTAGGGTTTACCCTAAAAATAAAGAAAATTAACTCTTTTATTTTAATTCTTTACATACATAAAAACCTTTTTTGGCATAATACATTTTATTTAATAATTGTTTATTTTGTTTAAATAATTATACATTTAAATATTATGCATTGTAAATTCAATTTGGTTGTAATAATTTAGGGTTTTAATTTCTTGCCAAATACCCCCCTATTCAAGATTTGTACCCCCCTCCCTATATCAAAGTTATAATAGTTTAGATTTATTTTTACGCACTTAAATGCTTTCAATTATGCCATGCTTAGAGAATTAGGGTTTGTATGAAAAATCAAAACCAACAAATAGTTTGACCTAATCAAAGACAAAAATGCATGAAAAATAAACACAATGCACACTTGCGCCCCCTAGGGTTACAATCCACTTGTTGCCTTCAAAAATGGGTCATGGTATGCATGTTAAGTACTTTGGCAAAACAAAAACAAAACAAAAGATCATAGTCCCTCGATGACGCTATCTGAGTTGCCTAAACAAAATGATTAAGTCCCTTAAGAAAAATTGCCAAAAATACTTAACACCATTGTTATCATGGTCTATACAATGACCCGCGCCTGTCCCGTTTAACATCCTAACACAAGGTTGTTCACCAAATACAATGGTGAAATAACACTGTTAAAAGGGTTAAAAACATAAGAAAGATCTTTGAGTAAAATAGGGTAGATAACTCTTAGTTACTTGATCAAAAGCTTGCAAAAACATCCTTGCTATTTTTAAAAACACACTTCACAACACAATTTCAAAACCCTACTTTCAAACATTGGAAACTGTTCAAAAGACCAAAACACCTTTGTATACATTCAAACAAGAATCATTACAAAGGTTGCCACAACGATGACCTCTTTTCAAAACATCTTTCAAAATTACACACAAAGCACCACTTCAAACAATTGAAGAGCACCGTTTCAAACAATTGAAAAGCAAAGCAAGTGATCTGAACAAGTAACTAAGAGCCCATGGATAACCATGGATAGAAAGGGTGCTAATACCTTCCCTTTCTATAATCTACTCCCCGAACCTAAGAAAACATCTCAAAGGTCTTTCCTGTGCTTTTTGACCTTTCCTTAGGATAAAATAAAAAGTCGGTGGCGACTCTTGCTAAACCGAAACATTTGCGAACACAAACGCAAAATCCCAAGTCCGTTCTCCCACCGTATCACATTGTGGATAACAAGAGTCGCCACCGAATTTTCTTTTATCCAAAAGGAAAGGCTGAAAAGAACAGGAAAGACCTTTAGAGATGTTTTCTTGAGTTCGAGGGGTAGATTATGAAAAGGGAAGGTATTAGCACCCTTTTCATCCATAGTTATCTATGAGCTCTTAGTTTCTTGCTATATCACTTTCTTTTGTTTGAATGTGTGCTTGTGGTGTGGTTTTTTGAAAGTATTTTGAAAATATCTTTGTAATGGTTCTCATTTCTATAAGAATGCGTACAAAGTGTTGTTTCGAAAATAGCTCAAAGAGGTGTATGTGGAATGTGTTTTTTGAAAGAGATTTTGAAAAGGTGTCTTCTTTGTAATGGCTCTCGTTTCTATAAGAACGCGTACAAAGTGTCTTCTTTTGAAAATTTTTCAAAGAGGTGTTGGTGTATAAAATGTTTTTGTTGTGAGTAAGCGAGCAACTAGGAGCGAATCTACCTACTCAAAAGGTCTTAAATGTTATTTTCTTCCTCCTTTATATATTTCTATCTTACCATTTATTGATAAGAAGCCCCATTGTTGGATGTGAAGGGACGGGAGCGGGACGTTTGTATAGTCATAGAAGGAAACCTATGGGATGTTTTAGCAATGTCGTTTAGGGACTAGATCGTTTACCGAAGGCAACATTGAGGGTCATCGAGGGACTACGACCTTTTATCGAGGGTCTTTTCTAAAACGCCCATATTCGAGGGACATGACTATTTTCCGAAAGGAAATAAAGCGGGATTACCCTAAGGGTGTTAGTGTATAAGTGTGTTTGATTTACATTCATTTTGTCTTGATTAGGGTTATCTATTTTTTGAATTTTATCTTTCCATACAAATCCTAATTACTAGCATTTATATGAAAGCGATAAATTGCGGAAAGTAAATATTCTATGCTATTACAATCATTAGGGGGATGGGGTGTACAAATTTACAAATGGGGATTGCAAGAAATTAAAGTACTAATTATCTATTACAGCCATATTGAAATAATGTACAAGAACTGAAATGGACTTGTTTTGTCTTTGTTAAGAAAAGAAATAAATTGGCTTAAGAAAATATTTTTGATCTTTTGGTTTAAAAAGACATAAAATAAAGTATGTAAATATAAAAATGTTTTTGTTTGGTGTTTTTGGTTATTAAAAGCTAAAATAAGATAAATAAGAGAAAAAGGAGTCAGAATCAGCACATTGCTGAAACGAGAAGGAACAGAAGTTCTGACTCTGATACGCTGCAAGAGAGAAAATGTTAGTATGAAAGTAAAAGGTCAGAAGTTCTGGGTATGGGTACACCAAGTTCTGAGGTTGCTGGGAATAGGGGAAAATCTAAAAGTTTTGATTGCTGAGGGAGTCTAGGAACTTTGGTAAAGCTGGGAATCTAGAAGTTCTAATGTCACTGGCATATCAGAAGTTCTGGCTATTTGAGAGAGTGAGGTGATAATGCTGTTGGGTAAGATTTTCTATAAGTTCTGATTTAGGAATATTATTTGACAGATAAATGGGTGAGAATGTCACTAAATAAACCTAAAATGATACTTCTGGGTCTAGAACTCATGCCCTCTAGCACTAATGTCTTATGTGTACACACTGTCTACCATTGGGGTGACTGTACATCCGGCATTAGAAGCAAAAGCATAAACACGTATTACAAAGTAAACTCTGATGATAAATTCCATCTCTTTCTTCAAGCTAATCAGAACATCTGCAACTTAGTCATTTCTTAACGGAACAGAAAACACAAACATAGCAATTATGGCAGGTTTCCATCATGGTTTCAGAAACATAAAAAAAAGGGCCAAGACTGTAAACCAGAAAACAAGCATGTATCTGCTAATCCTAGTTTCCTTAAGAAGTTCTGAACTGATGTTCTCCCTACTTAGGAAGACAAATACATGAAACCTCAGAATATGTACAACATCAGAATCGGGATGTCTACATTGTATTTTGGACATGAAAGTTAAACAATGCATAAGTAATATGATGAGAGTCAACAGAATCTTAACTTGCAGCTGGAGAAAGTCCTATGAACTGGAGCCTGGTTCTGACTGCTTGTAATGTTCTGATCAGCTTCCTCACACGCTCAACAGATTGGAACAACCTTTAACTTGGATTACGAATGGCTGGAAAAATCAGAAGTTGTATGAATGATTTGGTCAAGAAACACTTGAGGGAAGTTGGAGTTTGAATGCAAGAATAAAAAACTAGTAGGTTTTGTATTTGTGTTTGCAGTTTCAGATTCCTGGAATTTTTAGCAAGGTTTCAAAGCTTTTTCTTTTCAGTTCTTTTGACTGGCCCCCTCACAGTTGCAAATGAAGTTCAATTTATAGGCAAGAACTTTGTATCTTAGAGAAGTCAAAAGTACCAACATCATGCTAGCATGTTGGCTTGTTCTTGAAGCAAGATAAACAAGTATGGTGTTATCAACTTTTAGCCATGCCTAAGCTAGATTTGTAAGCATGAATTAAGGAAAAGTACCCTCATAAGCAAAAGCAAAGCATAGGCCCAACATACTCTTGTACAAAAGTTTTCTTTTTTCAAGGACAACAATGTACTTCTATGTCACACGTGGGGAAATCCTTTGGATAAAAACTCAAAAGTGGTTATGAGCATTAAATGATGATGAGATTTATCAAACCAGAAATCCTGAAATGTGAGACTATGCATCATAGCTTAATTCTGGGTCAGAAGTTCAACATTAGCGCAACTTAGAACCAATATCCAACTTCTGATCCTTTAATCTCTTTGCTCTAGCATGTTCTGAGGGAGTTCTCAGACTTTCCAGAAAGCTTATGACATGCTTTATAAGCCCTCTTTGAGTTACTCTTGCCACTTATGGCCGAACCTACATGAAAACTGGCCCAGAAGTTGTAAACGAATTCTGATTTGAAAATGCTCAGAATTTACTAAGTGCTTAAGTTTCAGGGACGTGACTTTGAGGATGTATAACTTGAAATCCCAGCATTTCTAGAAGAAGTTCTGTTTTGCAGTGTTTTAGGTCTCATTGAGATCTAAAACTCTTGAGTTAGCAGTTCTTCTAGAATCAGCTTTCATTATGGTGATAATCTGGCCAGAAGTTCTGAACTTGTCATATTTCTTAAACACTTAGAAAAATTCTAAGTATTTAGAAATTTGACTTTTCCAAAGTAATTTTGACTTTTTAATTTTCTTGATGAAACAAACTTCATATTTCAATATGTCTTGATGAAATATGACTCTTGAAACTTGACTTTGATCCAAAAGTTAAAGTTTGACTTTTTAGTATATAAATGACCATTTTTCCCTTGTGAATGACTTTCTTGGAAAATTTGTAATTCAAGGCTAGGAATTGGATGGAAGCAAACCTGAGGGTCCAGGGTGATCCTTTGAGAAATGAGATGGAAAATTTTGGGGTATAACAGTCAGCCAACTAATTTTCTTCTCTAGGGAAATGTTCAAAGGTGATCTCTTCGAAGCATGGAATCAGAGTTAACACAAGCTCCTTGTAAGGAATAAAGTTAGTATGCTTAGTGTCCCATTCTCCCTTTACTTGGCTAATAACTAGAGCAGAGTCTCTGAATACATCCAAGTGCTTGATCCTTAAGTGAATGGCAGCCTTCAAACCCAAGATGCACGCTTCGTACTCAGCCATGTTGCTCGTACAATTGAAGCACAATCTAGACGTGAAAGGAGTGTGGCAACCTTCAAGAGAAATTATCATAACTCCAATTTTTTTACCCAAAGCGTTCGAAGCCTCATCGAAAACATAGTCCGTCGGGATCCTTGTTCAGGTCCGTCATACGGTCCAGGTTTTACACAGTCAGTTACTAACATGATATTCTCATCTAGGAAGTCAAATTCATAGATTGATAATTATCAACAACTTGATGGGCCAAATGATATGCCAATACACTTCCTTTGATGTCCTTTTGTATTATATATTGAATATCATATTCAGTCAGAATCATTTGCTATCTAGCTATCCATCTGGAGAGAGCGGGCTTCTCGAAGATGTACTTAATAGGGTCCATCTTAGAAATAAACAAAGTGGTATGAGTAAACATATACTATATTAGCCGGAGAGCAGCCCATGCTAGAGCGCAACAAGTTTTCTCGAGCAGTGAATACCTGGTTTCACAGTCGATAAACTTTTTTTCCAGGTAGTAAATTACATGCTCTTTTCGGCCAGACTCGTCATGTTGGCCCAACACACACCCCATAGAATTCTCTAGCACGGTCAAGTACATGATCAATGGTCTTCCTTCCACTGGAGGCATAAGGATATGAGGTTCTTGCAAATATTCCTTGATCTTATCAAAGGAAGCTTGGCAGTCGTTGTTCCATTTGACTACTTGATCTTTCTTCAGGAGTTTGAAGATTAGCTCACAAGTAGCAGTTAGATGAGATATGAAACGGAAAATGTAATTAGGACGACCCAAGAATACTCTAACCTCCTTTTCAGAACGGGGAACTGGAATTTCTTGAATGGCTTTTACCTTTGCAGGATCAACTTCGATGCCTTTACCACTAACGATGAAACCTAGAAGCTTTCCAGACCTTACTCCGAATGTGCACTTATTAGGGTTCAACCTCAACTTGTACTTCTTCAGCCTCTCAAATAGCTTTGTGTAGGTGATTGAGATGCTCTTATTCAGTTTGCGACCTTACAATCATATCATCCACATAGACCTATATCTCATGATGGATCATATCATGAAATAAAGCTACCATAGCTCTTTGATATGTTGCCCATGTATTCTTTAATCCGAACGGCATGACCTTATAACAAAAGGTGCCCCATTGTGTAATGAAGGTGGTCTTTTCCATGTCTTCGAGAGCCATCTTGATTTGGTTGTAGCCAGAAAATCCATCCATGAAGGAGAATACTTTATTTTGAGCGGTGTTATCAACCAAGACGTAGATATGAGGCAGGGGGAAATCATCTTTGGGGCTTGCCATATTCAGATCCCTATAATATACACACATATGAACCTTTTCATCTTTCTTTGGCACGGGAACCGCGTTCGTGACCCATTAAGGATAAGATGTCACAACTAGGAAACCTGCATCTAATTGTTTCATCACTTCAGCTTTTATCTTTTCAGACATGTCAGGCCGCATGTGACGAACCTTTTGCTTAACAGGAGGACAATCTTCCTTCTTTGGCAGACGATGAACCACAATGTCGGTATCCAACCCTAGAATATCTTCATACGACCAAGCAAACACTTCAACATAGTCATGTAACATCTGAACCAATCTACTCTTGATACCATCTTCTAGGTTGGCGTTGATCTTGACTTCTTTCTGGTCTGTCTCGGTTCCTAGGTTGATAATTTTGACTGGCTCTTCATGAGGTTGAATAGCCTTCTCCTCTTGCATCAGAATTCTGGCCAGTTCCCTTAGTATTTCACAATCTTCCTCGCCTTCGTCTTAGGCTTGGTTAATTGGATGTTCAAAGTCATAACTGGCAATAGTAGAGTTATTGGAAATGAGATCCAGAGTTGATGGGGATCTGCAAGTCTGTGTGTGTGCATGTAAGACACGTGGCTATATATATAATTTGAATGCAAAAGGTCCAATGGTTTATATTAAATGATCATATTATAAATGAACAAAACCCTTAACAAATGGACCATAGTGCCTCGGGCAAGGCACATGGCTTAAAAGTCATTGTTTGGAATTTAAAACTACAGACAAAAGTTCTTGAATTGACAGAAAACCGTAAATAGTAATTTCTCCTTAATGAAGGAGATAGGAGTGAAGTCCTTTGCATGCCAGTTATTGAGATTTCCTCCGATAGTAGGGTAGATCTATTCTTTAAAAGCGCATTCATCATCCGAGTCTTCCACAATATTTACTTCATGATTTCCAATGCGGAGAGGTGGTTTTCCCACACGAGCGCGCCTGACCTCTTTCTGAGCTTTTATGGTGAAACCTAACCCAAATTTTTCTACTTTAAATGGAATGTCGGGAAGTTGTCCCTGGATAGTACTGTTTCCATCTTCGACCATGGCACAAACATCCTTAAGCGAGACCATTATTGGTATAACTTCATCAGCTTTTGATATGTTGGAAGAGATTTTGGTGGCGGAAACCATATGAGGAACAACTTTGAAAGCCTGGCACGGAGTCTCTATGAACTCACCATCCATTTCCTCATAATTGAAGGAATTGAGGTGGCTCACCATAAATTCTTCTTCGCTGCAAACAATAACGATCTTACCTTTGACTGGATATTTTAATTTTTGGTGAAGGATGGATGTTACTGCCCCTGCCCCATGGATCCAAGGGCGCCCAAGCAGACAAGAGTAGGCGGGACGTATGTCCGTTATATAAAAGGTAGAGTTGAAAATCGGTGATCCAACTTTAATTGGGAGATCCAACTCTCCATGAACCATCCTTTTAGACCCATCGAAATCCCTTACAACAATATCACTTGGCTTCAATACCAGTCCTTCACAATCTAGCCGGTCCAAAGCACCTTTGGGTAACACATTTAGAGACGAGCCAATATCAATAAAGACATGAGCCAGGGTAGTTCTCTTGCATTCAATAGAGACATACAAGGCTTTATTGTGGTTCCTTCCCATATGAGTCAAATCAGCGTCAGAGAACCCTAATCCATAGTCAACCGTTAAACTTGCTACACAGTTCTCGAACTGGTCAGCTGCGGTTTCTTGGGGAACATGGGTTTTCTTCAAGAACTTGATTAAAGCTTGGGCATGAGTGCCCGAACAGAGTAACAATGACATCATGGAGATTTTGGAGGGGGTTTGCCCCAATTGCTCAACTATTTTGAAGTAACTCTTCTTTAGGATTTTCAGGATTTCCTCCATCTCTCGAGTGGAGGGTTCTTTAGCATCAGTATCTTTGGTAGGTGCCTTTATCCCAACAAGCTCACCTTCTTTCTCTTTGCCTCTAGTGTTTTCACTAGACTTGTCATTGGTTATGCAGACGAGAGTTATTGTAGTAATGGGTTATGAAGTATCAGGGGAAAATATCCTCCCTATTCTTGTTACTTTACTAGAACCTGCAATATTAGTAACATCAGCTTCGTTTTCATTGATCCAACAATCTTGTTTTATCCCATGATAATAAACCTCAGCACCATAGTTCCACGGAACCGCTTTATTAGAGGAGTAGGGAATAGGCCCAACGTTAGTGATTATTAAAAGAGCAATGGTTGGTTTATTTTAAATTCTAATAGGACCCTTTGAGGGGATCCTAAAAGGCTTGTTGGAAATCGTTATTATGGACATGTCTTCAACTTTGTTGGTTAAACTTTTGATGGTAGGAATCTTCTCAAACAGAATCTCGCGGCTATTTATCAGGCGTTGCACACCTTCCTTCAGCCGCTTGCACCCATTTACTTGTTGATCACAACAAACACAATCTTTAGAACAGCCATGGAACACCCCTACATTCAGCAAATTACCCTTCATAGTAGTTAATGAAGTTGTTAAATCCTCAATGGAGGAAACAAAAGTAGTATCATCAATTGTATTAACACCTTTGCCATGGTTTGACATTGGTGCGATTATCACATTTGGAGTAGCATGGTGGATCAAGTTCAATTGTTTTATGGTCTATAAAATCTTGAATCTTATTCTTCAGAGCCCATCATTGATCAGTTTCATGCCCCGGGCTATTGGAATGATACGCGCACTTGGAATTTGGATTGTACTTAGGTGATGAAATGTATGGATTGGATGGTGGATTACGCAATGTCACTAAGTTGGCCTTCAACAAATGCTATAAGGCTTGGGACAGTGACATGCTTATTCTCATGAGCTGTCTTCGAGGAACTTCGAGTCGTTGATTGTTGGATGGTTGCCTTTGAGAAGATGGAGGGTTGGAGGTTAACACAACATTAACAGAGGGTCGGTGATCCTTCTTGGTATGGGACCTTTCCCCATACACAACATTTACTTTCTTCTTTCCAGGGAAGGGCTTCTTTATAGTATTTGATGCGGAAGCAGATGTCATGGGAATTTTCCCACTCTTAATGCCACTTTCGACCCTTTCACCAGTTAGGATCAACTCAGTGAAACCAGACGAAGAACTTCCAATTAACAGATTGAAAAACGGGCCAGTTAATGTACCCATAAACATATCAACTAGTTCTCTGTCAGGTAATGGTGGTTGGACCCTACCAGCAAGAACCCTTCATTTTTGGGCGTACTCCTTAAACCCCTCATTAGTTCCCATTGTCATACTTTGAAGTTGCACTCTAGTTGATTCCAGATCGACATTGTATTGATACTTATGATAAAAAGCAGCGGATAGATCTTCCTACGTGTGGATGCGGGAACCTTCCAATTGATAGAACCACTCTAGTTGAGTTCCGTCCAGACTCTCTTGGAAGAAATGGACCCAGCGCTTTTTTTCAGTAGTGTGCGGCTGTATCTTGCACACGTAAGACCTTAGATGAAGTTTCGGGCAGGAAACCCCGTCATACTTGGCGAAGACCGATATTTTGAACTTATGGGGAATGAAGACCCCAAGTACTAAGCCCAACTCACCAAAATCCAAACCAGGCATAACTTGAATTTCAATAGCCTTTAGTCTATCCTCCAACTGCTTGTATTTATCATCAGTCGAAGGATACTGCTCATCAAAGTAATCTTCATCGTCGGAAGCTTGATTATTGGCACCCCTAGCACGGGTTCTCCTTGCCTCTTTGTATTGATTTTCGTCCTCCTTAGACGACTCTTCAACTATCTGTACCTGACGAACTGGACCTTTGAACCTCTTACCCATGTTGATGAAGGCCTTCCTTTTGGTTTTCTTCTTGGCTACTAGCATAGTCATCAGCTATTGTTTCCCCTTAGCCAGGGTCAGCAAGGTCTCTTGGAACTGGGAATTATGTGCTTGTAAGTCCTTCAATGTTTGTTTGATATCCATCTTACTGAAATAAACAGTAGAAAGATAAGGAAACCTATTGTGGAAAACCTATTTATGTTATGATGCACGAAAAAGCGTATGCAAATGATTTCAAGGACTTAGAAGATTTAAATTTGTTTAGACAAAAGGGAACAAATATTAATTGTATTAATAAGTTCAAATTGATTACAACATGCCTCTTGGGCTTACATTGAAACAAAAGAAACAAAATGAACTAAAATACAATAACAATGGTTCAAATTTCCCATGGATGCTTCCTCTTTGGAGCGATATAGGCATTCAGGCTCCTCTCCTCATGAAGTTGTCTCGTGAGCTCCAATGTCTTCTTCTCGCTTGCATAAAAATAGGCTTCAAAGGTGTCTCGATCCACTTTTAGTTGAATCCAAGCTCTTTGCAAATCTTCAAGAGAAGTAGGCATATCAGGCTAAAAGACAGTATATGGAACATCTCCTTCGGTAACAGGCTCCATGATGATTGGTAAGATGGTGGGGTAAGGCATCCTGAGAGTTTGAGCACGAGTTCGTACCCACTTAAGGTAAGGATCAAGGGGGATGGAATTATTATGTCCCAATGTTTTACTATCCACTTTGTTTATCATTCTCCAAGCTCGTATGAACCTTTGACGATAACCTTGGTCGTCGCCCTCGTAATCGAATACCAAACCTTGGATGAGTGCATCATGGGGACCATCCCTTCGTGCGTACCCGAACTTCCATAATGCAAGAGAAGGGTTATAGGTGATACCTCCCCTAATTCCTAAGAGTGAGACATTAGGTAATTCCCCACAACGGTCAATGATGGTAATATCCTCCAAGGATTGAGAACACCAATGAATATTAGAATGTGTGAGTGACATTAACCTTTGAGACCATGTCAAGCCTTGCTAATTCTTCAATGTTGATCGAGGTAGGTGTGAAATAAACCACCTAGAGATTAATGGAATGCAACACAAAAGAGTACCCCTTTTCTTCAAGGTGCGAGTGTGGAAACAATGTAGAATGTCTCCAAGCAAAGTAGGTATGGGACTATAAGAGAGAAAAACCTTGATGGCATTCACATCTATGAGTTGGTCCGGATTGGGAAAAAGAACCAAACCATAGATTAGAAGGGCCAAGACATCCTCAAAAGCTTGAAAATCCAAATCTTCCCAGAACAAACAAGCCTTCTCCAACAGAAATTTGGCTAAGAAACCCTTAATTCCACTTCTTATCTCCCAATTTTCCACAATGTAAATGCAAAGCTTTGGCAATCAATTCAGGCTTTGGAGTCTCTTCTAAACCGTTGAATGGTATTTGATCCAACACAGGCACTCCTAACAATTGAGGGAGTTCTTCTAATGTAGGCACCAATTGGTAGTCGGGAAAGGTGAAGCAATGATGCATAGGATCAAAGAATTTGAAAAGCACACACATCATTTCTTCTTGGAAGTTTGAGGTAGCCAAGTTAAGAATTCGACCATATTTCTCGGTGAAGGGAGAATCTACAGGCACTCTTGATGCTAACTCTTGAATTTGAGGATGCATTTTCACGAAGTTAATTCGGATGGTATTCCTACGAGTGGAAGTCCTGACCTACAAAACAGAATAAAGATAAATTCCTAAATCCTTGAAATGGTTAGTGAGAATTCTTATGATGTTATAATGTTTATGATACATGAATAATAATCACAATCAAAGCACACAAAAACCTTAGGTTTAGGATTGCATGGGTTTCATAGGTAAGTACCCTCTTGAAGTTTAGTTGGTTCAACCTGTCCTACAAAGTAATCGGGTTCTAGGGAATCTCAATATCATTAATCTTTCTTCATTGGGCATTATTTTAGCACAATCAATCTTTTCTTGCGGCCAAAATATCCCAAAAGTATGATCTCAATGAGCGTAGTATCTAGTATCAACCAATTTTCAGATTTCCAACGAAACCGGCTATCTCACTACTTCCTAATGGACAAGTTGTTCAATTAAAGGTTCTAAGGTCAGTTAGTGCTTTATGAAACTTCTCAGCAGCCCCTTATTCTCGTTGATTCAACACAAGGGATACTGGTACCAACAAATGCATCACACTAACATAGTCATTGTTTCATCCATATCAGTATATGTCGTACAGTTTCCACAATCTATTGCTACTTACCTAATGATGTTCCCTCGATTCGGGTAGAGGATCAATACAAACCCAAACAAGGACCCATAAATATAAAGCAAGCAAATCAAAAAAAGAAATAAATTTAAATGTGATCTAGCTCTAAGGTAACTCCACTTTTATTTTCCCCAGCAGAGTCGCCAGTTCTGTAATACGGTGGGAGAACTGACTTGGGTGTTTTGCGTTTTATCGCAATTGTTGCGGATAGCAAGAGTCGCCACCGACTTTTCTTTTATCCAATAAGGAAAGGGTGAAAAGAACAGGAAAGACCTTTAAGATATTTTCTTGATTTCGGGGGGTAGGTTATAAAAAGGGAAGGTTTTAGCACCCTTTTCATCCATAGTCATCTACGGGCTCTTAGTTGCTTGCTATATCACTTTTGAAATTGCTTTGTTTGAACTGTGTTTGTGGTGGGTTTTGAAAGTATTTTTGAAAAGCGCCTTCGTTTAGGTAAACTTTGTAATGATTCTCGTCTCTATAAGAATGCATACAAAGTCTTGGACTTTTTGAAAATACTTCATGTTTTTGAAAGTGTTTGTGTGTTTGAAATGATGTTGTTTTGAAAACGATTGTGAGCAAGCAACTAAGAACATTATACCTACTCAAAAGTCTTTTATTCATTTCTCTCTTCCTTTGATATTATTATCTCACCATTGATTGGTAAGTAACCCTATCTTTAGATATAAAGGGACAGACGTGGTTTATCGTATGGTCATTGATAGCAAAGTTGTGAGATACCTTAGCATTTTTTCTTAAGGGACTAAGATCATTTTGAAGGCAACATTCGAAGCGTCATCGAGGGACTATGATCTTATATTTTTGATTGTTTTTTCTAAGGCATCTCACATGCATAACATAACCATTTATTTAAGGCAACAAATTGGAGTCATCCCTAGAGGTGTAAGTGTGCAAGTGTTTGGTATTTCATGCTTGATTTATCTTAGATTAGGGTTTTCTAGTATTGATTTTATCTTTCCATGCAAACCCTAATTACTAGCATTTATATTTGAAAGTGGTAAATCGCGGAAAGTAAATATCCTATACTATTACATCTTTTAGGGAATGGGGATACAAGCTTATGAATGGGGAATGAAAGCAATCAAATCCTAATTACTATTACAACCCAATTGAATAAAAATAATAACAAAAAAGTCTCAAAAAAATCAAGATTTTTGGTGTTGAAGCTGCCATGGGTCGTGTCCTGTAACACGGGCACCCGTGTCATAACCCTGTAATAATTATGCATGTCTTTTTTTGTCCCAGTTGTGTTGACACGGGCAGTGTCATGTGACACAGGCACCCGTGTCATGACCCTGTCCTTCCATTTTTTCAAGTTTTTATTCCAGTATGTGGGACACGGGCAGTGTCACGTGACACGGACACTCGTGTCATAGCCCTGTCTTGCCATTTTTTATGTTTTCTTCCTGACACAGCCCGTGTCAGGTGACACGGCCGACCGTGTCAGACTTCCAGAAGCATTGTTCTGCCGTTTTGAGTGTTTGTAACTATTCTACTTTGATTTGTCTTGTTTTATTCTTTTGAAAAAGAAAGTAAAATGATGTATGAACAAGAATATCACAGTTTGAGAAAACTTACCTCTTGAAGTAAAAAACCCAAACGTGTATGGATGTTTCCAGGTGCAATGTGATGATTGATTGAGCTTCCTTAGACCTCCTTGAAGTTCTTTCAATCCTTACTTTATGCTGAAAGTGTTTGAATCTCTCTAACCAAGTCAACTTGCAAAATAGTGTGTGTGAGTTTGAGAGGTGGTGATAATGATGTTACAAAAGTTGTTCTTATGTTTGGACAACTTCTATATGATATATATAAGGTATTTGGATGGTTTGTTTTGGGAAAACTTGTAAGGTATGAGTTTCTAAGATTTGGACTTCAAAGCTCAAGAGTGGAAGTTTTTGTGGACAGTTATGGCTTTTGAGAGTATGAGGGGTTATGAGTATTTTTCAACACACAAGAAGCTCTATATTTTTTTTACCTCTTTCCCTTGCAAATGCTCCTGTGATACGGTGGCAGAACCGGACTGTTTTGAGAAAATGCTGGTTTGCGTTTTGCGTTTGTGTTTGCAAAATGTCGCGGTAAGTAAGAGTCATCACCGACTTTTATTTTATCCAACTGGAAAGGAAAAAAGCACAGAAAAATTCCTTTTTCGAGATTTTGAGTACGGGGTGTAGATTATAGAAAGGGAAGGTATTAGCACCCTTTCTATCCGTGGTTTTCCACGGGCTCTTAGGTACTTGCTCATCATTTTGAAAATTGCTTCGTGTTTGTGTGTTTTGAAAAGTTTTTGTTTTACTTCGTTTTAACCCTTGTATCAGTCCTCAAGAGTGTTACGAAGTGTTTTTGAAAATTTTGTTTGAAAAGAGTGGAAGTGTGGAAGAGTTTGTTTTTTGAGCAAGTACCTACTAGCATCTACCTACTCGAGAAAAAAATGCTTCTATTCTTGTTTCCTTTAGACAGCGCTATCCCACTATTAAAGAGTAGGTAGCACCGTCGTTGGAGTTGTAAAGGTCAATTCGAAAGGGACGTACAATCACTAAAGCAATGTTAGGACGTCTTAGTAATAACCCTAATGTCTTAAGATCATATTCGAGGCAACATTTCCGAGGCAACCATTCCGAGGCAACATTTTCGAGGCAACATTTCCGAACGGGACATTTGATCTTTGTTTAGACAAGAGGGAAACCACTAAGACACCTGTTGTACCCCAAAATTTACCCTCGTATTTTTCCACCAGAAATCACAGCTTCGGGCTTTTCCTGATTTTTCAGACTGGCTCAAGAATCGGTCAAACAGACTTTTCTCGTCAGTCAAACAAAATTTAGGGTTTTCATTGATTTTAAGACGGTTCAAACAGATTGCTTAGGGTTTGGTTGAATTGGCTCAAAGTTTGATCAGGCAGGCGTTTCTCCAGTGTTAAGTCAAAAATCAGGGTTTTGCGCGCATATTTCTCAGAAAGAGTTAGTTCTATCAATGCTATTCAGATTACTCTAAGATAAGGACTGAGGCTGCTGGTTGTTAATTTGCAGTTGTTTGGATTTAACCAGTGAAAGGAGGCATGTGGACGTTTTGTTTGATTAACTGTCGTCTGGTTTGATTAACTGTGCATTGCTTTGGATAATTGGAGCGCCGGGTTTGTTATTGATTGATGATAAGACCATAATGTTTATCAATTGATTATTTATTTTAAGTTAGAATAATTGGAATTTATTTCCATTTTATTATAATTTAAGAATTATAAACAATTAGATAAATATCTGAAGAAGAATTAAAAATGAGTGTCAATAAAAAGACTTTTTTATTTATCTTTAAATTATTTGTATAATTGTTATTGTTTACAAAGTATTTACAATAATAATGTTACAGTAATTTAAATTGAAATAAAACTATGTTCTAAAATTTCTAAGTCTTCATCTTCTATCCAATGCTCCCTTGTTGCTCAATTATTTTTCATCTGCAAAACAAAGAACAAGAAAAGTCAGAGCAGATAAAATAATTAAAGATAGACAGTTAAAAAGATTCATCATTAAAAACAAATGGCCGGAATCAGTTTTTCCCTCTCTGCAAATCACGAGATTTCTCCCGGTTCACAAAGAGGGATGAAATGCTTGCAATGAAACATGAAATGCACAAAGTTATGATTTTGCACAAATTCAAATTTTTAAGCATACTGCATAAATCAAAAGAATTGTCAACCAAGTTTCCAAACAGCATGTACAAGTAAAGGCAAATTGAATTACATTCTCAAACTAAGCCAAAAGCTGTCCAAGGATATCAAAGTATCAACAACTCCAAAATCTGTCAAGAGAAAGTACATAAAGTATGCAAGAAACATGGAAATATGCAGTGGAAAAGGGACAAGTGCAAGCAACATTCAGAATGCATCATCTTCCTAAGCCATTTGTTTTTTCAGAAAAGACGAAATTAAAGCAATAAAAATGCTTTCTTTAATCCGGAGAGAGAAAGAGAGAGGAAAGCAGATTACAGTACAGCAGGCTAAAGGCTAAAAAGAGCATGTATCAGAGCTATTCAAAAGGAGGCAGAACATATGCAGGAGAAGTGATCACAAAGACTGAAAGCCTCAAGCCTTGCAAACCTGTCCACAAATTTGACCAAGAAAATATAGCGCCTCCTTCCCTTAAAAGACAAGAGGGCAAAGACCCTGAAGAGATACAAAAAAGCCAACAACCTGCATAATATATCTCAGAAGCCAAAAAGCCTAAAAAACTTCCAAAGTCCATCAAACCTTAAGCATTCAAATATACACACCTAAGGCCTCCAAATCTGTAACCTCGACTAAAACACCAAAAGCCAAACAGCATAAACCAAAAACCTGTAAACTGTCAAGCTGCCTCAAAACCTCAAATGGCCTGAAACATTCAAAACCAAACCTGTCAAGCCAAGCCTTAAACACCCAACCTGTCAAGCCTAGCCTTAAAGACACAACAAGCTCAAACCTGTAACAAAACAACACAAACTGTCCAGCTTGAAACCTAGACCATACAAGCCTTAACCTTCAAATAACATCAAAACCTGAACTGTCAAACCTCAAAAATAAAACCAGAAGTTTTTCAACACAGGCCTGTAAGCATACTCAAAGCCTCTCCAAAAACCAACACAAACCTAAACCTGTGTTTCTAAACCAAAAACCAGTTCAAAACATCAAAAGGCTTTTCAAACAAAAGCCTTTAACCTGTCAAAAGGCCAAGCCCCTAACTGAAGCAACCAAGGCCCTCAGAGGAAGCCTCATCACAGGGCAGGCATCAAGGCAACAAGAAGAAGAAGATAAAGAAGCATTCAGAGGTCAAGCATATAGCAACAGAAGCAAAAGGGCAAGCAAGCAAGAAGAAGAAAAGAAGTGATATCAAAATTAGGTTTTCAGAATGCATCATTAAACCCAACAAAAGGCAAAAAAAAATAAAGATACCAGGTAGAGCAAGTTCATCATCACCATCCCTTCGCCTCTGCCATCCTCGACGCCTCCGATTCATCCTCCTCCATCTCCAAGATCGAAGGTAGTATAACTTCTTTTCTTCCCTTTCATGATCCTCAAACAGAAAACAAAATAACAAACATTTAAAATCAGCACACGAAGAAGCAATACATGCAAAATTATAAAACATAAAACCCTAAAAGGGAAGGGAACGAAATCGTTACTTTTACTCTCATTTTCGCGTTGCCCAACCATGGAGGGAAGAGGACGAACAATGGCGTCTGGTGGCTAGGAATGAAGAAGGCGTCAGTAGCTAAGCATGTTTTGAGAAGATGAACGGAAGTGAAGAGGTGAACGGCGCCTTTCTGTATCACAAACCCTGGCTTTCTCCAAATCAACGAATTATGAGAAACCCTAAAAAAGTGTTGTGAGGTATCTTGGGCCTTGCCCTGTCCAACGCGCCTAAGCCCATTTTGTTTTTCCTGAATGAACCCCCTTTTTCCCATTATTCTGGTTATTGATCATTGGGCCTAAAACACTAAAGCCCGTTTTAATTCTTTCAAACTTATACCTTTTTTTACTTATCATATCTTTTTATATATATAAATTAACACCTTAATTTTTACATCAAAATTCACTAGCAATACCCTTTTTTATATAATTATATTTTTGTCTAGAATATTAACTAAAAAAACATGAACATAATAATTTTCTCAAATTTAAAACATTTTCTTTTAATTAAAATTTTCGTACATAAAAGCATTAATTAAAATACATTAATTTGTAAATACATAAGAAATACCTTTCTTTAATATAAGACATTAATATATAGAATTTGAACATTTTCTTTTCTTAAATTATTTTCTTTGTACATAATTACATCAATACATAATTTTTCTTTAAGTTAAATATGTTCTTTTCTTGAAATATCTTCTTTGAACATACTTAGCAAAAATACAAGAATATAAAAAACAAATAAGTAGACAATACTTTATAATACATTAAAATTCATATTTTTCTCAACCTGTAAATAAACCTCATACATTTACACATACACTTACACATTTACAATACACAAATACGTTTACTTTACATTGACACATATACATTGGCTATTCTTATGCATTGCTATACATTATATTTTACATTTGCGCAATTTGATTTGGTTGTAATTATTTGGATACTATTCTCCTATAAGTCTCATCCCTCATTTGTATACTTGTACCCCCACTCCCGGATACTATTTTGTAATAGCGTAGACTTTAAATTCCCGCAATTTATCGCTTTCAAATATGCCATGGTTAGACCTAGGGTTTGTATGTACATAAAATTAAACGCTAGATAACCTAATACAAGACAAATACATGAAATCAATACACAATCACACTTGCACCCCTAGGGTAATCCCACATGTTGCCTTCCAAAATGGGCCATGCTTGCACGTCGAGTTTCTTTGGCAAAACAATTCGAATGATCATAAGTCCCTCGATGACGCTTTCGAAAGTTGCCTATCAAAATGATCATAGTCCCTTCAAACAAATTGCCAAATACACTTGGCACCATTGCATTCATGGTCCATACGATGACCCGCGCCTGTCCCGTTAAACATCCTAAACGCAAGATTGTCCACCAAATACAATGGTGGAACAAAATTGTTAAAAAAGGGTTAAGACATGAGAAAAACCTTTGAGTAAACTTAGGGGTAGACAAAACTCTTAGTTACTTGATCAACTTGCAAAAACACTTGCCTACTTTTCAAACCACTCCACAAACACTTTCAAAAACATTTGAAACATCTTTTCGAAAAGATGCACACCTTTGTATATACTCAAACACGAGTCATTACAAAGGTTTCCGAAACAAAGGCGTATATTTCAAAACATTTTCAAAACACAAATACACACACCATTTCAAGCAATCAAAAAATCAAAGGCAATTGATCTAAAACCAAGTAACTAAGAGCCCATGGATAACCATGGATGAAAAGGGTGCTAATACCTTCCCTTTTCATAATCTACCCCCCGAACCCACGAAACATCTCAAAAGGTTTTTCCTGTGCTTTTTAACCTTTCCTTTAGGATAAAATAAAAAGTCGGTGGCGACTCTTGCTAAACCGAACAAGTGCGAATACAAACGCAAAACCCAAGTCAGTTCTCCCACCGTATCATAGAACTGGCGACTCTGCTGGGGATAACTTTTAAAGTGGGGTTACCTTAGGGTTTAGATCACCTTTACATTCTTGCTTTGATTGCTTTGTTTGCTTTACTTTTTGGGTCCTTGTTTGGGCTTGTTATAAATCCTACACCCGGATTTGGGGCACCTTCTTAGGTAAATAGCAATAAAACTATGAGGGAACTGTGCGGGGTATACCGACATGGTTGAAGCAGTAAGCTATGTTAGTGTGACATATTTGTGAGTACCGGTAACCCTTGAGTTCAGTCAAGGAGTGTACGAGGCCGCTGAGTGATGTCGTGAAGCACTAACGAACTCTTAGAACCTTAATTGACCATCCTAGCCTTTTTAGGGGTAGTGAGATGACCGACTTTGGTGCAATCCGAAGTTGGTAGATACTCGATACTACACTCATTGAGGGTTATTTTCTTGGAATATTTTGGTCGCCAGTTAAGTGGCTAAACCGAAACAATGAACACAGAAAACAATCCAATGATATTGAGCTCCTTAGAACCCGATTCTTATTTTAGGACAGGATGAGCCAACTGACTTCAAGAGGGTAGTACATGAACCTCCTGCAAGCCAGAACTTAAGGACTTGTCTGCTTTGTGTGAATATGTTTGTCTGTATATACACTCACTTGCTTTTGCATACATGTACATAACATCATAACATCATACCATAGCATTTTTCAATAACCATTTCAAGGATCTCGAGGGTTCTTTTGATGCAGGGTTACGTTGAACCAGACATCTACCAAAGGGCAAGAGGTTTCTCCTCTAAGCAAATGCCATCAAAGATCAAGTGCAACAACTTGAATCAGGGGCTATGACCCACTCGACATGGTGAGCTTGATTCATGTGGAAAGACATCCACCGGTGCAAAGCTCCCCCAATCAAAGATCAAGTGCAACAACTTGAATCAGGGGCTATGACCCACTTGACATGGTGAGCTTGATTCTTGTGGAAAGACATCCACCGGTACAAAGGTCTCCAGTCAAAGATCGAAGTTCAACCTCTAACATTCTCTTGTGTTTATCCCAAGAGATCCTTGAAAGCATGCATCCACATATCATGCATTGCATTTTGACAGTTTTTCCTTTTTCAGGTTTCCTTACTCTCATACTGTTTATTTCAGTAAGAGATGGCTCTAGAAAGGACTGTCAAGGATATCCAGGACCAGACTGCTCAGCTGCAGGCAATGTTCTTGAACTTGTCTCTGGGGCAAGAAGAAATGAAAGCTCTCCTCACAAAGGGCTTGGTCCAGGGGAATTCAAACAATGCCAGGAGTGACCAGTTGGAAGCACTGCAGTTTGATTTGGCAACATTGAGGATCCAAGTGATTGGGCAATTAGTGGGCCAGATGGCTCTCATCCAAGACCTGTCTCAAAGACAAGAGGAACTCAGAGTTCTCATCAACCAACTGCTTCGGAACAACCAACTGGGGAAAACATCTGAGGTTGAAGAGAAAGTCACCACTCAACCCCCCTCCAGCCAAGAAGACAAGGGGAAGGCACCTTTGCTTGATTCAGGGTCACAAACCCATCAACAACCTCGCCAGCATCAACGGGGTAATCGGCGTAAGCAAGAAACGTCTGGAAGACAGTTCACAGAGACTGACATACCGTCATCTCTAATTCTGGAGCGCTTGTTGGAGGTCAATCTGACTGCTTTGAGGGATCCTCCTCGGAAGCCCAATACCTCCGCTCCTAACTATTATCCCGATGAATTTTGTGTTTACCACTCCTACAGCCCGGGACACGACACCGACGACTGTTGGGCCTTGAAGAACAAGATTCAAGATCTGATCGACATTGGAGTGCTGAGGTTCATGCCAGACGGCGAGATGAAAATCTTCCATTAAGGAGTTCTCCACCTGGAGTGACAAAGCTCAAACTGAAAGACTTTTGCTTCATTTGAATTTTCAAAGTTGTAATTTCTTTTGCTCTCAAACAATTAACTGTTGATGTTAAACTCTGTTTCATTAATGCATTTCATATGTTTGTCTTGAATTCATCCATTCGTTTTCACTACTCTTATGTTTTATTTATGATATTTGACTCTTGATAAAAAGCTTCAAGCCTTTAGAGGGAGGATGACGAAACAATGCCATAATCTCATACAGTATGCTTTTGAACGGACCTTGCTGATGATGTACAGGCATTTCTTTCAATTTTCAAACACTGGAGTTATAAGGAAGATAATCCCTAGTCAACCCCTTCGAGCCAAAGAAGTATGAGTTTTCTGTTCTAAACAAATCGAAACCTTTGATATAAACCTGGGGCAGGGTAGTCTCTCAGTTAATTCAAAAGAAAATGTGCATTAAAGTCGCAAACTCTCAAGTTCGTAATACAACAACGACAAAGAAAAGCATTCCTCTGGAATCAAAAGACAGTGAAGGTTCCCTATCACATAGGCAGTCAATCTCTCGAGAGAAAAAAAATCCCACTGAGCCAAAACCTGTAAAGGAGGCTTAAGAAAGCTGGGGCATCTCGCTGACGGTGATCTCGAAAACAGAGACAGTCAGGCAAAAGTTAGGGATAACAAATCAAAATCAAAATAGAGAGGTCCTTACAAATCCTCAACAACATGAAAAATGTTGAAAAAGAAAAAGGAGATGATGACTGTCTCCCAATTCAACTGGTGAACCATCACCTAAAAGTCGTTCCAAACTCGAATAGAGTGCGACGTACAATTAACTGAGCTTAGGATTGAAGAACATCACGAAGAGCGGGTGGGTACAAATATACTTTGAGCCTTTATCCTTTGTTTCTTAAAACCGTGAACCAAGCCACGTTACAACCCTTCAAAAGTCCTAATTGAAGCTTGGGTTAGTTCGAAAGCATACTGTTCAAAAGGTATCCTGACTCCTGTAAGGCTTTCTCTAAATTCTTGTGTTGAATTGTCTTATAAAAAGTTTTCTGCTAAAAAACGCATTTTTTCAAAACTTCGAGACAAACATAAACTTTGCATTGCTTGAATATCACTGTTTGCATTTGGCTATTTGTTTGACAGCGAAAAAATTCATACAGCGAATGTTCGGAGGAACGAAAACTCTCTCAGTGAGTAAAATCACTTCAGAAGGATAACACTGCCAACGACAAATCTCCTATCAACAGGGGGCAAGACATGTCACCATCCAGCATGCCTGGGGCAGTCCAAGTCAAGGTTTCAACAGATCTTTCAAAGTTCAGTTAACGTGGGGCAGTCCAGTCAAGATTTCAAGAAATCTCTCAATTTGCAGAGTAATCTGATTCAAGACTCCTACGTCACCACTTGGGGCATTCGAATGTCAAAAGTGTTCAACAATTCCTTCATCACCTGTTGGAAGATACGGTCCGGATGTGCTCCAGACACGGTTGCCATTCTGTCACCTTTCTTAAGATCCAGATCAACACCTGTAACAAGCCAGGAAAATATTTGTGGACGATTGATTATGGATTAACACCTGTAACAAGCCAGGAAATTATCTACATCACCACTTGGGGCATTCGAATGTCAAAAGTGTTCAACAATTCCTTCATCACCTGTTGGAAGATACGGTCCAGATGTGCTCCAGACACAGTTGCCATTCTGTCACCTTTCTTAAGTTCCAGATCAACACCTGTAACAAGCCAGGAAAATATCTGTCGACGATTGATTGTGGATTAACACCTGTAACAAGCCAGGAAATTATCTACATCACCACTTAGGGCATTCGAATGTCAAACGTGTTCAACAATTCCTTCATCACCTGTCGGAAGATACAGTTTCAGATACGCTCCAAACACGGTAGCCATTCTGTCACTCATTCAGATCCTAGTTACAGTTTCAGATACACTCCAGACACGGAAGTCATTCTGTTACTCATACAGATCTCAACTCCAAGATACAGTTTCAGATACGCTCCAAACACGGTAGCCATTATGTCACTCATTCAGATCCTAGTTACAGTTTCAGATACACTCCAGACACGGAAGTCATCCTGTTACTCATACAGATCTCAACTCCAAGATACAGTTTCAGATATGCTCCAAACACGGTAGCCATTCTGTCACTCATTCAGATCCTAGTTACAGTTTCAGATACACTCCAAACACGGAAGTCATTCTGTTACTCATACAGATCTCAACTCCAAGATACAGTTTCAGATACGCTCCAAACACGGTAGCCATTCTGTCACTCATTCAGATCCTAGTTACAGTTTCAGATACACTCCAGACACGGAAGTCATTTTGTTACTCATATAGATCTCAACTCTAAGATACAGTTTCAGATATGCTCCAAACACGGTAGCCATTCTGTCACTCATTCAGATCCTAGTTACAGTTTCAGATACACTCCAGACACGGAAGTCATTATGTTACTCATACAGATCTCAACTCCAAGATACAGTTTCAGATACGCTCCAAACACGGTAGCCATTCTGTCACTCATTCAGATCCTAGTTAC
Organism: Vicia faba; assembly: GCA_948472305.1. Taxonomy (NCBI): domain Eukaryota; kingdom Viridiplantae; phylum Streptophyta; class Magnoliopsida; order Fabales; family Fabaceae; genus Vicia; species Vicia faba. Next base: position 1,049,608,668 of record OX451739.1, read on the forward strand.
AGTTTCAGATACACTCCAGACACGGAAGTCATTCTGCTACTCATACAGATCTCAACTCCAAGATACAGTTTCAGATACGCTCCAAACATGGTAGCCATTATGTCACTCATTCAGATCCTAGTTACAGTTTCAGATACACTCCAGACACAGAAGTCATTCTGCTACTCATACAGATCTCAAATCCAAGATGTAGTTTTACACGAACTCATCATGAAGCAATCCTACACCGGTTCCTTCTCAAACTCAAAAGATTCTTGCAATCCCCAGCCAGAGAGCCTTCCAGAAGCTAACTCCCCTCAGAGACGAGTTTCAAAATCCCCAGTGGAGCCAAAACTATCAATCCCCATTGGAACCAGACCAGTGAACATCCTCCCCACAAAGATATTTCCCACCGGACTGAAGGCTCTCGGTCATACCTCTCCAGCATAAGGCTACCAGGTTCTGAACCCCCCAGCAGAGATCATCAGAACTCTCTCACCCTGCAAGTCATCAAGGAGCTCCGAGTCCCAGCAGTGGTCCTAAGATCCCTCAACCAGTGAAGATCTTGTTCCCTAAGCAGCTAGCAGACAACAAGGATTTCTCATCCTCAGTAACCCCAGAGTTCTTCTATCCCCAACTTTGGTTATGGATTTATTTCCCCAACATTTGTCCAGGATTTATTCTCCAGAAGAAAATTACATTTCAGATTGATCGGTCGTTCAAAAACTCCCTCATCATCTGTTGGAAGCTACAGTCGTCAAAGATCAAATTCTCACAAAATTTAAGTTATGAAGCCCGGATTTGACCGGATAGTATCTTGATCTCTACAGCATATTGTGAAGACCAGACTACGACCGAATAACAGTGTCAGATTACTGCAAAGCCTGGATTACGACCAGATAGTGGGATCTCCTGAATTCAAGTTATGAAGCCCAGATTTGACTGGATAGTATCTTGATCTCTACAGCACATTGTGAAGACCGGACTACGACCGGATAACATTGTCAGACAATCGCCAAGCCTGGATTACGACCAGACAACAGTCAAGAATACTATGAAGCCTGGAGTCGACCAGATAGTGGTATATCTTTAACACAAGCCGTGAAGCCCAGATTTAACCGGATAGCAGCTTACCAAGCTATTGTGAAGTCTGGATTGCGACCAGTTAACGATACAAATTTCTGTGGAGCCTGGATTATGACCAGACAACAGTCAAGAATACTATGAAGCCTGGAGTCAACCAGATAGTGGTATATCTTTAAACACAAGCCATGAAGCCCGGATTTGACCGGATAGCAGCTTACCAAACTATTGTGAAGTCTGGATTGCGACCAGTTAACGATACAAATTTCTGTGGAGCCTGGATTACGACCAGACAGCAGTCAAGAATACTACGAAGCTTGGAGTCGACCAGATAGTGGTATATCTTTAACACAAGCCGTGAAGCCCGGATTTGACCGGATAGCAGCTTACCAAGCTATTGTGAAGTCTGGATTGCGACCAGTTAACGATACAAATTTCTGTGGAGCCTGGATTACGACCAGACAACAGTCAAGAATACTACGAATCCTGGAGTCGACCAGATAGTGGTATATCTTTAACACAAGCCGTGAAGCCCGGATTTGACCGGATAACAACTTAGCAAGCTATTGTGAAGCCTGGATTACGACCAGATGACAATACAAGCCTCTGTGAAAGCTTGGAGTCGACCAGATAGTGGTATATCTTTAACACGAGCCGTGAAGCCCGGATTTGACCGGATAACAGCTTAGCAAGCTATTGTGAAGCTTGGATTACGACCAAATGACAATACAAGCTTCTGTGAAAACCTGGAGATCGACCAGATAAAAGTTAAGCATTAGCAGAATGAAGACCCATTCTCAGTCCCTCACAGAATATTCGAATATTCTCCAGTGAAGATCTCCTCAAGATAGGAATCCCCCAGTAGATTGGCATACAACCCAAACTCCAGATCCCCCAACAGTGGTCCCAGGACTTCTCATCTTCAACGATCAAAATATTCTTGCCCTACCCAACAGCAGTCAAGGAATTATTTTCCCCGGCAGCAGTCAACATTCTTTTATTCTCAACCGTCCAGGATTCATCTATCCTCAGCAGGACAGCTCATCAGCATACATGCATATTCATCACATTCATATCATAAACATTGATATAACATACATTGCATCATACATTTCATGCAACATGACTTCGTGTTTCAGCTAATATCTTACCCTTTTTCAGGATAAGAATTAGTAAGCTTCAAATTTAAGACTTATGAAAACAGTTTACAGGTTCTCCAGTAACGGATGTCAACCTATCGCTTATTCAGATTCTTCTCAACTTTTGAAAACAGTTTACGGACGCTTCCCCATCGACGAATGCTTCTCTATTGCTCATTCAACTTCAAGACTTCTGAAAACAGTTCACGGATTCTCCAAACACGGATGTCAATCTATTGCTTGTTCAGACCCCCAGTTCAAAGATGTTCTAAAACATGGTTACCTTTCTGATACTCGTCCACTCACCAATGACATACAGTTCAACATTTCCAGATGGCATCGTTAAGCCCATCCCACGACAAGATTCTGTCACGCTCTAGATGGCATCTTTAAGCCCATCACCAAATGGCATCTTCAAGCCCATTCCCTCTACCAACACATCACCGAGTGCAATTTTTTTTGGGCACTCTAGTGTCCAATCTCTTTTTACCCTCGAGTCACGAAAGGCAAACTTGCCAATCTAACTCTTCAGGTTCAAGAAGATTGAACAGGGGCAACTATTGTACCCCAAAATTTGCCCTCATATTTTTCCACCAGAAATCACAGCTTCGGGCTTTTCCTGATTTTTCAGACTGGCTCAAGAATCGGTCAAACAGACTTTTCTCGTCAGTCAGACAAAATTTAGGGTTTTCATTGATTTTAAGACGGTTCAAACAGATTGCTTAGGGTTTGGTTGAATTGGCTCAAAGTTTGATCAGGCAGGCGTTTCTCCAGTGTTAAGTCAAAAATCAGGGTTTTACGCGCATATTTCTCAGAAAGAGTTAGTTCTATCAATGCTATTCAGATTACTCTAAGATAATGACTGAGGCTGCTGGTTGTTAATTTGCAGTTGTTTGGATTTAATCAGTGAAAGGAGGCATGTGGACGTTTTGTTTGATTAACTGTCGTCTGGTTTGATTAACTGTGCATTGCTTTGGATAATTGGAGCGCCAGGTTTGTTATTGATTGATGATAAGATCACAATGTTTATCAATTGATTATTTATTTTAAGTTAGAATAATTGGAATTTATTTCCATTTTATTATAATTTAAGAATTATAAACAATTAGATAAATATCTGAAGAAGAATTAAAAATGAGTGTCAATAAAAGAACTTTTTTATTTATCTTTAAATTATTTGTATAATTGTTATTGTTTACAAAGTATTTACAATAATAATGTTACAGTAATTTAAATTGAAATAAAACTATGTTCTAAAATTTCTAAGTCTTAATCTTCTATCCAATGCTCCCTTGTTGCTCAATTATTTTTCATCTGCAAAACAAAGAACAAGAAAAGTCAGAGCAGATAAAATAATTAAAGATAGACAGTTAAAAAGATTCATCATTAAAGACAAATGGCCGGAATCAGTTTTGCCCTCTCTGCAAATCACGAGATTTCTCCCGGTTCACAAAGAGGGATGAAATGCTTGCAATGAAACATGAAATGCACAAAGTTATGATTTTGCACAAATTCAAATTTTTAAGCATACTGCATAAATCAAAAGAATTGTCAACCAAGTTTCCAAACAGCATGTACAAGTAAAGGCAAATTTAATTACATTCTTAAACTAAGCCAAAAGTTGTCCAAGGATATCAAAGTATCAACAACTCCAAAAGCTGTCAACAGAAAGTACATAAAGTATGCAAGAAACATGGAAATATGCGGTGGAAAAGGGACAAGTGCAAGCAACATTCAGAATGCATCATCTTCCTAGGCCATTTGTTTTTTCATAAAAGACGAAATTAAAGCAATAAAAATGCTTTCTTTAATCCGGAGAGAGAAAGAGAGAGGAAAGCAGATTACAGTACAGCAGGCTAAAGGCTAAAAAGAGCATGTATCAGAGCTATTCAAAAGGAGGCAGAACATATGCAGCAGAAGTGATCACAAAGACTGAAAGCCTCAAGCCTTGCAAACCTGTCCACAAATTTGACCAAGAAAATATAGCGCCTCCTTCCCTTAAAAGACAAGAGGGCAAAGACCCTGAAGAGATACAAAAAAGCCAACAACCTGCATAATATATCTCAGAAGCCAAAAAGCCTAAAAAACTTCCAAAGTCCATCAAACCTTAAGCATTCAAACATACACACCTAAGGCCTCCAAATCTGTAACCTCGACTAAAACACCAAAAGCCAAACAGCATAAACCAAAAACCTGTAAACTGTCAAGCTGCCTCAAAACCTCAAATGGCCTGAAACATTCAAAACCAAACCTGTCAAGCCAAGCCTTAAACACCCAACCTATCAAGCCTAGCCTTAAAGACACAACAAGCTCAAACCTGTAACAAAACAACACAAACTGTCCAGCTTGAAACCTAGACCATACAAGCCTTAACCTTCAAATAACATCAAAACCTAAACTGTCAAACCTCAAAAATAAAACCAGAAGTTTTTCAACACAGGCCTGTAAGCATACTCAAAGCCTCTCCAAAAACCAACACAAACCTAAACCTGTGTTTCTAAACCAAAAACCAGTTCAAAACATCAAAAGGCTTTTCAAACAAAAGCCTTTAACCTGTCAAAAGGCCAAGCCCCTAACTGAAGCAACCAAGGCCCTCAGAGGAAGCCTCATCACAGGGCAGGCATCAAGGCAACAAGAAGAAGAAGAAGAAGATAAAGAAGCATTCAGGGGTCAAGCATATAGCAACAGAAGCAAAAGGGCAAGCAAGCAAGAAGAAGAAAAGAAGTGATATCAAAATTAGGTTTTCAGAATGCATCATTAAACCCAACAAAAGGCAAAAAAAATAAAGATACCAGGAAGAGCAAGTTCATCATCACCATCCCTTCGCCTCCGCCATCCTCGACGCCTCCAATTCATCCTCCTCCATCTCCAAGATCGAAGGTAGTATAACTTCTTTTCTTCCCTTTCATGATCCTCAAACAGAAAACAAAATAACAAACATTTAAAATCAGCACACGAAGAAGCAATACATGCAAAATTATAAAACATAAAACCCTAAAAGGGAAGGGAACGAAATCGTTACTTTTTCTCTCGTTTTCACGTTGCCCAACCATGGAGGGAAGAGGACGAACAATGGCGTCTGGTGGCTAGGAATGAAGAAGGCGTTAGTAGCTAAGCATGTTTTGAGAAGATGAACGGAAGTGAAGAGGTGAACGGCGCCTTTCTGTATCACAAACCCTGGCTTTCTCCAAATGAATGAATTATGAGAAACCCTAAAAAAGTGTTGTGAGGTATCTTGGGCCTTGCCCTGTCCAACGCGCCTAAGCCCATTTTGTTTTTCCTGAATGCACCCCCCTTTTTCCCATTATTCTAGTTATTGATCATTGGGCCTAAAACACTAAAGCCCGTTTTAATTCTTTCAAACTTATACCTTTTTTTACTTATCATATCTTGTTATATATATAAATTAACACCTTAATTTTTACATCAAAATTCACTAACAATACCCTTTTTTATATAATTATATTTTTGTATAGAATATTAACTAAAAAAACATGAACATAATAATTTTCTCAAATTTAAAACATTTTCTTTTAATTAAAATTTTCGTACATAAAAGCATTAATTAAAATACATTAATTTGTAAATACATAAGAAATACTTTTCTTTAATATAAGACATTAATATATAGAATTTGAACATTTTCTTTTCTTAAATTATTTTCTTTGTACATAATTACATCAATACATAATTTTTCTTTAAGTTAAATATGTTCTTTTCTTGAAATATCTTCTTTGAACATACTTAGCAAAAATACAAGAATATAAAAAAAAAAAGTAGACAATACTTTATAATACATTAAAATTCATATTTTTCTCAACCTGTAAATAAACCTCATACATTTACACATACACTTACACATTTACAATACACAAATACGTTTACTTTATATTGACACATATACATTGGCTATTCTTATGCATTCCTATACATTATATTTTACATTTGCGCAATTCGATTTGGTTGTAATTATTTGGATACTATTCTCCTATAAGTCTCATCCCTCATTTGTATACTTGTACCCCCACTCACGGATACTATTTTGTAATAGCGTAGACTTTAAATTCCCACTATTTATCGCTTTCAAATATGCCATGGTTAGACCTAGGGTTTGTATGTACATAAAATCAAACGCTAGATAACCTAATACAAGACAAATACATGAAATCAATACACAATCACACTTGCACCCCTAGGGTAATCCCACATGTTGCCTTCCAAAATGGGCCATGCTTGCACGTCGAGTTTCTTTGGCAAAACAATTTGAATGATCATAAGTCCCTCGATGACGCTTTCGAAAGTTGCCTATCAAAATGATCATAGTCCCTTCAAACAAATTGCCAAAGACACTTGGCACCATTGCATTCATGGTCCATACGATGACCCGCGTCTGTCCCGTTAAACATCCTAAACGCAAGATTGTCCACCAAATACAATGGTGGAACAAAATTGTTAAAAAAGGGTTAAGACATGAGAAAAACCTTTGAGTAAACTTAGGGGTAGACAAAACTCTTAGTTACTTGATCAACTTGAAAAAACACTTGCCTACTTTTCAAACCACTCCACAAACACTTTCAAAAACATTTGAAACATCTTTTCCAAAAGATACACACCTTTGTATATACTCAAACACGAGTCATTACAACGGTTGCCGAAACAAAGGCGTCTATTTCAAAACATTTTCAAAACACAAATACACACACCATTTCAAGCAATCAAAAAATCAAAGGCAATTGATCTAAAACCAAGTAACTAAGAGCCCATGGATAACCATGGATGAAAAGGGTGCTAATACCTTCCCTTTTCATAATCCACCCCCCGAACCCACGAAACATCTCAAAAGGTTTTTCCTGTGCTTTTTAACCTTTCCTTTAGGATAAAATAAAAAGTCGGTGGAGACTCTTGCTAAACCGAACAAGTGCCAATACAAACGCAAAACCCAAGTCAGTTCTCCCACCGTATCACAACACCCTATACTTAATGGTCGTTTATCGAAGGCAATCGAAGTGAGAGTATACCCTAGGAGTGCGCATGTGCGAGTGATTTGATTTCAGTTATTATCTTTGCACATTTAGAGTTTTCTAACCATTTTAAAATTAACATACAGTCTTGTCATGCAATCCTATTATCATACATCTAACAGTTAATATTTTTCGAGAATTAAAATGCGGAAAATAAAACCACGCTATTACAACGCTATAACCGTTGGATTTACCATGCTGGAGATCTGGTTGGCTGGACATTGAGGGCGTATAGTGGTCTCCTTGTATGCATGTGTACTTGATGATGTAAAAGAAAATAATATTGACAAATATGGGGACCTAGGGATCGAACCGAGGCCCTTTGGCTTTTCCACAACAACGCTGACCATCTGAGATGGCTCGCTTTGTTGTATATGGAACAACAAACAATTATTATATTGGGAAAACAAAATGATATATGACAAACGCGCGAATTTTTGACTGGGCGAATCACAGGGTGCCACGCTACCCTTCTTCTTCCTCCCACCATTGCTAAAAATCCAGAACTTTTACCTACGGACAAAGGGTGTAGGTATAACCCTTGTCCATTCCAAAACCCCATCCCTGCATGATAAATCAATACCAGTGGTACCAATCAACTCGTTGCAACCTCACGAGCATCATGGTGCCACTCTCCATGGCTAATTGTTCCTGAAAGCAAAACCCCTAAAAACGAAACCTAAACCCTAATCATGGCAACTTTCTGTATGGTTAACAAAAATGCAATTAAGTATTATCATTAGCTTGCAAATGTTTCAAGGATTCAGAATATGTCCATAAAATATGCTAACAATGCTAGAATTATGAGATACGATTTCAAAGAAACATGGAAGTTGTGGGGTACTTACAGCGTGTTTTTGGGCACGAAATTTTTTGCTAATGATTGGAATCGGATCCTAGAATGTCCAGGAAGTGATTTATGTGGCTGGAAAGGCTTGAGGAAGCCTGGAACTGAGAAAACAGTTTGCAACTTTTCTTGAATTTTTTTTAAAGTTGTTTTCACCTTTGCACGCCTCCAATCTCCCCATTTTTTATCTGCACTTGTCCTATATGTACCCTAGAATGAATTAGGTTACAAACTTGCTTCAAATCTTTTTCAATTAAGGTGATTGAATCATGATTTGATCCTTATGCCAATCTTTCCAAATCAAGCCAAATCCAATCTTTTTGTGTCCAAATGAATCTTGCATGATTTTATTCTCTTCCGAGTTGTATAAGAGACCTAAACGTGCACAAAATCTCAAGCTTTGATTAGTTTTGATATTTTCATGATTTTATTTTGATTTAATTTAATTTAATTGAAATAAAAATAAAAATAAATGATAAAAATAAAATAGAGACAAGTGGGAAGGATCATGGGTCGTGGATCATGTTAAAAACTCAATGCAAGCACAAAACGTTAGGCCCATTTGACAAAAATTGCAATTTTGGGCACATTTGACTTTTGACAATTTTGCAAAAAGGGTCAACTTCACCAATGCATAACTCCTTCAATTTTGACCCTAGAGATGTGTTTTTGGACTTTTTAGAAAGATTAAGATGTCCTCTTAGCAACCCTTTTAGTCTCATCTCAATTGAGTCTTCCATGTTCATGTATGAAGCTTTGACAAAAAAGGTGTTTTTGTTGACTTTTCAAAATGACCTATAATGTCCAAATTCATATCTTCTTGTGAGTGCATATCTTGAACTTTGGATATGAATATGAATTGTAGGGAATCACATCCTATTCAAAATGAGATTTGGATGGGTCATTTTTGATAAAGTATGAGAAAGTTATGCTTGGTCAAAGTTGAGTTGACTTTTCCTACAAAACCCTAATTTAGCAACTTTTGGATTTTGATGAATTGTGAGTAATCCTTGAGGAATCGTGATCAACCCTTTATCAAATGATGAATAATACTTCAACATGAGGATGCTGACCAAAAATCTTGAAGTTTGACTGTATGTAGGACATAGTTGACTTTTGCCCTACAAAACAGGAACAGAGATGAAGATCCAAACCCTTGAAATGGTTAGTGAATGCATATGATGTTTTATGATGTTTATGATGTATGCACAAAACATATGTACAAGCAAATCACACCAAACCCTAGTTTCAGGCTTGCATGGGGTTTCATAGGTAAGTACCCTCTTGAGTGTAGTTGGCTTAAAAACCTGTCCTATAAATAGTAAGCGGGTTCTAAGGAGCTCAATATCATTGGATTGTTTTCAATTTTCATTGTTTTGGTTTAGCCACTTAACTAGCGACCAAAATATTCCAAGAAAACAACCCTCAATGAGTGTAGTATCGAGTATCTACCAACTTCGGACTGCACCAAAGCCGGTCATCTCACTACCCCTAATAAAAGTCCAAGATGGTCAAGTAAGGTTCTAGGTCATTAGTGCTTAGTGACATCACTCAGCGGCCCCGTACTCTCCTTGATTGAACTCAAGGGTTACCGGTACTCACAAATATGTCGCACTAATATAGCTATTGCTTCGACCGTATCGGTATACCCCGCACAGTTTCCACAATGTATTGCTATCTATGAATGTTTCCCAAAATCCGGGTGTAGGATTGCAAACCCAAACAATAGAGCCAAGATATAAAGCAAACAATTCAAACAATTAGTCATGCAAGAGGGTGATCTAAGCCCTAAGGTTACTCCACTTTTAAAATTTTCCCCAGCAGAGTCGCCAGTTCTGTGATACGGTGGGAGAACTGACTAGGGTTTTGCGTTTGTTTTCGCAAATGTTTCGGTTGAGCAAGAGTCGCCACCGACTTTTTATTTTATCCTAAGGAAAGGTTTAAAAAGCACAGCAAAAACCTTTGAGATTTTTCTTGGGTTCGGGGAGTAGATTATAGAAAGGGAAGGTATTAGCACCCTTTCTATCCATGGTTATCCATGGGCTCTTAGGTACTTGCTTAGATCAAACTTGCCTTGGTTTTCAAGTGTTTGAAATGGTGCTTTGTGTGTGGTTTTGAAAAGGTTTTGAAAAATATGCCTTGTCTAGGCTACCCTTGTAACAATTCTTTACTCGAATGTTTTACAAAAGGTGTTTGTCTTTTTGAAAAGATGTTTCAAGGTTTTTTGAAAGTTTGTTTTGAAAGTGTTTGTGAAGTGTGGTTTGAAAATAGGCAAGTGTTTTCTTTTGCAAGTTGACAAGTACTTAAGAGCTATCTACCCTAAAGTTCTCAAAGATTTTTGTTATGTTTTAACCCTTTTAACAATTTTGTTCCACCATTGCATTTGGTGGACAATCTTGTGTTAGGAGGTGAAAAGGGACGGGCGCGGGTCATCGTTTAGACCATAATTGCAATAGTGCTAAGTATCTTTGGGCAATTTTTCTTTGAAAGGGACTTGATCATTTTAGGCAACTTTTCGAAAGCGTCATCGAGAGATTATGATTATTTGATTGTTTGTTTTTGTTTTGCCCAAAGAGACCTAACATGCAATATGGCCCATTTATTTGAAGGCAACAAGTGGAATACCCTAGGGGTGCAAGTGTGATATGTGTTGTCCATATTCATGCTTGATTATCTTGAAATTAGGTAAAACTAATTTTGTTCTTTTTATTTGCATACAAACCCTAATTCTAGCATGGTATATTTTAAAAGCAATAAAGTGCGAAATTTAAATTTCCTAAACTATTACAACACAATATGGGAAGGGGGGTACAAACGTTCAAATGGGGGATATTGACAAGGAATTTAAACCTAACTATTACATCAATTTGGGATATTTACAAGATAATTGATTGCATAAATTAAATGGAAATAAAATAAATATGCAAGATGTAAAAAAGGTTTTTATATGTATGGAAAAAAGTATTTTTTTTAATGTCAAATAAACAAAAATGAATAAAATAAAAAAAGTAACATTTTTGGAGTTTTTGAGTTTTAAGGGTAAAACCCTAATTTTTATTAAGTAAAAAGTATTAATTATTTAATATATACTAATATTTATCAATTATATATGAAATAAAAATAAAAAATGAAGTATATTGGTCAAAATGATATTTTACTATTAAATGTTAATAAAAAATAAAGTGTATATATTTTTGTATTTTTTACTAAATATTCTAATAAATATCTATATATATGTATTAATTTCTAAATATGTGTTATATATATAAAAGTAATAATATTTAATATTTATAAAAAGGGTATATTTTATACAAAATATTTTAAGAAGATAAAAGAAAATAAAAATGAAAATAAAATATGCTTACATTATTTTTTCCTATTTATTCTAAATAATATATTTTTGTACTTATTTACATACAAATAGCAATATAACTAAATAAATGCCTAAAAATATAAAAATGGTGTAAAAATATTTTTTATGTTTTTTAATATCATTAGCAAAAATAAATAAATCAGAATAAAAAGAGAAAAGTCAAAAAATCATTAAAACAAACAAAATGGGCTCAAGGGGTATGAAAGCAAAAATAGGGTGTGAATAAGAAATACAAAAGCAGGCACAGCCCATGTGGCTTCTTCTTCAACCTCTGGACAGAAAGATGTCCAAAAACGCGCGCCTGTACTCAAGTTCAAACATCTGGATTCTTTGACTTTTTGCACAAACTTTCAACATAAGAAATGTTAAGCATTGAATCACGATTCTAAATATGTAAAGAACTCATCCTAACTCTCAGAAATGAGAGAGAATTTTAACATTCCCAAATCTTGACCTAACTTTTCTTCCATATTCAGACCTTAAATTCTCATAGCTCAGGCAAAATAAATGAAAAGTAAAAGCATGTACAGATTCAGGGGCATGAGTAGAACACTTCTTATTCACAAACTTAGAGCTAATGATGCCTACACTAAGAGTTAGAAGTTCAAGAAGATACCTGTTCAGTTGAAGTTCTATCTGGCAATGGGGGAGCTTTCAGGGCAAGATGATGATCTGTACAGCTTGCCTGAAGTGTAGTGATGCTATTCCAATGCTTACTTTGCTTTGAAACACCTTGAATCGAGCTATGGACCTTCAACTGCAAAACAAGAAAGTGAAAATGGTGGAACTTCCTAGAGGAGTTACAGGTCGTGTTTTATGTTTGGGTTAGCTTCAAGTGATGCTAGGGAATATGTTTGATGAGCTTTTAGCAAGAAAGCATGAAAGGGATGAGAGTTGGCACTCAAACTGCAGTAAGAGCTCTGTTTGGGCAGTTTGAGAGTGGTTCTGTGTTCTAGAGGGCAATGGAGGTGTTGGAGTCGTGTGCTAGCTCAGTTAGGATGTCTTGAATGTGTACAAGATATTTGCTTAAGGGTTCTAATGCTGAGATGAAAGTTGTCCTCAGTTATGCCATATTTCTTACACTTTAAGCAACCAAAAGCCAAGTTGGTGTTTAGACAGGTAGAGGCCCTCATAACATGCTGCAAACCTTGGCATTGATCAGTGTGATTAGTCCCTAAACTTGTGCCAAGGGGATTTTATCTGTACTTCTTGGATTTTCCTTTTGACATAAAGCTTAGCTTTTCAAAAATGGCTATTTCACTTTTTCCATAAATGGATTAAACTTCCATGTAATGTTTGAACTCATAGAACAACACTTTGGCACAAAGGATTGGCATTAAATTTATGAGTGTTGGATGGTTTAGAGGCCTGTAATCAAGGGAAGCATGCTGATTTGAAAAATTGCACAAGTTATGATCATGTACATGGCCATGAATCAAAGTGACTTTTTGCCATATTGCAAAATTCGATTCTCTCAAGTCATGAGGTTGTTTGATGAGTTCTTGGACATTTTGGAAAGCTTGGAATGTGTACTACAATCCATATTTGAAATGCAAATTGAAATTCCAATGGGAAGTATGTGAAAAATGGTCTTGAAGTTAGGTAAAAAAAACCTTGCCAAAATAGGTCAAATTTTCACTAAGTTAAGAATGGTTTAGTACCCTTATTCCAAAAATTGTAACTTGAGATACAAGCCTCTTTTATGAAAACTTAGTGAATCAAAGTTGTATATTATGCAATAGGCTACAACTTTCATGTTTTGACTTTTGCTTGAATCCAAATAAATCTTGGTGAGAAAGTGGGGCAAAGTTGGGGAAAAATTAGGGTTTTTCATAACTTAGAAAAATTTTAAGTTATGAAAAATTCTCATTTCAAACCCTAATTTACAATTTTTGATTTCTTGGTGAACAAGTTTCATGATTTGGCATGTTTTGATGAAAAATGAATCTTGACTCTTGATTTTGACCAAAAAAGTCAAAGTTTGACTTTTCAGTATACAATCAAAATTGATCAATTGACTGGGAAATTCAACTGTCAATCTTGTGTACTTGGGATATTTTGAACTTGTTGAGCATGTCAAGACAATTCCATGGGGTCCTTGAATCCATATGTGAGCTTGGTTTGCCATTGGCTAGGTCAAACAGTCAAAAATTGCCTTTGTGCAGTCAAAACCCTAAAAATGACCATTTTGCCCTTTTGGTGATCTGATCAAATTTCTTGTGGAATTGTGATCCAAACTTGATCAAATGATCCATGTGAGTTCATAATGTTGATGTGGGTAAATTTTCATGAGATTTGACTGTCAATTGGCCACAGTTGACTTTTTCCCAATACAGCTGATTTCTAGGTTAACTGTCCAATTGACTGGGCAAAACTTGGAATCAGGGCTTGAAACTTGATGTGGATAAACTTGGGAGTTCAATATGAAGCATGAAAGTCATATTAGGCATTTTAGATCAGAACATCTTTGTGCAAACACAAACCCTAATTTGGGTCAACAGTGCAAGGAGAAGTCTTGAGCAGATGAAACCCTAACTGGATCTTGATCTCCAAGGGCTTGGTGATGAGAAATGTTGAAAAAATGGGAGGGCAAATTTTGGGGTACAACAGTTGCCCCTGTTCAATCTTCTTGAATCCGAAGAGTTAGATTGGCAAGTTTGCCTTTCGTGACTCGAGGGTAAAAGGAGATTGGACACTAGAGTGCCCGGAAATTTGCACTCATCAAAGCAATGGATGCGGGAATGGGCTTAGAGATGCCATTTGGAGATGGGCTTAACGATGCCATCTGGAAGAGTGACAGAAACTTGTCGGGGATGGGCTTAAAGATGCCATCTGGAATGAGTATCAGAAAGGTGTCCATGTTTAGGACCATCTTCGAGCTGGGGTCTGAATAAGCAATAGATTGACATCCGTATCTGGAGGAATCCGTAAACTGTTTTCAAAAATTTAGAAGAGTCTGAACAAGCGATAGATTAACATCCGTTGTTGGGAAGAATCCGTGAACAGTTTTCAGAAATCTGGAGAAGAACCTGAACAAGTGATAGGTTAACATTTGTTACTTGGAGAACCCGTGAACTGTTTTCAGAAATCTTGGAGTTGAATAAGCAATAGAGCAGCATCCGTTGTTGGGAAGCGTCCGTAAACTGTTTTCAAAAGTTGTATCTGAACAAGTGATAGATTAACATCCGTTGTTGGGAAGAATCCATAAACTGTTTTCAGAAGTCTTGAGAAGAAACTAAACAAGTGATAGGTTAACATCCGTTACTTGGAGAACCCGTGAACTGTTTTCAGAAATCTTGAAGTTGAATAAGCAATAGAGCAGCATCCGTTGTTGGGAAGCGTCCGTAAACTGTTTTCAAAAGTTGCATCTGAACAAGCGATAGATTAACATCCGTTGTTGGGAAGAATCCATGAACTGTTTTCAGAAGTCTTGAGAAGAAACTGAACAAGCGATAGGTTAATATCCGTTACTTGGAGAACCCGTGAACTGTTTTCAGAAATCTTGAGGTTGAATAAGCAATAGAGCAGCATCCGTTGTTGGGAAGCGTCCGTAAACTGTTTTCAAAAGTGTCTCGAAGGATAATGATTTTTTTGTCTGTCGACTGATCTTACCTGCAAAGGCAAAGAGTTAGTTACATGCAATGTCATGATGCATGATACAATGTATGTTATATGATATGAATGTAAATGGATGCGCATGTAAGCTGGAGAGCTGTCTTGCAAAGGATAGATGAATCCGGGATGGCTGAAGATAAAAGTATCTTGACTGCTGCTGGGAAGAATAATTCCTGGTTGTTGCTGGAGAATAAAGAGCTTGGGTTGCATACCAATCTTCTGGGGAATTCCTGATGACTTCTACCGGGGAGTTCCAATCTAATAGACTCATGCTGGGGATATAAGACTGAGAATCTTCAGTTTGGTGGGAAGTATTTCTGGCGACTTCACTGGGGAACTCAAGATTTGCCCTCCTAAAATTCTGTGGGGAGAAGGTTCATTAGTCTGGCTCCGCTGGGGATTGATAATTTGAAGCTTTAGCTCGGCTGGGGATACTGAAACTTAAACTCTGAGGGGAAATGAGTTCTGGAGGATTCTCTGGCTGAGGGTAACAAAGATAAACTCTTCTGGGGATTGTACTGATAAGTTAAGCTGGGGAACTTTGATGAACTCCGCTGGGGATAGGAAGAATTTTGCCGAGTGCAATCTTCCGTGGCAGTTAGCTGAGGATAACCCAGTTATAAGCCCTTGTGAGGAATAACTTTGAATAGAGCTCGGGAGAGACGTCCGTACTCTGCAGGGGGTAAGCCTCCAGAATCTACTGGGGATAAGCTTCAGGGTTTGCTGGAGATATGGATTCCAAATCTCCTGGGGGTTTCCTTTGAGAGGGTATCAAGATATCCAACTGCACCTTTGACCTATCAGTAATCCTCTTTCCTGATTTATAAGGGAATGATTATGTTCAAATGCATATGCCTATTTAACAAAACATTGGACGTTTCTCAAAATAAAACAAATAGTGCAAGAGAAAAGAAAAGGAAATGACACAAATTTCTGGGAAAAGTATTTGTATTAACTTTCTCTGAGTATATTTTTACAAAGGAGACAATCATCCTAGTAAGAGGATTTTGTCGTAAATATTTGAAAGATTTATACAAAATAAAGATGGCTATGTGAAATAATTCCATGGGATTCCATTCCGCTATAGCCTTCACAACTCTGAATATATGTCCATTCAATGCTTCGTTTGCCAATGACTGGATTGATCAGAAGCCTGGAACTGGTTGATGAAGAGATTGTCTTTGAAGTGATCCGACGAGACATAGTCATACGCTTTAATTCCCTAACTTTTGCCTGAATCGCCCTTTCGGGTTTTCGATCCACCGGGAAACCCTTTTTTGCCCAAGTCGCCCTTTCGGGTTTTCAACTTGCCGGGTGTACAGATTTTTTTTATTTTTATCCCTAACTTTTGCCTGAACCGCCCTTTCAGGTTTTCGGTCCACCGGGATGCCCATTTTTGCCCAAGCAGCCCTTTCGGGTTTTCGACTTGTCGGGTTATTTTATGCGTAGTATCTTTTGACTATGTCTGCGTTCGCAGGGTGCGGCAAATCGTCGCCGTCCATGGTGGTTAGGATCATCGCACCACCAGAAAATATGCTCTTGATCATAAATGGTCCTTCGTATGTAGGAGTCCATTTGCCCCTGGGATCACTTTGCGGCAAAATAATCCGCTTGATTACAAGATCTCCGACTTGATACACCTGACGTCTGACTTTCTTATTGAAGGCCTTGATCATCCGCTTTTGATACGCCTGACCATGGCATATAGCAGTGAGTCGCTTCTCGTTGATCAGATTGAGTTGGTCAAGTCGGGTCTGCATCCAATCATCTTCATTCAAACCTGTGTCCTTCATAATCCTTAGAGAAGGAATCTGAACTTCCATAGGCATGACAGCTTCCATGCCATATACCAACGAAAATGGGGTTGCCCCGATTGAAGTACGTGCCGTCGTACGGTATCCATGCAGAGAAAACGGTAACATCTCATGCCAGTCTTTGTAAGTAGCTGTCATTTTCTGAATGATCTTCTTAATGTTTTTGTTCGCAGCTTCAACAGCACCGTTCATCTTCGGCCGATAGGGAGATGAATTGTGATGATAAATCTTGAACTGTTCGCACAAAGCGGTGATCATTGTGTTATTCAGATTTGTACCGTTGTCTGTGATAATCCGGTCTGGAACACCATACCGACATATGAGATTTTGCTTGATAAAGCGGGCAACCACATTTTTAGTAACAGAGGCGAAGGAAGCTGCTTCGACCCATTTGGTGAAATAGTCAATGGCAACCAGGATGAAGCGATGTCCGTTGCAAGCCGTGGGCTTGATCTCTCCAATCATGTCAATGCCCCACATTGCAAAGGGCCAAGGAGCAGTCAGAACATTGAGAGGAACCGGAGGGATATGAACTTTGTCAGCGTAGACTTGGCATTTGTGGAAAGTACGGGAATGTTGATGGCAGTCAGCTTCCATGGTAGACCAGTAATAGCTTGCCCTTAGGATCTTCTTAGCCATTGTATGCCCGCTCAAGTGATTGCCAAATGTGCCGCTGTGTATATCAGTCATGATCAACTCTGCTTCAGTTCTGTCTATGCATCGGAGTAATACACAATCATGGCTTCGTTTGTAAAGGATGTTGTTGCTCAGGAAGAATTTGGCAGCAAATTTCCTTAAGAACTTCTTGTCATTTACGGAAGCTCCTTCGAGATAATCTCTGGTCTCGAGATACCTCTTGATTTCATGGAACCAAGGTTGTTCCACTACTTCTTCGGTATTAATCTCGTGACAATGCGCAGGTTCATCCATTCGCTCGATGGTGATTTGGGGAGCCTCGTTATCCCAGTTGAGTTTAAACATGGAGGACATTGTGGCTAGAGCATCTGCTAGCTGATTCTCTTCTCGCGGGAAATGCTCGAAGGTAATTCGCTCGAAATGAGGCAACAATGTCAGGACATGTTCTTTGTATGGGATAAGATTAGGATGCTTGGTATCCCACTCTCCTTTGATTTGACTGATAACCAAAGCCGAGTCCCCAAATACGATCAAAGATTTGATCCCCAAGTCTATAGCAGCCTTGAGACCAAAGATGCAAGCTTCATACTCAGCCATGTTGTTTGTGCAGCTGAAGCAAAGTCGGGTCGTGAAAGGTGTGTGACAGCCTTCCGGAGAAATGAGTACTGCGCCAATACCATTTCCAAGTGCATTTGAAGCACCATCAAAGTACAGGGTCCATCGGGATCCCTTTTCGGG
The DNA here is from genome assembly GCA_948472305.1 of Vicia faba. Classification (NCBI taxonomy): domain Eukaryota; kingdom Viridiplantae; phylum Streptophyta; class Magnoliopsida; order Fabales; family Fabaceae; genus Vicia; species Vicia faba. The sequence continues at coordinate 1,049,626,913 of OX451739.1, forward strand.
TCCGTCATACGGTCCGTTACTTTCAATGTTGTCCAAATTCATGATGTCCTCGTCTGGGAAGTCAAATCTCATGGGTTGGTAATCTTCGATAGCTTGATGAGCCAGATGGTCAGCTAGTACACTCCCTTTTATAGCTTTTTGGGTGGTGTACTGGATGTCATACTCAGTTAGGATCATTTGCCATCTAGCTATCCTTCCAGATAAAGCGGGCTTTTCGAAGATATACTTGATAGGATCCATTTTGGAAATCAACAAGGTAGTATGAGTCAACATATACTGTCTTAGTCGGCGAGCAGCCCATACCAAAGCGCAGCAAGTTTTCTTGAGCAGTGAGTAGCGAGTCTCACAGTCGGTAAACTTTTTGCTAAGGTAATAAATAGCATGTTCTTTTCTACCAGACTCGTCATGCTGGCCCAAAACACACCCCATTGAGTTATCCAAGACGGTCAAATACATGATCAGTGGTCTTCCTTCGACGGGTGGCATCAGAATAGGAGGTTCTAGCAAATACTCCTTGATCTTATCAAAAGCAGCTTGGCAATCGTCGTTCCATTCGACTACCTGGTCTTTCTTCAAGAGTTTGAAAATTGGCTCACAGGTAGAAGTCAGATGGGAGATGAATCTGGCAATATAGTTCAAGCGCCCCAAGAACCCTCTAACCTCCTTTTCAGTACGGGGAGCAGGAATTTCTTGTATTGCTTTCACTTTTGTTGGATCGACTTCAATGCCTTTGTTGCTTACAATGAATCCCAGGAGTTTACCAGACCTAACTCCAAAAGTGCATTTACTTGGATTCAGCCTGAGCTTGTATTCTTTCAACCTGGCAAACAGCTTTTCTAGATGTTCAAGGTGCTCTTCCTCTGTTTGTGACCGAGCTATCATATCGTCTACGTAAACTTCAATCTCATGATGTATCATATCATGAAATAAAGCTACCATGGCGCGTTGATAAGTTGCCCCTGCGTTCTTCAGCCCGAACGACATCACCTTGTAACAGAAAGTGCCCCATTGTGTGACAAAAGTAGTTTTCTCCATGTCCTCGGGGGCCATTTTGATTTGATTGTAGCCCGAGAATCCATCCATGAAGGAAAACACTTTGTGCTGAGCTGTATTGTCGATTAAAATGTCAATGTGTGGGAGTGGAAAATCATCTTTGGGGCTGGCCCTATTCAAATCCCGATAGTCCACACACATTCTGACTTTTCCATCTTTCTTAGGTACTGGCACGATGTTAGCGACCCATTGAGGATAGGACGTAACAGCCAGAAAGCCAGCGTCGAATTGCTTCATCACTTCTGCTTTGATCTTTTATGACATGTCAGGCCTCATTCGGCGGACCTTTTGCTTGATCGGCGGACAATCCTCTCTTGTGGGGAGACGATGAACCACGATGTCTGTGTCTAAACCCGGCATGTCTTCATAAGACCAAGCGAAGATTTCAACATACTCATTCAACAACTGTATCAGGCGCTCCTTGACTCTTGGTTCCAGATTGGCACCCACTTGCACCTCCTTCCGGTCTTCCTCGGTTCCCAAGTTGACAGTTTCCAATGACTCTTCGTGCGGTAAGATGGCCCTTTCCTCTTGTTGTAGAAGTCTGGCTAGTTCCCCTGGTACTTCACAACCTTCGTCATCTTCATACTCGGCTTGATTGACCAGATCTTCAGAGTTACTGACGGATATAGCAGAATAGTCACCCATGGAATCCGGAGTGGATGGGTACCTGCATTTGTGAGTGTGGGTGTGTGTAAGGGATAGCCATCCTTAAACAAAAATGCAAAAGGAAAGAAAATGAACACAAGCAGTTTATCAAATGAAAAACGTCCAATGAATCATTAAACATGGCATATGGATATGAAAAAATAATCAAAACCCTTACAAATGGACCTACATGCCCCGGGCAAGGCATGAGGTGAAAAAGATAGTGTACGGATTGTTTGAAAATAAATATTACAGACCAAATAGGAAATGCTTGAAAAATAAATTACTGATGAATAAAAGTGATGGGGACAAAGTCTTTTGCCTCCCAGTTGCATAATCCTCCTTTGACAGTTGGGTAAATCCACTCTTCGATGTTGCTCTCTTTGTCTTCGTCCTCCAAAGCGTTGATTCCGTAGGGAGAAATTTTGACTGGCGCTCTTTCAATCTTCGAACGGTGCATAGCTTTCTGGCCAGCGGCTGTGAACCCTAATCCAAATTTGTCTGTCTTATGCGGAATATCAGGCAACTGCCCCCATGCTGAATTCTTCCCCTCCTTTATTGCGGCTCTTGCGTCTTCCAGAGATGCCATCCTGGCCATCTGCCTCGGTGTCTCAGCTGCCAACTTTGCTACTGTTATCTCAGGAAGGACTTCTTCGAAATGCTGAAAAGGCGTTTCAATGAACTCCACTTCTACCTCCACGTATCGGAAAGAGTTCAAGTGGCTAATCATGTACTCCTCTTCGCCATGGGCAGTAATGATCTTTCCCTTGACAGGATACTTCAACATCTGATGTAAGGAGGAGGTGACTGCCCCAGCATGGTGTATCCAAGGCCTACCCAGCAAGCAAGAGTATGACGGACGAATGTCCATCACATAGAAAGTAGACTTAAACACCTCAGTGCCTATCTTGATGGGAATTTCAACCTCTCCATGGACCATTCTCTTTGAACCATCGAAAGCTCTGACAACAATATCACTCGGTTTCAACTCTAACCCTTCATAATCTAGTCGGTCCAAGGCCTTCTTAGGCAATACATTCAGCGACGAACCAGTGTCGACCAAGACATGTGCGAGAGTGGTTCCTCGACACTCGACTGAAATGTGCAAAGCATCATTGTGGTTTCTACCTTTAGGAGTTAGGTCGGCATCAGAGAACCCTAATCCATTATCCGCAGTAAGGCTAGCCACGCAATTTTGGAATTGACCTGCAGAGGTTTCCTGGGGCACATGGGCTGCCTTCAGGAATTTTATCAGAGCTTTAGCGTGCGCTTCTGAGCAAAGTAGTAGTGCCAGCATGGAGATCTTTGAGGGGGTTTGCCCCAGCTGTTCTACCACATCGTAATCACTCCTTTTGATTATCCTCAAGATCTCATCCATTTCCTTCTTGGAGGTTTCCGGGATGACCAAGGGTTGAGCCCTCGTCCTGACGAGCTCATCTTGGATTCCCTTACCTTTGTCAGCAGTGGTAGGAGGGACAGTACTAGGAACAACAACATCTTCAATCACAGGGGTTCTAGCAGAGAGTTTTATTGGTGCAGGGATGACCTTGTCAACTGATGAGGGTCCAAAGATTGCTCTTGGAGGGGCAATCTCTGGAGAAAATATTCTCCCGCTCCGGGTGATTTTGCTCGTGCCTGCAATGTTACCAATGCTGGCTTCTTCATCATCCGAACTTTCTTCAGTTATTTCGATTTGTTTAATACCATGGTAGTAGACGTCACCGCCATAGTTCCATGGTATCGACTTCTCAGAAACATAGGGGACAGGCCCTGGCATTGTTATCTTCAAAGGAACAGATTTCGTAGCTGGTGTAATCTTAACAGGCTTTTTGACGGCCTTGGAAAGATTGGCGTGAATGGTTATGATTGAGACATCTTCGATATGGGTTGGAACAACAGAAACTTTTTCAAACAAAATTTGTCGACTATCCATTAGGCCTTGGATGCCTTTCTTCAGTAACGGACAATCAAACGGCAGAGAGTAACAACAATAGCAGTCTTCTTTACATCCCGGAAAGATCCCGGACCTTAACAGATTCAACTTAATGGTTAACAAAGGAGTTATCAGATCATTGACATTAGCAACATACAAATCTTCTTCAATGGCATTGACATTTCGGCCGTGCTTCGGCATGGGAGCAGATATCACATTAGGCTTCTCCGGAACGTCAAACTCTACTTCCTTCGCTTCTATCAGGTCTTGGATTTTATGCTTGAGTGCCCAACAATCATTGGTGTCGTGCCCGACACTGTCAGAATGGTAAGCGCATTTAGCATTAGGATGATAATACGGAGAGGACGTATTCACATTTTTTGGTGCCTCCTTGATGGTGGCGAGATTCAACTTTAACAGATGGGGAAGCACTTGCGCTGGAGTCATGTTAATGCGGGTGAACTGCCGTTGTGGCCGTTCCACCCGTTGCTGATTTGGTCTGGACTGGTTATAGCGAGGCTGCTCACTTGAAGAATTTTGAATCATTACGGCCCCCACAGTTGGCTGACGCTCCGTCTTCCCTGCTCTTCTCTGAGAATATACCACAGCTGTTTCCTTTTTAAAAGGTTTCTTCTCAACACCTGCAGCAACACCCTTCTGAATCTTTCCTGACTTGATGCCAGCTTCTATTCTTTCGCCTGTTAAGATCAAATCGGTAAACCCCGCGGAAGAGTTACCAATTAGATGATTGAAAAATGGCCCAGATAGGGTCCCTAGAAACATATCAACAAGTTCACGGTCGGTTAAAGGAGGCTGCACCCTGCCAGCCAAATCCCTCCATTTTTGTGCATATCCTTTGAATCCTTCGCCTGTTCCTAATGACATACCCTGAAGTTGGGTACGAGTAGGAGCAAGGTCAGAATTATACTGATATTGTTTGTAAAAAGCGGTGGCCAAATCTTCCCAATTTCGGATGCTGGTTCCCTCTAGCTGATAAAACCACTCCAATTGAGCCCCAGAAAGGCTGTCTTGAAAGAAATGAATCCAAAGGTTTTTATCTGCCGTATAGGGTTGGATCTTTCTTACGTAGGACCTGAGATGCATCTTTGGACAGGACAGCCCATCATATCTCACAAACACTGGCACTTTGAATTTTGGGGGAATCACAATCCCGGCGACCAAGCCCAAGTCTTCAAAATCCAAACCCGGTACTCTTTGTAGCTCCATGGCGGCCAACCTGTCTTCTAAACCCTTGTATTTATCATCAGCTGGAGAGTATTGTTGATCAGAATAATCTTCATCCTCTTCGACCTCTTCTTCTTCCACATCGGACTCGGAAGGTACCGCAGCCCCACCTCCTTTGTTGGTTCCTTCATCAGAAGTAGGAGGAAATTCAAGCACTCTCTGCGCTTCTCCGTCAAATCTTCTCCCTAAAGTAGCCACCCCGAGTCTCTTTTTCTTCTTTTTCACTGGGTCTTTATTCCCCAGCAAGGTCTTGAGATCCTCCTGACCTTTAGCCAAGGTTGTCAGGAGTTGCTGAAACTGTGCATTCTGAGCTTGTAGGTCTTTGACTATTTGCTCGAGATCCATCCTACTGAAATAAACAGCAGACAGATAAGGAAACCTGGCGTGAGACCTGTTTATGCACATGATGAATGGTATGCTTATGTATCCAATGCATTCAAGGATTTAGAACATTCAAAATTGTTGCAGACAAAGAAGAACACACGTCATATTAAGAAAAAATTTGTTAGTACATAAATGCCCCATGGGCCAAATATTACAAAAACTTCTCAAGGTAAAAAGACATTGTGCATCCTCTTTGGCGCAATGTAGGTGTTGAGGGCCTCTTGCTCATGGAGTCGGCGGGTAAGCTCTAGAACCTTCTTCTCACTAGCGTAGAAGCTGGCTTCAAAAGTGTTCCGTTCCTCCTTGAGCTGAATCCAACTTTTCTGCATTTCCTCCCACGATGTAGGTATGTCAGGATGTAGGATGGTGTAGGGAACCTCTCCTTCCTTAACAGGCTCTTTAATCACAGGGAGAACATGAGGATAAGGCATCAATAGACTTTGGGCTCGGGCTCGTACCCACTTGAGATAAGGCTTAAGAGGGATGGAGTTCTTGTGTCCCAGAGTCTTGCTATCAACCTTGTTGGGCCTTCCCCAAGCTCTGATGAATCTTTGGCGAAGTCCTTGCGCATCGTTGTCGAAGTTAAAAACTAGGTCAGGAATCAACATGTCATGAGGGCCATCCCTCCGTGCATATCCAAATTGCCTCAAAGCTAGGCAAGGGTTGTAGGTGATACCTCCTCTGATTCCAAGTAAAGGAACATTAGGAAATTCTCCACAACGATCGACGATGATGACATTTTCTCTGGACCGAGAACACCAATGTACATCAGAGTGAGTAAGAGTCATCAACCATTGGGACCACCTTGAGCCTTGGTCATTCTTTAAGACAGATTGTGGAAGGTGCGAAATAAACCACCTTGCAAGGAGAGGAGTACAGCACATGAGAACACCCCTCTTTCTCATTGTTCGTGTGTAAAATGTGTGAAGAATGTCCCCAAGCAATGTTGGTATTGGATTTCTGGACAAGAAGATTTTGACGGTGTTGACATCTACCAATTGGTCAGGATTTGGGAACAAGACCAACCCATAGATAAGGAGTGCCACAATCTCTTCAAAGGCTTGTAGGTCCAATGAGTTCCAACATTCTTGTGCCTTCTCAAACAAGAATTTTGCTAAGAATCCCTTGACGCCGCTTCTGGTTTCCCAATGCCCCTTGATGTCGGATGGTTGTAGATGTAATGCTCGAGCAACATCTTCCGGCTTTGGTTCCTTTTCTATACCGTTGAAGGGTAGTTGATTAAGGATAGGAATTCTCAGGAGTTGAGAAAACTCCTCCAAAGTGGGCACCAACTGGTAATCAGGGAAAGTGAAACAATGGTGAAGAGGGTCAAAGAACTGGAATATCACTTTCATCATGTCTTCTTCAATGTTGGTGTTGACTAGGCTGAGCAGTCTACCATGTCTTTCACTGAAGGATGAGTTTTCCGGAATTCTTGAGGTGAGCTCCTTGAGTTGAGGAGAGATTCTCACAAGGTTGACTTGGATGGTGTTTCTGCGAGGAATTTCCATGACCTACAAAACAGGAACAAAGATGAAGATCCAAACCCTTGAAATGGTTAGTGAATGCATATGATGTTTTATGATGTTTATGATGTATGCACAAAACATATGTACAAGCAAATCACACCAAACCCTAGTTTCAGGCTTGCATGGGGTTTCATAGGTAAGTACCCTCTTGAGTGTAGTTGGCTTAAAAACCTGTCCTATAAATAGTAAGCGGGTTCTAAGGAGCTCAATATCATTGGATTGTTTTCAATTTTCATTGTTTTGGTTTAGCCACTTAACTAGCGACCAAAATATTCCAAGAAAACAACCCTCAATGAGTGTAGTATCGAGTATCTACCAACTTCGGACTGCACCAAAGCCGGTCATCTCACTACCCGTAATAAAAGGCCAAGATGGTCAAGTAAGGTTCTAGGTCATTAGTGCTTAGTGACATCACTCAGCGGCCCCGTACTCTCCTTGATTGAACTCAAGGGTTACCGGTACTCACAAATATGTCGCACTAATATAGCTATTGCTTCGACCGTGTCGGTATACCCCGCACAGTTTCCACAACGTATTGCTATCTATGAATGTTTCCCAAAATCCGGGTGTAGGATTGCAAACCCAAACAATAGAGCCAAGATATAAAGCAAACAATTCAAACAATTAGTCATGCAAGAGGGTGATCTAAGCCCTAAGGTTACTCCACTTTTAAAATTTTCCCCAGCAGAGTCGCCAGTTCTGTGATACGGTGGGAGAACTGACTAGGGTTTTGCGTTTGTTTTCGCAAATGTTTCGGTTGAGCAAGAGTCGCCACCGACTTTTTATTTTATCCTAAGGAAAGGTTTAAAAAGCACAGCAAAAACCTTTGAGATTTTTCTTGGGTTCGGGGAGTAGATTATAGAAAGGGAAGGTATTAACACCCTTTCTATCCATGGTTATCCATGGGCTCTTAGGTACTTGCTTAGATCAAACTTGCCTTGGTTTTCAATTGTTTGAAATGGTGCTTTGTGTGTGGTTTTGAAAAGGTTTTGAAAAAGATGCCTTGTCTAGGCTACCCTTGTAACAATTCTTTACTCGAATGTTTTACAAAAGGTGTTTGTCTTTTTGAAAAGATGTTTCAAGGTTTTTTGAAAGTTTGTTTTGAAAGTGTTTGTGAAGTGTGTTTTGAAAATAGGCAAGTGTTTTCTTTTGCAAGTTGACAAGTACTTAAGAGCTATCTACCCTAAAGTTCTCAAAGATTTTTGTTATGTTTTAACCCTTTTAACAATTTTGTTCCACCATTGCATTTGGTGGACAATCTTGTGTTAGGAGGTGAAAAGGGACGGGCGCGGGTCATCGTTTAGACCATAATTGCAATAGTGCTAAGTATCTTTGGGCAATTTTTCTTTGAAAGGGACTTGATCATTTTAGGCAACTTTTCGAAAGCGTCATCGAGGGATTATGATTATTTGATTGTTTGTTTTTGTTTTGCCCAAAGAGACCTAACATGCAATATGGCCCATTTATTTGAAGGCAACAAGTGGAATACCCTAGGGGTGCAAGTGTGATATGTGTTGTCCATATTCATGCTTGATTATCTTGAAATTAGGTCAAACTAATTTTGTTCTTTTTATTTGCATACAAACCCTAATTCTAGCATGGTATATTTTAAAAGCAATAAAGTGCGAAATTTAAATTTCCTAAACTATTACAACACAATATGGGAAGGGGGGTACAAACGTTCAAATGGGGGATATTGACAAGGAATTTAAACCTAACTATTACATCAATTTGGGATATTTACAAGATAATTGATTGCATAAATTAAATGGAAATAAAATAAATATGCAAGATGTAAAAAAGGTTTTTATATGTATGGAAAAAAGTATTTTTTTTATGTCAAATAAACAAAAATGAATAAAATAAAAAAAGTAATATTTTTGGAGTTTTTGAGTTTTAAGGGTAAAACCCTAATTTTTATTAAGTAAAAAGTATTAATTATTTAATATATACTAATATTTATCAATTATATATGAAATAAAAATAAAAAATGAAGTATATTGGTCAAAATGATATTTTACTATTAAATGTTAATAAAAAATAAAGTGTATATATTTTTGTATTTTTTACTAAATATTCTAATAAGTATCTATATATATGTATTAATTTCTAAATATGTGTTATATATATAAAAGTAATAATATTTAATATTTATAAAAAGGGTATATTTTATACAAAATATTTTAAGAAGATAAAACAAAATAAAAATGAAAATAAAATATGCTTACATTATTTTTTCCTATTTATTCTAAATAATATATCTTTGTACTTATTTACATACAAATAGCAATATAACTAAATAAATGCCTAAAAATATAAAAATTGTGTAAAAATATTTTTTATGTTTTTTAATATCATTAGCAAAAATAAATAAATCAGAATAAAAAGAGAAAAGTCAAAAAATCATTAAAACAAACAAAATGGGCTCAGGGGGTATGAAAGCAAAAATAGGGTGTGAATAAGAAATACAAAAGCAGGCCCAGCCCATGTGGCTTCTTCTTCAACCTCTGGACAGAAAGATGTCCAAAAACGCGCGCCTGTACTCAAGTTCAAACATCTGGATTCTTTGACTTTTTGCACAAACTTTCAACATAAGAAATGTTAAGCATTGAATCACGATTCTAAATATGTAAAGAACTCATCCTAACTCTCAGAAATGAGAGAGAATTTTAACATTCCCAAATCTTGACCTAACTTTTCTTCCATATTCAGACCTTAAATTCTCATAGCTCAGGCAAAATAAATGAAAAGTAAAAGCATGTACAGATTCAGGGGCATGAGTAGAACACTTCTTATTCACAAACTTAGAGCTAATGATGCCTACACTAAGAGTTAGAAGTTCAAGAAGATACCTGTTCAGTTGAAGTTCTATCTGGCAATGGGGGAGCTTTCAGGGCAAGATGATGATCTGTACAACTTGCCTGAAGTGTAGTGATGCTATTCCAATGCTTACTTTGCTTTGAAACACCTTGAATCGAGCTATGGACCTTCAACTGCAAAACAAGAAAGTGAAAATGGTGGAACTGCCTAGAGGAGTTACAGGTCGTGTTTTATGTTTGGGTTAGCTTCAAGTGATGCTAGGGAATATGTTTGATGAGCTTTTAGCAAGAAAGCATGAAAGGGATGAGAGTTGGCACTCAAACTGCAGTAAGAGCTCTGTTTGGGCAGTTTGAGTGTGGTTCTGTGTTCTAGAGGGAAATGGAGGTGTTGGAGTCGTGTGCTAGCTCAGTTAGGATGTCTTGAATGTGTACAAGATATTTGCTTAAGGGTTCTAATGCTGAGATGAAAGTTGTCCTCAGTTATGCCATATTTCTTACACTTTAAGCAACCAAAAGCCAAGTTGGTGTTTAGACAGGTAGAGGCCCTCATAACATGCTGCAAACCTTGGCATTGATCAGTGTGATTAGTCCCTAAACTTGTGCCAAGGGGATTTTATCTGTACTTCTTGGATTTTCCTTTTGACATAAAGCTTAGCTTTTCAAAAATGGCTATTTCACTTTTTCCATAAATGGATTAAACTTCCATGTAATGTTTGAACTCATAGAACAACACTTTGGCACAAAGGATTGGCATTAAATTTATGAGTGTTGGATGGTTTAGAGGCCTGTAATCAAGGGAAGCATGCTGATTTGAAAAATTGCACAAGTTATGATCATGTACATGGCCATGAATCAAAGTGACTTTTTGCCATATTGCAAAATTCGATTCTCTCAAGTCATGAGGTTGTTTGATGAGTTCTTGGACATTTTGGAAAGATTGGAATGTGTACTACAATCCATCCTTGAAATGCAAATTGAAATTCCAAGGGGAAGTATGTGAAAAATGGTCTTGAAGTTAGGTAAAAAAAACCTTGCCAAAATAGGTCAAATTTTCACTAAGTTAAGAATGGTTTAGTACCCTTATTCCAAAACTTGTAACTTGAGATACAAGCCTCTTTTGGGAAAACTTTGTGAATCAAAGTTGTAGATTATGCAATAGGCTACAACTTTCATGTTTTGACTTTTGCTTGAATCCAAATAAATCTTGGTGAGAAAGTGGGGCAAAGTTGGGGAAAAAATTAGGGTTTTTCATAACTTAGAAAAATTTTAAGTTATGAAAAATTCTCATTTCAAACCCTAATTTGCAATTTTTGATTTCTTGGTGAACAAGTTTCATGATTTGGCATGTTTTTATGAAAAATGAATCTTGACTCTTGATTTTGACCAAAAAAGTCAAAGTTTGACTTTTCAGTATACAGTCAAAATTGATCAATTGACTGGGAAATTCAACTGTCAATCTTGTGTACTTGGGATCTTTTGAACTTGTTGAGCATGTCAAGACAATTCCATGGGGTCCTTGAGTCCATATGTGAGCTTGTTTTGCCATTGGCTAGGTCAAACAGTCAAAAATTGCCTTTGTGCAATCAAAACCCTAAAAATGACCATTTTGCCCTTTTGGTGATCTGATCAAATTTCTTGTGGAATTGTGATCCAAACTTGATCAAATGATCCATGTGAGTTCATAATGTTGATGTGGGTAAATTTTCATGAGATTTGACTGTCAATTGGCCACAGTTGACTTTTTCCCAATACAGTTGATTTCTAGGTCAACTGTCCAATTGACTGGGCAAAACTTGGAATCAGGGCTTGAAACTTGATGTGGATAAACTTGGGAGTTCAATATGAAGCATGAAAGTCATCTTAGGCATTTTAGATCAGAACATCTTTGTGCAAACACAAACCCTAATTTGGGTCAACAGTGCAAGGAGAAGTCTTTAGCAGATGAAACCCTAACTGGATCTTGATCTCCAAGGGCTTGGTGATGAGAAATGTTGAAAAAATGAGAGGGAAAATTTTGGGGTACAACACCAACTGAATCCCTAATTTGAGGTAGACTGCCTTAAGAGAGAGTTTATCTGGTTAACCCTTGGGTTTCTTTGAGCAATTTGAAGACCTTACTTGAAATGTATTGAGAAATATGAGAGGGAAAATTTTGGGGTACAACAGCTGCCCCTGTTCAATCTTATTAAACCTGAGGATGTAGATTGGATTGTCTATCTTTCGTGATCCGAAGGTGGAAGATGATTGAACACTAGAGTGCCCAGAAATTTGCACTCGCATGCAGTGGTACTGGCCCTGCGATGTCGGGAATGGGCTTATAGATGCCATTTGGAGGTTGATGTCGGAAGATGGGCTTAAAGATGCCATCAGAAGAAGTTTCGATCGCACAAGAGATTCCTTTGCGAGAGCCCGTATACCTGTTGTTGAGGAGGACTATGCTGAGGAGTGCTAGTCTCTGTCTTGTAAAAGTAGAATTTTAGGAGCTTCAGTCATCCGTTATTATACTGAGGAACCACCTCTAGGTCGAAGAGGTGCAACTGAACTTCTATTTGGTCGTAATCTAGGCTTTGCAGTGATTTTCTAAGGAAAATAAGACCGACTGCTATCTAGTCGTGCTCCAGGCTTCACAGTGACTTACTGGGGAGATGAGATTAAACTTGCTATTTGGTCATAATCCAGGCTTCACAATTTTCTCACTTCTTATCTGGTCGTGCTCCAGGCTTCAGAAGGAATTAAGTTGTTATCCGGTTGTATCCGGGCTTCAACTTGAATTTAAGGCAATACTAATATCCAGTCGATTTCGGGCTTCTTAGTAATTGGCCAGGTAAACTGCTATTTGGTCAAAATCCAAGCTTCACAGTATCCTATATTATTATCTGGTCGTGATCCAGGCTTCAGTACCCTTTGCCGCTATCTGGTCGTGATCCAGGCTTCACGGTGTCCTATACCATTATCTGGTCGAGTCCAGGCTTCATGGTATTTTGAGAAATCAAGATATTATCCGTTCGAACCCGGGCTTCATAACTTGCATTAAAGATATACCGTTATCTGGTCGATTCCAGGCTTCATAGTATTCTTTGCTGCTATCTGGTTGTAATCCAGGCTTCACGGCGTCTTATACCATTATCTGGTCGATTCCAAGTTTCATGGTATCTTGCTGAGGGTTAAGCTGTTATCCGGTCGATTTCCAGGCTTCACGGCTTGTGTTTATGACATACCACTATTTTGTCTCTTCCAGGCTTCATGGTGTCTTGTACTGCTATCTGGTCAATTTCCAGGCTTCACAGTAACTTGTTGGGGATTCAACTATTTTCCGGTCGATTTCCGGGCTTCATAGCTTGAATTCGGGATATACCACTATCTGGTTGATTCCAGGCTTCGTAGTATTTTGGTACTGTTATTCGTACGTTCTCCGGGCTTCACAGTAGGATGGAGAAATCAAGATATTATCTGATCGAATTCGGGCTTCTTAGCTTGAACTGGAACAGAAATCTTAGCACCGATTTGACTGAACCAGAGACAACTTGTGAGAATTTGATTGTATCTTTCCATGAAAGGTAAAGAGTTAGTTGTATGTAATGTCATGATGTATGAAATGTATAGAGTAATATGATGCTCTCAAAATAAATGAGATTGTGCTGTATGATGCGTATGCGCATGCCATGATGTATGGATATGCAATGTTTTCTTTATGATGTTCTCTAGCTGGGGAAAATAAATCTTGGGCTGCTGTTGGAGAATACAAGGAATTGAGTTCTTCATTCTCACTGGAGGTAACGAACGAAGATGATTTGAGAATAAACTGGCGAGAGAATGACTTTGTGGGGAAGAGAGATATTCTGCTAGAAGATCTGCTGATTTGGAGAAATATCCTCAGCTGGGGATGAATTACCATTGCTGGTGATAATGAGTTATGTTGGGGATTGAATTTTTGTCTGTGGAAGAAATAGACTCCACTGGGGATAGTCCTCCATTGTTAGTGATAGATGAACTCTGCTTGGGGAGAACTAACACCAATGCTTTTGGACACCTTTTACTCTGCGGGGAGGTGTATGTAACTTTAGACATATTCTTAGGCTGGTTCGGTCCCTGTACCTGGTGGGTAGAGCAACTATAAGGTTTGGACATTTCTTGTTTGCCCCTGTTCCTGAAATTGCGAGTAATCGTCTTTTGTTTCGCATGTAAATACTTATGAGCAGTAATTATTGTCAAATGCATATATCAAAAATGAATCATTGGACATTCTTGCAAAACAAAACAGAAAAAGAAAACACAAGTTGAAATTTCTTTGTGAAAATGAATTCTATTGATTTTGAAGTTGGTCTGTAATAGGCGTTTTGTACAAGAGGCTGACGTCCTAGTAAGAGAACTCTGCCGAACGAACAGAATTTATACAATTTGTGTAAAAGAAAAAAAAACAGCTATGTGAAATAATCCCACTGGTTTCCAACTCTGCTATTGCCCTTATATCTTCGAGTGTCTCATCACTTTGCTACTTGGTTGAAGGTAGATCAGATTTATTGGCGCCTTCTGAACTTGATAGTCGATATCGAAGTTTGGTTGCAAGATGATCCAATGAGACATAGTGTTACGCTTTTGTTGTACCCCAAAATTTTCCCTCCCATATTTCTCAAAACATTTCAAGAAAGATCCTCAAGTTGCTCAACGAAGCCAAAGGGTTGACCAGACGAGCTCCCTCCTAAGGCAGTCTACCTCAAATTAGGGTTTCATGTTGCATCAATATACTTGAGTCCAAGGGATCCCAAATGCTCACCAATGTCCTAATATGTTCTCAAGATCATCCATGTCAAGTTTCAAGCCCTACAGAGAAAGTTTGCTCAGTCAATTGCTCAAAGGCCTAAAAATCGACTGTGCTAGGGCAAAAGTCAACTATGACCCCCATACAGTCAAACTCCAATATTTTTGTTCCACACCCTCATTTTGAAGTATATTTGATCATTTTATCAAGGGTTGATCATTATTTATCAAGGATTGCTCATAATTCATCAAGGACCAAAAGTTGCTAAATTAGGGTTTTGCACGAAAAGTCAAATCAACTTTGACCAAGCATAACTTTATCATAATTTATGAGAAATGACCCATCCAAAGATAATTTTGAATAGGATTCCATGCTATACAATCCATCTTCAGCTCCCAAGTTCAAAATGTGCACTCACAAGAAGTTATGAATTTGGACATTATAGGTCATTTTGAAAAGTCAACAAAAACACCTTTTTTGTTAGAGCTTCATACATGAGCATGGAATATCAAATTGAGATGAGACCAAAAGGGTTGCTTAGAGGACATCTCAATATTTCTAAAAAGTCCAAGAACACCTTCAAAGAGTCAAAATTGAGGAAGTTATGCATTAGTGAAGTTGACCCTTTTTGCAAAATTGCCAAAAGTCAACTATGCCTAAAACTTCAATTTTTGTCAAATGGGCCCAATCTTTTCCACTTGTTTTGAGTTGGAAACATAGTTCACGAGCTCTAGCCCTTGCCACTTGTCATTATCATGTTTTTTATTATTTATTTTGATTTTTATTTGAATTAAATCAATTTTAATCAAAATAAATCATGAGAAAATCTAAAGCATTGAAAACTCAAGATTTTATACTTGTTTCAGGTCTCAAATCCAGTTGGCAAGTATTTGAAATCGTGCAAGGCATTGGTGTGGACAAAAATATTGATTTTAGGTTATTTTTGGAATGATATTCAAGTGTATCAAATCACAATCAAATTCAATAATGGAAGAAGATTGAGTACATTCTATCAACCCTAATACATTCCTCAATACATATAGAAGGAATGCAGACCAAAAGAGGCTAGAGAAGGAGGCGTGTGAACCAAAGCAAAAACTTGAAAAAAACAAGAAAAAGTGGTGAATCGAATTCCTACTTAGAGGCAATTTCAAGATCCTTGGACCATCTCAATCGCTTCATGGGATCCTCAGCAAGCAAAAGCAATCCAAAACAAACGTTCCCAAGCCCTATATCTCACTGTAAGTCAGCCACGACCTTGGGCTTATCTTGAATTCAAATTTCATGATTTAGGCATTGATATCATGAATTAATCATATATTATTGATCCATAGAACATTTGCAAGCTTTCTGTATTCTTTAATTGTGTTTTCATGGCTTGTATGAAGTTTCACCATTATTAGGGTTTGCAAGCTCGCTTTGGGGTTTCTGAACCTAGGCAAAATCGGGCCATGAAAGAGGCACCATTGTGCTCAGCAAATCTAGACGAGTCCATTCATGTCCTTGGTAGTCATTTATATCACTTGTATTTAATTTTGAAAAATTGTAGGGTTGTAGTGACGGACGTTGTCCGTAGGTAAAGGTTTTCAAACCTTTTAGCCACGGAGAGAGGACAGGGATGATGGCATGGCTTCATCTAATTCGTCCATTTGAATTTTCACGCGGATTTCTTTTATTCCATTTATTCTTAATATAATAATTGTTATGTGTCTTACATACAACAAAAACAACTAGCTTAGTTGGTAAGTGGAGCATGGAAAAGTACCTTGGGGCCTGGGTTCGAATCCCAAGTCCCCCAAATCTCTTCATATTTTTTCCTTTCAGGTAATCCAACATGTTTACAAGTCCAAAGCCTATCATACACCCTCATCATCCAGCCTGCCAAGTGGATAGATGGCCAGATCCAAGGGCCATCAATGAGGGAATACAATAGGCCATGGTCAATGCATCATAGAGAATCTGGGAAGTCAACGTGGACTTCCACCTTTTCGGCCCAGTAGCTACTATTTGCACCCTCTAGAATCATTTTCAGGCCCATTAATTTCTTCTCTATTCTTTTTATATTTACTTTATTTAATTTATTTATTTATTTTATTTTACTAACCAATCAACTATTTTCTTTTTATCAAAAAATCATAAAAAATAATACTTTTCACAAATTAGGTTTAGATTTTATTTTTTCTCAAAAAAATTAATTAATTTAATTAGGTTGTTAATTTAGATAACTTTAATTCTTTTTGTAAATAATTAGAAATAATTAGAAAATTAGGGTTTTGTCCAAATTTAATTTTATTTTATTTTTTCTTAAAAATAACCAAAAACCACATAATAGGTCATGTAGTTATTTTCATTAATTAATTTAATTAAACTAATTATTTGTATATTTAATTTTAAAACCTAATCTTTTTCTTAAAAATAATTAACAACAACAAAAACTTTTTTCTTTTAATTAGGTTAGAGGGGTCAAAACCCTAATTTCTTCCCGATCTTAATCTCATCGCGCGCTTTATTATTATTTTTATCCATATTAATGTAACTGTTCATAAGTTGTAATAGTTAATTAGGACGTTTATTTTCATTTATCGCTTTATTATTTAAGGGTTTGTTTTTGGCTATGTAAATATCCGAAGCCTTGTAATAGCGTAGTTTAATTTCCGCACTTTAAATTCCGCAAAATATTAAACTGTTAGATGTATGATATTAGGATGCATGACAAGAATGTATGATTAATTTTAAAACAGTAGATAACCCTGAGATGTACAAAGATAATAATCTGAAACTGAATCACTCGCACATGCACACTCCTATGGTACACTCCCACTTGGTTGCCTTCGGTAAACGATCATTGAGTATATGGTGCTTTAGTGGTCGTCCTTTTGTCCAAAGATCAAAGTTTCCTCGGAAAGGTTGCCTCGGATATTGTTGCCTCGGATAATTGATCTAAGACATTAGGGTTATTACTAAGACGTCCTAACATTGCTTTAGTGACCGTACGTCCCTTTCGAATTGACCCTCAAAACTCCAACGATGGTGCTACCTACTCACTAATAGTGGGATAGCGTTGTCTAAAGGAAATAAACATAGAACGATTCTTTTTTCGAGTAGGTAGATTAGCTCTTAAGTACTTTCTCAATCTAAACCAATTTTTCACACTTACACTCCTTTACAAACAAAGTTTTTTTCAAAAAAACACTTCATTACACTCTTGAAGACAGAAGCCAGAGTTAAATCGAAGTCAAAACAAAAGCTTTTCAAATCACACAAACACAAAGAAAACAATTTTGAAAATGATGACCAAGTACCTAAGAGCCTGTAGATAACTACGAATATAAAGGGTGCTAATACCTTCCCTTTCTATAATCTACCCCCCGTACTCAGAAATATCTCGAAAAAGGAATTTTTCTGTGCTTTTTTCCTTTCCTTGTTGGATAAAATAAAAGTCGGTGGCGACTCTTGCTTACCGCGATATTTTACGAACACAAACGCAAAATACAAACCAGCAAATCCATAAAAAAGGGGGGAAACAAGTCCCGGTTCTGGCCACCGTATCACAGAAATGGCAACTCTACTGGGGAATTAATAAATGGGGTGTACCTTAGGATTAGTTCATCATATTGTTTTCAATTGTTTGATTTAATTGCTTTACTTTTGTGGGCTTTGTATCGGAGTTACTATAGATCCTAACCCGGATCTGGGGGACACCTTTTAGGTAAGTAGCAATAGACTATGAGGGAATTGTACGATGTATACCGATACGGTTGAAGCAGTAGCTACGTTGGTGTGACATATTAGTTGGTACCGATATCCCTTGTGGAGTAACAAGGAGAGTATGGGGCTGATAATGGGTCATTAAGCATCAACTTACCTTAGAACCTATAATTGACCAACTTGGCCATAGGAAGTAGCAGTATGCTACACTCATTGAGACCATACTCTCGAGATGGTTCCGGCTGCGAGAAAAGATTGCGTGACTGGAATTATGACCGATGATGGATGGTCAGTGATGTTGAGAACCTCTAGAACCCGGTTACTATTAATAGGACAGGTTGAACCAACTAAACTGCAAGAGGGTGTTATACCCCAAAATTTGCCCACTCATATTATCAAGATTTTCCTCACAAGACTCCTAGACTCAAGACAAGATTAGGGTTTGCTCAGCTCAAGACCTCCTCTTGCACTAATGACCTGAAATTAGGGTTTGAGTTTGCACAAGGATTTTTGGACCATTAATGCTTCATATGACTTTCATACACCATCTTGGATCCCTAAGATTTCCCATACCAAGTTTCAAGCCTTGAATCACATTTTTGCCCAGTCAATTGGACAGTTGACCTAAAAATCAACTGTATTGGGGAAAAAGTCAACCATGGCCAATTTATAGTAAAACTTCATAATTTTTTATCCACATCAACATTCTAGGCTCCTATGTACCATTTGATCAAGTTTGGACCACAACTCCTCAAAAAATTTGTTCAGATCATCAAAAGTGCAAAATGGTCAAAATTAGGGTTTTGACTAAGAAAGGGCAATTTCTGATTTTTAACCTAGCCAATGACCAATTGGGTTCAAGCATGATTTCAAGGACTCAATGACATCATCTTGACCCAATCACATAGTTCAAAAGATCTCAAATGCATAGGATTGACAGATGAATTTTCCAGTCAACTGATCAAAAATCAATTGTACACTGAAAAGTTAAACTTTAACTTTTTGGTCAAAATCAAGTGCCAAGGGTCATAATTCATCAAGATATGTCAAAATGTGAAACTTGTTGATCAAGAAACCTAATTTTGCAAATCAGGGTTTTAATTTGAAAATTTTTCATAACTTAGAAAATTTCTAAGTATGGAAATTTTCTTATTTTTTCCAACTTTCCACAACTTTTTCACCATGATGCAATTGGATTCAAAGAAAACTTCCAACATGAAAGTTGTATTCCTCCATGAAATCTACAACTTTTATTCATAAAGTTTTCCCAAAAGATGCTTGGATCTCAAGTTATGATTTTGTGAATAGGAGTCCATAAACTTTTTAACTTAGTGAAATTTTGCCCTAGTTTAGGCAGATTTTTGACCTAACTTCATGGCTATTTTTCACCTAGTTCCAAGAGGTATCTCAAAATTCATTTCAAATATGGATTGTAGAGAATGTTACGAGCTTTCCAAAATGTCCAAGAACTCTCCAAGATCATTTATGGTTAGGGAGAATCGAAGAAATGAAAATGGCAATTTATCACTTTTGTTCAAGGCATTTTTCACAATGGTTCAAGTTGCAAATCTATCCTAGCATGCTTGTACTTTGTATTACAGGTTCTAATACTTTCTACACTCCATAATTGAATGCTAATTCAGTGGAAAATGGCTTTATTCTGACCTATGGAGCTTTGCACAATGAATTAATCCATTTATGGCATAAAGTTCATAATGCTACTTTGATAAAGCTTGCTTTTTCCAACTTTGAAAATCTTGAGCCATGGACCTGATCTTTTGTTGCAAACAAGATCCACAAACATCAGGAAAAGTACACCAACCCTATGCAGCTAACTAGCAAGCCTGTACAGGCCTTTGGCATTGGTCATGTCAACTTTCTTCAAAAGCAAGCAAACTTGCAAAAGTCAATACAACTTGTGTATCTGATAAACAGGGGCTTTGGAATTATTTCAAACAACCTCAGAACTTTGTAACAAGCCAATACATGAATCCATAACTTCCCAAACACCCTCAAACACCAAAAACACCATTTTCTGCCCAAATAGGGCAACCTCTGCAAATCACTTGCCAACTTGAAATTTGCTCGTGCGTTTTGCTTCGTAACACTTCAAACACATTACATACATCCTACCTAAATTGTCCAGGCCTTTGTCTTGCAACTGTAACCCCTGTTTCAAGAATCACCATTTTCATTTTGAAGGTTTGCAGGTTGACTTCTACAGGGAGATTCAAGCATCTACAAGGCAAGTTGAGCATTGGAGAAGCTTGAAGGAACTTCAAGGAAGCTCACACGATCTTCAGGCCTCACTCAAAGTCCCCACATTGCCATATCCAAACTCAACTGAACAAGGTATTTGTCAAGTTTCTATCTCTCTATTTAGGCATCCTTAAGCTTTGATTTGTGAAGCAAAAATGTAGTCCTTAACTTGCTTAAGTTGTACATATGCATAGTTTCCATTTATATTAACTGAGCTAAGAGTATTTGGTTGTTGAACATGCTGAAAAAATTAGGTCAGAAATTAGGGCCATTAAAATTCTCCCTGGTCTTTTAGAGTTAGGTCATGAATTTTATATCACTAGAATCGTGAGATCATAAGCTACCTTTTTTGTGTTATGAGTTTTTGATTTTATGCAAGCATGAGCAAGAATAGGATTTGAAGGCAGAGCGCGCGTAAACTGTTTGGCTGAAGGACAGTAACGAAGCTAGCTTGGGCTTGGGCTTGCTGTCTCTACTTTTTGCACCCTCCATATTACTTTTGCACCCCCCTGACTTATTATTTTATATTTTTTTATTTTCTTGCATATTTTTATTTTTTGTGCTTGCATTCATTTTTTTTAATGATAAAAAAATACCCAAAAATATTTTCTTAATTTTTTGCATTTTTATTTTATTTTTATCTTATTTTTTTGCATAAAATATTGATTAGTTTAAATAGAATAGGAATTATTTTCTTAAAATAAATTGTAAATACCTTAAAATATTATACATTTTTATTTTTATTATTTAACACATAAAATATCATTATCCACATATATTTTAATTTTTAATATTTGTAAATATTTTTATTTATTTATTTCTTGTACAAAAATGGATAAAAAGAATATTAGAAAACAATATTTTCTTTTAAAACAAAAACTAGGGTTTCCCCTTTCAAAAATAATAACATTATTTTTTCTTATTTTTAGGACTTTGATAATTTTATTTTCTCATACATAAAACAATTACAAAACATTTTTTGCATATTTACATTTTATTGCATATTTAAATATTTGTTTATTTATTTATTGTACAATAAATTCAATTGGGTTGTAATAGTGAATTAGGGTTTTATCTTGTGCAAATATCCCCATTCAAAACTTGTATCCCCCTTCCCATAATATTGTTGTAATAGCTTAGATTTACTTTACGCAATTTATCGTATTATATGCATGTTTAGTAAACTAGGGTTTGTATGATAAGACAAAATCAAACAAATAACATGACCTAATACAAGACAAAAAGCATGAAAATGACAACACATTGCACACAAGCACCCCTAGGGTTTCACCCACTTGGTTGCCTTAAAACATGGCCATGGTATGCATGCTAGGTATCTTGGCAAAACAAAACAAAATAAAAGATCATAGTCCCTCGATGACGCTATCTTGGTTGCCTAAACAAAGATGATCTTAGTCCCTCAAAACTTGCTAAGATACTCGGCAATATTGTTACCATGGTCATACGATGACCCACGCCCGTCCCGTTTAACATCCAAAGATAGGGTTATCTACCAAAACAATGGTAGGTTAACAACATCAAAGGAATAAGAATGTACAAGAAATACTTTTGAGTAGGTAGAATGCTTCTAGTTACTTGATCAATTTGCAAACAATCCTTGCTATTTTCAAACATCACACACACTTTCAAAACAATTTCTAAACAACTTTCAAAAACATTGAAACATTTTTAAAAAGACAAACATCTTTGTATACATTCTTACGAACGAGAATCATTACAAAGATTGCCTAAACAAAGGCCTCTTTTCAAAATACTTTCAAAACCACACAAAGCACCATTTCAAACAATTGTCAAAGCAAAGCAAGTGATCTAAAACAAGTAACTAAGAGCCCATGGAAAACCATGGATGAAAAGGGTGCTAGCACCTTCCCTTTTCATAATCTACCCCCCGAACCCAAAAACAATCTCAAAGGTATTTCCTGTGCCTTTTTACCTTTCCTTTTGGATAAAAGAAAAGTCGGTGGCGACTCTTGCTAAACCGCAACATTTGCAAACACAAACGCAAAACCTCAACTCAGTTCTCCCACCGCATCACAGAGGGTAATACCTAAACCCCATGCCAGCCTGAAATTTAAGGGCTCTTGTGTGACTTGTTTGCCTTTACCATGTTTGCTATCTGTGATACATGTGGTGTGTTTTATCATGACATCATGCATCATGACATCGCATGCATATTTCATTAGACTAACCATTTCAAAGACCGAGGGGATTCATCTTTGTTCTATTTTGTAGATCATGGCTTTTATGCGCAGAAATACCATTCGAATCAACTTTGTGCAAATCCCTGCTCAACTCAGAGAGTTAGTCTCAAGAGTTCCTGATACTTCCTCATTTGTTAGAAGACATGGTCATCTCCTTAGCCTGGTCACTTCAAAGTTAGATGAGCAAATGATGAGTGTGTTGTTCCAGTTCTTTGATCCATTGCATCATTGTTTTACCTTCCCAGACTATCAGCCGGTCCCTACTTTGGAGGAGTTTTCTGATTTACTAGGCATATCTATTCTAGAGCAGACACCCTTTACAGGTTTGGAGATAGCTCATAGGCCAGAGGATATTGCTTCAGCCCTACATCTAAAAATGGTTGATGTAGTATCTAACTAGGAGACTCGGAGCGGGGTTAAAGGTTTCTTGGCTAAGTTTTTGATCAATCAAGCTCAACTATTCAGGGATAACTTGGATTTTCAAGCATTTGAAGACATCTTGGCTCTCCTCATCTACGGCTTGGTTCTTTTCCCAAATCCAGATTCTTTCATAGATGTGAATGCGGTCAAGATCTTCATGTCTCGTAATCCAGTGCCTACTCTTCTAGGTGATATTCTACATTCTCTCTATACCCGTACTGTGCGGAGAAGAGGAACTCTCTTGTGTTGTACACCGTTGCTGGTAAGGTGGTTTATTTCGCACCTCCCCAAATCTGTACTGAAAAATGAGGAAGGTGTAGGTTGGGCTTATAGAATCATGTCCCTTGCTCATACGGACATCCTTTGGAGTACTAAAGATATGGAAAAAGTAGCTGTCATTGATCGCTGTGGGGAATACCCTAATGTTCCTTTACTTGGTATTCGAGGGGGAATAACCTACAATCCTTGTTTGGCCTTACGACAATTTGGACGCGCTCAGAAAGATGGTCCCCATGAGTTGCTGCTTACAGGCATTGTCTTTGACTACAAGGGGGATGTTGAGGGACATCGCCGCAGGTTTATACGAGCTTGGGACAGGGTGAACAGGTCTGACCCCCATGAGCTAGGAATGAAGACTTCTCTCCCGATGCAACTGTATCTCCAGTGGGTTCGAGCCCGTGCTCAAAAGCTGGGGATGCCTTATGAAGCTATTTTGCCGGTGATTATAGAGCTTACTAATGAAGAAGGTGTTCCTTATACGGTCATCCATCCATACATGCCTAATGATATTGGGGCATTGAAGAGATCTTAGATCCAGCTAAAGGAAGAAAGGGATACATACAGAGAGAAGTATCATGAGAAGGAGAGGAAGACCCTGAAGCTTACAAGGCAGCTTGAGAATGAAAGGACAATCAACGATTATGTCAGCACGAAGGGAAAGAGGCTATGGGATTTCTGATGTCTTTTATTGTTTCTAGTTTAGATTTACTTTTCAGTATTTCTTTTGTAACGCCTTGAAGGCATTGTTAAACATTGTTATAAGTTTTATCTAATAAAGTGTGTTTATTTTGGTTTACAAATTTGAATCTCCCAAAGTTTTTGAAATCATTTCATACGTATTTCATTCCCATGCACCATCATCACAGGTACCATTACAGGTTTCTCATCTTCTTCGTTGTTTATTTCAGCAATCATGTCTTCTGAAACACCTACTGATCAAGCCATCAAGGCTCTGCAAGCTCAGAATGCTCAGTTTCAGGAAATGTTCTTGAACTTGGCCAAGAGTCAACAAGATTTGAAGACTATTATCTTCAAGGACAATAAGAAGAAGAAGAAGAAGAAGAAGAAGGCGGTCCTGCTGAATATGGGTCACAGATTTGGGAACAGGTTGCGAGAAGAAGTTGATCTGTCCCATTCATCTGTAGGGGGAGAGAATCAAGAGGAAAGGAATGGTCCTAGCCCTGTGGTTTCTGACAATGACACTGATTTTGATGAAGACCAGTATCCTCCTGCTGAAGACCGGTTGAGTGCAATGGAGATCCTGAAGATACCTGGGTTGGACTTCAGAGATTTGGGTTTGGAATCTGGGGTGGTGATCCCGCACAAGTTTAAAGCTCCTGTCTTTGCTAAGTACGATGGGGTATCCTGTCCGAAGCTACACCTCCGCTCGTACGTTAGAAAGATTCAACCATATAATACTGATAGGAACTTGTGGGTTCATTTCTTTCAAGACAGTCTGTCAGGGACTCAACTTGAATGGTTCTATCAATTAGAAGGAGCTAATGTCCGCAACTGGGAGGACCTCGCTGCTGCTTTTTATAAGCAATACCAGTATAATGCCGACCTTGCTCCCACGCGTACTCAACTTCAGGGTATGTCTATGGGTACAGGCGAAGGCTTTAAGGACTACGCTCAGAAGTGGAGAGATCTTGCTGGAAGAGTCCAACCCCCTCTGTCTGATAGGGAGTTGGTGGATATGTTTCTTGGGACTTTGTTTGGTCCATATTTCAATCATTTGATCAGAAGTTCATCGTCTGGGTTCACTTAATTGATTTTGACTGGAGAGAGAGAGAGAGTTGAAGCTGGTATCAAAAGTGGAAAAATAAAGAAAGGTGCTTCATCAAGTACAAAAAAGAAGCCTTTCAGAAAAGAAGCTAGTGCAGTATACAGCTTGAGGAGCCAGAACCGACCTGAACATTGCCAAGCAATTAATGTAGTGGTAATATCAAGACCAACTGTTGCCCCACAACGTAATAATCAACAAAGAGTAGAGAGACCGCAAAGACAATATACTCGGCTCAGTATGACTCTATCTCAAATTTTTCCACAATTGTTGAAAACCAGCTTGGTGACTCTGAGGGAAGCTCCGAAGAATCCCAGTACTACATCACTGCTATATAATCTGAACGCCCGATGTGCTTATCACTCTGATAGCCCAGTACATGATACGAACAAATGTTGGGCCTTGAGGAATAAGGTACAAGATTTGATTGAAGCTAAAGATATTGAATTCGACACGCCAGAAAAACCTAATGTCATGACTGCTCCTATGCCCAAGCATGGAGTAAATGTTGTGGATGATGATTCGTTTGTGACCTCCGTGGAAGACATTTCTACTCCGTTAATGACAGTAAAGAAGAACCTTTTATTGGTCGGTTTATTTCCGGGTTGTGGCGAAGGTTGTCGTCTGTGTTCCATCCTACCCACTGGTTATCCTTTATTGAAGTCAGGTGTTTAGTGCCTGATGGATAACAAAGAGATCTTGTTCGAGAAAACATTGGTTCCATTGATTCCTGTTGAAGATGTTTCCATAATAACCATTTATGCCAATCCTTCCAAGGCTTCCTCGAGAAAGCCTGTTAGGATTACACCCATTACAAGAGTTGCTCCATTGATCATAACTGTCTATGGTCCTATCCCGTACACTTCGGATAAGGCTGTCCCGTGGCACTATGGGGCCGATGTGTATTATCATGGGATCAAACAAGACTTGAAGGATGAATAGGCTGATACTGATGTCAGCAATATCGTCGGATCTAGCAAGGTCACCCGAAGCGGAATACTTTTCTCCCCTGAAATCTCCCCACCAACTGTTCGGAAGCCTGTTGATATTTCACCTGCCAGTACATCTTCTATTGTCCCTGTTCACGTTCCAATCATTACCCCTGTCTCCGAGTCATCTGACGCTCGGGGCAAAGAGATCACTGGTGAGCCTGCCTGGATGGAGGTACCGAAGAAGATTATTGTTGAAACCTCTAGACAGGAGATATAGGAGATTTTGAAGATCATCAAGAAAAGCGACTACAACGTAGTCGAACAGCTGGGGCAAACCCCGTCGAAGATCTCCATGTTATCTTTATTGTTGTGCTCAGAAGCCCATGCTAAGGCTTTAATTGCTTTCCTGAAAACTGCGCATGTGCCGCGGGAAACATCTGCTGATCAATTCAAAGATTGTGTGGCTAGTTTGACCGCTGATAACGGGTTGGGTTTCTCCGACGCAGATCTGACTGCCAAAGGAAAGAATCACAATGACGCTCTGCATGTTTCAATCGAGTGCAGGGGCAATACTCTGGCCCACGTACTGGTGGATACTAGGTCCTCGTTAAATGTTTTACCCAAGAAAGCGTTAGACCAGTTGGACTGTGAAGGGTTGGTTTTGAAGCCATGTAATATTATGGTTAGGGCCTTTGACGGGTCCAAAAGGATGGTGCGCGTGGAGGTGGATGACCCTGTTAAAGTTGGTTCCCAGACTTTCGCATCTACATTTTATGTGATGGATATCCGACCATCTTATTCTTGCTTGTTGGGTCGCCCATGGATTCATAAGGCTGGGGCCGTAACTTCTATGCTCCATCAGATGTTAAAATATCCAGTGAAGGGGAAAATTGTTACAGTACGAGGAGAATAGAAGTACATGGTGAGCCACCTTAACTCTTTTCGGTATGTGGAGATGGATGGGGAGTTCATTGAAACCCCGTGTCAAAACTTTGAAGAAGTCTCCCAGACTCTAGCGTTGACTGAAACTGTTGCTGAAGATCCTCCAATGAAGATGGCTTCCCTCAAGGATTCCTGGGCTGTTATTGAAAAAGGTGGGTGTGCGAATTGGGGCCAACTCCCTGACTTTGCACACAAGACTAACAAGTTTGGTTTGGGTTTTACTGCAGAAGCTCAAAGGGTTGTTCGGTGTGCATGGATTGGAAGACCTCCCATGCGTATCAGTAATCCGGAAGTGAATGCAATTGAAGATGATGATGAAGAGTCTGAGTTCGACAACTGGATTTACCTGACTACCGATGGTGGATTCAGCAATTGGACGGCAAAGGACTTCGTGCCCATTTCTTTTATTACACAGTAATAGACTTTTGTTTTGAGATTTGTAACAGACAGTTT
The DNA here is from genome assembly GCA_948472305.1 of Vicia faba. Classification (NCBI taxonomy): domain Eukaryota; kingdom Viridiplantae; phylum Streptophyta; class Magnoliopsida; order Fabales; family Fabaceae; genus Vicia; species Vicia faba. Next base: position 1,049,654,281 of record OX451739.1, read on the forward strand.
TAAACTTTACGGCCCGGTGCCTTATCCGAGACACCGTAGCTTTTTTTGTGAGGGCTTAATGTTTGTCATTTCCATATATCATCAATAAAGCATTGGATGTTTTCTTGCATTACAAATTTTGCGCTCCTTGTTTTTATTTTCTATCTTACACTTTATTAAAACAGCTATTGTCTTACACACACTCACATATCATAATACAGGTTCACATCCATTCTGGATCCCACTGATAACGACTCTGCTACTGCCAGTTATGACTTTGAAAGTCCGATCAACCAAGCCGAGGACGAAGGTGAGGATGATTGCGAAGTGCCTGGTGAACTTGCTAGACTGTTACTACATGAAAAGAGGGCCATACAGCCCCATGAAGAGCCAGTGGAATCAATAAATCTGGGTAGGAAAGAAGACAAGAAAGAGGTCAAGATTGGTGCAAATCTGGAGTCTAGCGTCAAGCAATGGTTGATACAGATGCTGCGTGACTATGTTGAGATCTTTGCCTGGTCTTACGAAGATATTACTAGGTTGGATACCGATATTGTTGTTCACCGCTTGCCAACCAAAGAAGACTGTCCTCCAGTAAAGCAGAAAGTTCGCCGAATGCGCCCAGAGATGTCTGAGAAAATCAAGGTTGAGGTTATGAAACAGTTTGATGCCGGTTTTCTAGCAGTTACTTCTTACCCGCAGTGGGTTGCCAACGTGGTTCCGGTGCCGAAGAAAGATGGTAAGGTTCGGATGTGTGTTGACTATAGGGATCTGAATAGGGCAAGCCCCAAGGATGATTTCCCTCTGCCTCATATCGATGTTTTGGTCAACAACACCGCACAACATAAGGTCTTCTCCTTTATGGATGGTTTCTCTGGTTACAATTAGATTAAGATGGCTCCCGAGGATATGGAGAAGACAACCTTTGCTACGCAGTGGGGTACCTTTTGCTACAAAGTTATGCCATTCAGATTGAAGAATGTTGGAGCAACGTATCAGCGCGCCATGGTCGCTTTGTTCCACGACATGATTCATCATGAGATTGAGGTATACGTTGATGACATGATTGCAAGGTCCCAAACTGAAGAGGAACATCTTGACCACCTCCAGAAGCTATTTGACAGGTTGAAGTTGTACAAGTTAAGGTTAAACCCGAACAAGTGCACCTTCGGGGTGAGGTCTGGTAAGCTGTTGGGTTTCGTCATTAGCGATAAAGGTATTCAAGTGAATCCTGCAAAGGTGAAGGCTATACAGGAAATGCCAGCTCCCCGAACGGAAAAAGAAGTCAGAGGCTTTTTGGGACGTCTGAACTACATTGCCCGATTCATTTCGCACTTGACCGCTACTTGTGAACCAATCTTCAAGCTGTTGAAGAAAGATCAAGTGGTAAGATGGAATGATGAATGTCAAGCCGCTTTAGAAAGGATCAAGGAATACCTACAAGAGGCACCTATTCGGATGCCTCTAGTTGAAGGAAGACCTTTGATATTATACTTGATAGTACTCGACAATTTGATGGGATGTGTGCTGGGGCAGCATGACGAGTCTGGCCAAAAAGAGCATGTTATTTACTACCTTAGGAAAAAGTTTACCGACTGTGAGACCCGATACTCACTGCTTGAGAAAACTTGTTGCGCTTTGGCATGGGATGCTCGCCGGCTGAGACAGTATATGCTGACTCACACTACTCTATTGATATCAAAGATGGATCCAATCAAGTATATCTTCGAAAAGCCTGCCTTGTCCGAAAGAATAGCAAGATGGTAGATGATCTTGACTGAGTATGACATCCAATACACGACCCAAAAAGCAATCAAGGGAAGTGTGTTGGCGGATCATTTGGCGCATCAGGCCGTGGATGATTACCAGTCAATGAACTTTGAGTTTCCGGATGAGAACATCATGTTGGTGACCGACTGTGAAACACCTGGACCAGATGAAGGACCTGAGGAGGGATCCCGATGGCCTATGTACTTTGATGGAGCTTCAAACGCTTTGGGTAATCGAATTGGCTTCGTGATCATATCTCCTGAAGGCTGTCATACTCCGCTCACCGCCCGGTTATGTTTTAACTGCACCAACAACATGGCAGAGTATGAAGCGTGCATCATGGGCCTTCGAGCAGCTATTGACCTAAGGATTAAGTTCTTAAGTGTATTCGGAGATTCTGCTCTCGTGATCAGTCAGATCAAAGGCGAGTGGGATACGAAACACCCAAATCTTATTCCTTACAAAGAGTATGTATTGACGTTGCTTTCGCACTTCGAGGAGATAACTTTTGAACATTCCCCAGGGAGGAGAATCAGTTAGCGGATGCGCTAGCTACTATGTCTTCTATGTTCAAGGTTAGGTGGGACAATGAGGCTCTCCAGATTACCATTGAGAGGTTAGACAAACCTGCACATTACTGCGACATTGAGACTGAAGAGGTGGCAGATAAACCCTAGTTTCATGAGGTAAAGAGGTATCTTGAGGCTCAAGAGTACCCCGGGGGTGCATCTGTTAATGATAAGAAGTTTCTAAGGAGGTTCGCAGCGAAGTTCTTCATCAGTAATGGTATCTTTTACAAGCGTAACCATGATTCAACCTTACTGCGATGTATGGATAAGAACGAGGCAGAAAAGATCATGACAGAGTTACATGAAGGTACTTTCGAAACTCATTCCAGTGGACACACTATGGAAAAGAAGATCCTACGAGCAGGATATTATTGGTCCACCTTGGAAGTCGACTGTTATCAGCATTCTCAGACCTGTCATAAGTGTCAAGTCTATGCTGATAAGGTGCATATACCTCCAGTCCCTCTGAACGTCTTGACGGCTTCTTGGCCTTTCGTAATGTGGGGCATCGATATGATTGGTGAGATCAGACCTACTGCGTCCAACGGGTATCATTTCATCTTGGTAGCAATTGATTACTTTACAAAATGGGTTGAAGCAGCCTCATTTGCTACAGTAACCAAGAACGTCGTGGCACGGTTTATTCGGCACAATCTGATCTGTCGATTCGGTGTACCAGAGAGGATCATTACGGACAATGGTACAAATCTTAACAATACGATGATCACCGAGCTCTGCAAGCAGTTCAAGATACAGCATCACAACTCTTCTCCTTACCGGCCGAAGATGAATGGGGCTGTTAAAGCGGCTAATAAGAACATCAAGAAGATTGTGCAGAAGATGACGGTGACATACAAATATTGGCACGAGATGTTACTGTTTGCTCTTCATGGGTACCGAAATTCAACACGGACTTCAACAGGGGCAACACCCTACTCTTTGGTGTATGGAATGCAAGCAGTCTTGCCCATTGAAGTCCAGATACCCTCTCTTCAGATTATGAAGGATGCAGGTTTGAGTGAAGACGACTAGATCCAGACCCGGCTTGATCAGCTGAACTTAATCGACAAAAAGAGACTTACTGCTATTTGTCATGGTCATACGTATCAAAAGAGGATGATCAAGGCATTTAACAAGAAAGTCAGACGACAAGAGTATCAAGTTGGGGATCTGGTGATCAAACGCATCATCTTGCCACAAGGTGATCCCATGGGAAAATGGACCCCTACGTACGAAGGGCCATTTTTGGTTAAGAACATTTTCTCAGGAGGAGCTATGATTCTAACCACCATGGATGGTGACGACCTTCCTCACCCCGTCAATGCAGACATAGTGAAAAGATACTACGCATAATCAAAGACCCGCTAGGTTAACTGGCCTAGGAAAAAATAAGGGCTTCCCGGCGAACCAAAAGGGTTCGGGCAAAAATAAGGGATGAAAATGAAAAAATGTACACCCGACAAGTCGAAAACCTGAAAAGGCGGCTTGGGCAAAAAAGGGTATCCCGGTGGACTAAAAACCCGAAAGGGCGGTCTAGGAAAAAATTAGGGATTAAAGTGTAACACTATGTCTCATTGGATCACCTTGCAACCAGACTTCGGTATCGACTATCAAGCTCAGACGGCACTAATCAATCTGATCTACCTTCAACCAAGTAGCAAAGTGATGAGATGCTCGAGGATATAAAGGCAATAGCAGAGTTGGAACCCAGTGGGATTGTTCACATAGCTGTTTTTTCTTTTTTTTTACACAAATTGTATAAACTCCATTATTCGGCGGTGTTCTCTTACTAGGACGTCAGCCTCTTGTACAAAAACACCTATTTTCAGGCCAACTTCAAAATCAATACAATTCATTTTCACAAAGAAATTTCAAATTGTTTTCTTTTTCTGTTTTGTTTTGCAAGAACGTCCAGTGTTTCATTTTTGATATATGTATTTTACAATAATTGCTACTCATAAATATTCACATGCGAAACAAAAGACAATTACTCGTAATATCAGAAACAGGGGCAAACAAGAAATATCCAAACCTCACAGTTGCTCTGTCCACCAGGTATAGGGATAGACCTAGTTGGAGAAAACGATTGAAAAGTACATTTGCTCCCCAGAGAGTAAGAAAAAGACAGTGACATTAGCGGTCCCGAATAGGACATCACTCTCCCCAGCTAAGGTTTACCATCACGAATGAGTCGACAATATTCTCCCCAAGCGGAGTTTATCTATCATCAGCACTAGAAAATTATCCCCAGTGGAGTTTGGAGAATTATCCCCAGTAGAGTCTAAAAGATTATCCCCAATGAAGTCGCAGCTGGAAATTCATCCCCAGCGGAGTTCATTCCTTTTACAAACAAAAACTCAATCCCCAACAGGGTTCATCATTGTCAGAAATGATAATTCATGCCCAGCCGAGGTTATTCCTCTAAAATCAACAGGTCCTCTAGCAGAATATGTCCTCCCCACAGAGTCATTTCCGCGTCAGTTTATTCCCCAACGGAGTTATCCTCTCCTGCAGGTTTATTCTCACAGTCATCTGCATTCACTATCTCCAGTGGAAACGAAGAATTCAACTCTTTTCTCCAGCAGCAATCTGGGATTTATTTTCCCCAGCTAGCAGATATCACAAAAACATTGCATATCCATACATCATGACATACGCATCATACAACACAATCTCATTTATTTTGAGAACATCATTGTTTGATACATATCATGAATTACATACAATTAAACTTTACCTTTCAGGAAAGATACAATCAAATTCTCGCAAAATTCAAGCTATGAAGCTCGGGTACGACCGAATAGTATCTTGATCTCTACAGTATATTATGAAGGCTGGATTACGACCGGATAGCAATATCAAACACCGCGAAGCCTGGATTTGACCAGATAGTGGTTTATCTTTGAGCTATGAAGCCTGGAGAATGACCGGATAATAGTTTAAATCCTCAGCAAGCCGTGAAGCCCAGATTATGACCGGATAATAGCTCAGCAAGCTATTGTGAAGCCTGGATTATGACCAGATAGCAATACAAGTTTCTGTGAAGCCTGGATTACGACCAGATGGCAGTTCATTCTCCACTTTCCTCTTCAATAGAGATGATTCCTCAGTAAAATAACGGACGACCGAAGTTCCTAAAATTCAACAGAGATGATTCCTCAGTAGAATAACGAACGACCGAAGTTCCTAAATTTCAACAGAGATGATTCCTCAGTAGAATAACAGACGACCGAAGTTCCTAAATTTCAACAGAGATGATTCCTCGGTAGAATAACGGTAGACCAAAATTCCTAAATTTCAACAGAGATGATTCCTCAGTAGAATAACGGACGACCGATGTTCCTAAATTTCAACAGAGATGATTCCTCAGTAGAATAATGGACGACCGAAGTTCCTAAATTTCAATAGAGATGATTCCTCAGTAGAATAACGGACGACCGAAGTTCCTAAATTTCAACAGAGATGATTCCTCAGTAGAATAACGAACGACCGAAGTTCCTAAATTTCAACAGAGATAATTCCTCAGTAGAATAACAGACGGCCAAAGTTCCTAAATTTCAACAAAGATGATTCCTCAGTAGAATAACGGACAACCAAAGTTCCTAAATTTCAACATAGATGATTCCTCAGTAGAATAACGGACGACCGAAGTTCCTAAATTTCAACAGAGATGGTTCCTCAGTAGAATAACGGACGACCAAAGTTCCTAAATTTCAACAGAGATGATTCCTCAGTAGAATAACGGACGACCGAAGTTCCTAAATTTCAACAGAGAGGATTCCTCAGTAGAATAACGGGCGACTGAAGTTCCTAAATTTCAACAGAGATAATTCCTCAACAAGAATAACGGACGACTGAAGTTCCTAAAATTCAACCTTTCTCAAAACAGAGACGATTTCCCAGTAGAATAACAGACGACTGAAGCTCCTAGAATTCTATTTCTCTCAAGACAAAGATCAGCATTCCCCAGCGGAATCTTCCTCAACAACAGGTATACAAGCTCTCGCTAAGGAATCTCTTATGCGATCGACGCTCCTTCGGGTGGCATCTTTAAGCCCATCCCCCTTCAGCAACCTCCAAATGGCATCTATAAGCCCATTCCCGACATCACAAGATGGACACCACATCATACGAGTGCAAATTTCTGGGCACTCTAGTGTTCAATCCTCTTCCACCTTCGGATCACGAAAGGCCAGCAAGCCAATCTACATCCTCATGTTTAAGAAGATTGAACAGGGGAAGCTGTTGTACCCCAAAATTTTCCCTCCCATATTTCTAAAAACATTTCAAGAAAGATCCTCAAGTTGCTCAAGGAAGCCAAAGGGTTGACCAGACAAGCTCCCTCCTAAGGCAGTCTACCTCAAATTAGGGTTTCATGTTGCATCAAGATACTTGAGTCCAAGGGATCCCAAATGCTCACCAATGTCCTAATATTTTCTAAAGATCATCCATGTCAAGTTTCAAGCCCTACAGAGAAAGTTTGCCCAGTCAATTGCTCAAAGGCCTAAAAATCGACTGTGCTAGGGCAAAAGTCAACTGTGACCCCCATACAGTCAAACTCCAAGATTTTTGGTCAAAACCATAATTTTGAAGTATATTTCATCATTTGATCAAGGGTTGATCATTATTCATCAAGGATTTCTCATAATTCATCAAGGACCAAAAGTTGTTAAATTAGGGTTTTACAGGAAAAGTCAACTCAACTTTGACCAAGCATAACTTTCTCATACTTTATGAGAAATGACCCATCCAAAGCTCATTTTTAAGAGGATGTCATGATCTATAATCCATCTTCAGCTCCCAAGTTTAAAATGTGCACTCACAAGAAGTTGTGAATTTGGACATTATAGGTCATTTTGAAAAGTCAACAAAAACACCTTATTTGTCAAAGCTTCATAGATGAGCATGGAATATCAAATTGAGATGAGACCAAAAGGGTTGCTTAGAGTACATCTCAATATTTCTAAAAAGTCCAACAACACCTTCAAAGAGTCAAAATTGAGGAATTTATGCATTGGTGAAGTTGACCCTTTTTGCAAAATTGCCAAAAGTCAACTATGCCTAAAACTTCAATTTTTGCCAAATGGGCCCAATATTTTCCACTTGTTTTGAGTTGGCAACATAGTGCACGAGCTCTAGTCCTTTCCACTTGTCATTATCATGTTTTTTATTATTTATTTTGATTTTTATTTAAATTAAATCAATTTTAATCAAAATAAATCATGAGAAAATCTAAAGCATTGAAAACTCAAGATTTTATACTTGTTTCAGGTCTCAAATCCATTTGGAAAGTATTTGAAATCGTGCAAGGAATTGGTGTGGACAAAAAGATTGGTTTTAGGTTATTTTTGGAATGATATTCAAGTGTATCAAATCACAATCAAATTCAATAATGGAAGAAGATTGAGTACATTCTATCAACCCTAATACATTCCTCAATACATATAGAAGGAATGCAGACCAAAAGAGGCTAGAGAAGGAGGCGTATGAACCATAGCAAAATATTGAAAGAAACAAGAAAAAGTGGTGAACCGAATTCCTACTTAGAGGCAATTTCAAGATCCTTGGACCATCTCAATTGCTTCCTGGGATCCTCAGCAAGTAAAAGCAATCCAAAACAAACGTTCCCAAGCCCTATATATTATTGTAAGTCAGCCACGACCTTGGGCTTTTCTTGAATTCGAATTTCATGATTTAGGCATTAATATCATGAATTAATCATATATTATTGATCCATAGAACATTTGTAAGCTTTATGTATTCTTTAATTGTGTTTTCATGGCTTATATGAAGTTTCACCATTATTAGGGTTTACAAGCTCGCTTTGGGGTTTCTGAACCTAGGCAAATTTGGGCCATGAAAGAGGAACCATTGTGCTCAGCAAATCCAGACGAGTCTATTCATGGCCTTGGTAGTCATTTATATCACTTGTATTTGATTTTGAGAAATTACAGGGTTGTAGCGACGGACGTTGTCCGTAGGTAAAGGTTTTCAAACCTTTTAGCCACGGAGAGAGGACAATGATGATGGCGTGGCTTCATCTAATTCGTCCATTTGAATTTTCGTGCGGATTTCTTTTATTCCATTTATTCTTAATATAATAATCGCTATGTGTCTTACATACAACAAAAACAACTAGCTCAGTTGGTAAGTGGAGCGTGGAAAAGTACCTTGGGGCCTGGGTTCGAATCCCAGGTCCCCCAAATCTCTTCATATTTTTTCCTTTCAGGTAATCCAGCGCGCTTACAAGTCCAAAGCCTATCATACACCCTCATCATCCAGCCTGCCAAGTGGATAGATGGCCAGATCCAAGGGCCATCAATGAGGGAATACAATAGGCCATGGTCAATGCATCATAGAGAATCTGGGAAGTCAACGTGGACTTCCACCTTTTGGGCCCAGTAGCTGCTATTTGCACCCTCCAGAATCATTTTCAGGCCCATTAATTTCTTCTCTATTCTTTTTATGTTTACTTTATTTAATTTATTTATTTATTTATTTTACTAACCAATCAACTATTTTCTTTTTATACAAAAATCATAAAAAATAATTCTTTTCACAAATTAGGTTTAGATTTTTTTTTCTCAAAAAAATTAATTAATTTAATTAGGTTGTTAATTTAGATAACTTTAATTCTTTTTGTAAATAATTAGAAATAATTTGAAAATTAGGGTTTTGTCCAAATTTTATTTTATTTTATTTTTTCTTTAAAATAACCAAAAACCACAAAATAGGCCATGTAATTATTTTCATTAATTAATTTAATTAAACTAATTATTTGTATATTTAATTTTAAAACCTAATCTTTTTCTTAAAAATAATTAACAACAACAAAAACTTTTTTCTTTTAATTAGGTTAGAGGGGTCAAAACCCTAATTTCTTCCCGATCTTAATCTCATCGCGCGCTTTATTATTATTGTTTTTATCCATATTAATGTAACTGTTCATAAGTTGTAATAGTTAATTAGGACGTTTATTTTCATTTATCGCTTTATTATTTAAGGGTTTGTTTTTGGCTATGTAAATACCCGAAGCCTTATAATAGTGTAGTTTAATTTCCGCACTTTAAATTCCGCAAAATATTAAACTGTTAGATGTATGATATTAGGATGCATGACAAGAATGTATGATTAATTTTAAAATAGTAGATAACCCTGAAATGTGCAAAGATAATAATCTGAAACTGAAACACTCGCACATGCGCACTCCTAGGGTACACTCCCACTTGGTTGCCTTCGGTAAACGGTCATTGCGTATAGGGTGCTTTAGTGGTCGTCCTTTTGTCCAAAGATCAAAGTTTCCTCGGAAAGGTTGCCTCGGATATTGTTGCCTCAGATAATTGATCTAAGACATTAGGGTTATTACTAAGACGTCCTAACATTGCTTTTGTGACCGTACGTCCCTTTCGAATTGACCCTCAAAACTCCAACGATGGTGCTACCTACTCACTAATAGTGGGATAGTGTTGTCTAAAGGAAACGAACATAGAACGATTCTTTTTTCGAGTAGGTAGATTAGCTCTTAAGTACTTGCTCAATCCAAACTAATTTTTCACACTTACACTCCTTTACAAACAAAGTTTTTTTCAAAAAAACACTTCATTACACTCTTGAAGACAGAAGCAAGAGTTAAATCGAAGTCAAAACAAAAGCTTTTCAAATCACACAAACACAAAGAAAACAATTTTGAAAATGATAAGCAAGTACCTAAGAGCCCGTACATAACTACAGATAGAAAGGGTGCTAATACCTTCCCTTTCTATAATCTACCCCCCGTACTCAGAAATATCTCGAAAAAGGAATTTTTCTGTGCTTTTTTCGTTTCCTTGTTGGATAAAATAAAAGTCAGTGGCAACTCTTGCTTACCGCGACATTTTGCAAACACAAACGCAAAATGCAAACCAGAAAATCCCTAAAAAAATGGGGAAACAAGTCCCGGTTCTGGCCACCATATCACAGCTTTGATCCCTAATTTTTTCCTGGACTGCCCTTCAGGTTTTTTGTCCACCGGGATACCCTTTTTTGCCCAAGTCTCCTTTTTAGGTTTTCTACTTGCCGGGTGTACAGGTTTTTCATTTTCATCCCTTACTTTTGCCCGAATCCTTTTGGTTCGCCGGTGTGATACGGTGGGAGAACTGACTTAAGGTTTCGCGTTTGTGTTTGCAAATGTTGCGGTTTAGCAAGAGTCACCACCGACTTTTATTTTATCCAAAAGGAAAGGTAAAAAAGCACAGGGAAGACCTTTGATATTGTTTTTGGGTTCGGGGGTAGATTATGAAAAGGGAAGGTGCTAGCACTCTTTTCATCCATGGTTTTCCATGGGCTCTTAGTTACTTGTTTTAGATCACTTGCTTTTGCTTTTCAATTGTTTGAAATGGTGCTTTTGTGTGTGGTTTTGAAAGTATTTTGAAAAGAGGCCTTTGTTTAGGTAACCTTTGTAATGATTCTTGTTTGAATGTATACAAAGGTGTTTGTCTTTTGAAAAATGTTTCAACGTTTGAAAGTTTGTTGGGAAAATGTTTTGAAATGTGTGTGTGTTTTAAAAAATAGCAAGGATGGTTTGCAAGAGATCAAGTAACTAGGAGTTGTCTACCCTACTCAAAAGTATTTCCTACACATTTTTATTCCTTTGACATTGTTGTTTTACCATTGCATTTGATAAACAACCCTATCTTTGGATGTTAAACCCTAATTTTTGTTTAAAAAAGATATATTCTATATTATTTATTTATTCATTTTTATTTACAAGAAAATAAATAAAAATATATACAAAAAAGTTTAAAAAAATAAAATATGTGAGAAAATATTAATTTAAGTGTATAAATAATAAAAAGAAAAATATATAATATTTTTGTATTATTTACAAATTTTATTTAAGAAAATAAGTTATATTATTATTAATAAACTATTTTTATGTCCAAAAAATAATAAAAATAATAAAATAAAATGCAAAAAATTAAGAAAATATTTTTGAGATTTTTCAATGTTTAGAAAAAATAAATAAAGTCAGAAAATATAAATAAAATGAAAAATATGCAAAAATATAGAAAATGGGCCAAGGGGGTGCAAATAACACAATGGAGGGTGCAAATAGCCAGACAAGCCAGGCCCAGGCCCACATTCACTTCATCCCTGTCCTTCAAACCAGAAAAACGCGCGCGCCATGTACAAATTGTAACTCTTGCATACGTGCTTAAAAATGAAATCTTGCAACATGAAACTTGTAGCTTGTTAAATCACGATTTCAATAATATAAAAAACTTGATCTAACTCCAAGAAACCAGGGAGAATTTCAGTGGCCCTAAATTCTAACCTAGTTTTTTCAGCAACTTCAATTATCAAATACTCCTAGCTCAGTTAATATAAATGAAATCTACGCATATGTACAACTCAAGCACATTGAAGACTACATTTTTGCTTCACAAACCTAAGCCTAAGGATGTCTAAATAAGGAGATATAAATTTGGAAATTACCTTGTTCAGTCAAGTTCGAATATGGCAATGTAGCAACTTTGAATGAGGCCTGAAGGACTTGTGAGCTTGCTTTAAGTTCCCTCAACCTTTCCCAATGCTTAGCTTGCTTTGAAATGGTCTGAAACTCCTTGTAGAAGTCAACCTGCAAACTCAGAAATTGAAAATGGTGAAGCACGAAACAGGGGTTACAGTTGCTTGAGAAGGGCTTGGATAGTTCAGATGGGATGTATGTAATGTGGTGAAGTGGTTCAAGACAAAACGCACGAGGCAATTTGGTTTTGGCTTGAGTTCTGCAGATCTTGCCCTATTTTGGGCAGAAATGGAGTTTTTGGTGTATTTGGGTGTTTGAGAGGCTTGGCAATCGTGTTTCTGGCTTGGTACAATATGGTGAGGTTGTTTGAAAATGTTACAAGACTTGGTTTTAACAGATGTTCAAGTTGTGGACTTTTTGCAAGCTTACTTGCTTTTGAAGCAAAAGGTGAGTTGACAATGCCAAAGCCTGTACAGGATAGCTCAAGGCCTGCACATAGTTGGTGAACTTTGCCTGATATTCATGGACTTTGTTTGCTGCGAGAGATTGGGTCCAATGCTCAAGATAAACAAAATTTCTTAAAGCATGCTTTATCAAAGTGCCAATGTGAACTTTTTGCCATTTTTGGATTAAACCCTTGTACAAAGCTCTAAAGCTCAGAACAATGCCATAAACCAATGTATTTGCATTTAATTTATGAGTGTAGAAAGGATTAGAACCTGTAAACCTAGTACAAGCATGATCCAAACTGATTTGCAACTTGTATCAATGTAAAAAAATGCCATGGACAAAAGTGAGAAATGGCCATTTTATTTTCTTCGATTCTCCCTAACCATAGATGATCTTGGAGAGTTCCTGGACATTTTGGAAATCTTGTAACATGATATACAATCCATCTTTGAAATGAATTTTGAGATTCCACTTGGAACTATGTGAAAAGTTACCATGAAGATAGGTCAAAATCCTGCCTAAACTAGGGCAAAATTTCACTAAGTTAAAAGTTTTATGGACCCTTGTTCATAAAATCATAACTTGAGATCCAAGCATCTTTTGGGAAAATTTTGTGAATAAAAGTTTTAGATTTTGTGGAGGACTACAACTTTCATTTTTGAAGTTTTGTTTGAATCCAATTGTATAATGGTGAAAAAGTTGGGAAAGGTTGGGAAAAAATAAGAAATTTTCATAACTTAGAAAAATTCTAAGTTATGAAAATTTTCAAACTTAAACCCTAATTTTCAAAATTAGGTTTCTTGGTGAAAAAGTTTCATGTTTTGACACATATTGATGAAAAATGACCCTTGGCACTTGATTTTGACCAAAAAGTCAAAGTTTGATTTTTCAGTGTACAGTTGACTTTTGATCAGTTGACTGGAAAATTCATCTGTCAATCTAATGCATTTGAAATCTTTTGAACCTTGTGATTAGGTCAAAATGATGCCATTGAGTCCTTGAAACCATGCTTGAACCCAATTTGCCATTGGCTAGGTGAAAAATCAGAAATTGCCCTTCTATAGTCAAAACCCTAATTTTGACCATTTTGCCCTTTTGATGATCTGATCAAATTTCTTGAGGAATTGTGGTCCAAACTTGATCAAATGGTTCATATGAGTCTATAATGTTGATGTGGATCAAAAATTATGAGGTTTGACTGTAAATTGGCCACAGTTGACTTTTTCCCTAATACAACTGATTTTTAGGTCAACTGTCCAATTGACTGGGCAAAAATTTGATTCAAAGCTTGAAACTTGGTATGAGCAATCTTAGGAGTCCAATATGAAGTATGAGAGTCTCATGAGGCATTGAAAGTCCAAAAATCCATGTGCAAACTCAAACCCTAATTTCAGGCCATCAGTGCAAGGAGAGTCTTGAGCTGAGCAAACCCTAATCTGATCTTGAATCCAAGAAGTCTTGTGAGGAGAATCTTGATAAAATGAAAGGGCAAATTTTGGGGTACAACAGCTGCCCCTGTTCAATCTTCTTGAACCTGAAGAGTTAGATTGGCGAGTTTGTCGTTAGTGACTCGAAGGTAAAAGATGATTGGACACTAGAGTGCCCGTAAATTTGCACTCGTTAAAGTATAGTTGAGGGAATGGGCTTAAAGATGCCATTTGGAGAGGTGACAGAATCTTGTCGGAGATGGGCATGTAGATGCCATCAAGAATTTTTGTTGAACTGTAAGTTGTAAGTCAGAAGAATGAGTATCAGAATGGTATCCGTGTCTGGAACGTATCTGAACTGTATCTGGAAACTGAATTTGTATAAGCAATGGAATGGCGTCCGTGTCTGGAGCGTATCCGAGCTGTAACTGTATATGAATCTGAATGAATGACAGAATGGCTTCAGTGTCTGGAGTGTATCTTCATTGTATCTGAATCTGAATTTTGAATAAGCGACAGAATGGCATCCGTGTCTGGAGCGTATCTGGGCTGGGAAAAAGTCAGAATAAGTGACAGACTGGCAACCGTGTCTGGAGCGTATCTGGATTGTATCTAAAGTTTGAGATCTGTATGAGTAGCAGAATGACTTCCGTGTCTGGAGTGTATCTGAACTGTAATTGGGATCTGAATAAGTGACAAAATGACTTCCGTTTCTGGAGTGTATCTGAACTTGAAATTGATAGTTGAATCTGAATGAGAAATAGAATGGATTCCGTGTCTGGAGTGTATCTAATCTGTATCTGATGTTGAGGTCTGAATGAGTAACAGAATGACTTTCGTGTATGGAGTGTATTTGTATTGTATCTGATAGTTGGAATCTGAATAAGGGATCTGAATGAGTGACAGAATGGCTTCCGAGTCTGGAGCGTATTTGGACTGTATCTTGACCTTGAATTCTGAATGAATAACAGAATGACTTCCGTGTCTGGAGTGTATCTGTACTGTATCTGAATAAGAGATCTGAATGAGTAACAGAATGACTTCCGTGTCTGGAGTGTATCTGTACTGTATCTGAAATCTTTGAATATTTTTTAAAGATAACTTTTAATCTTATCTTGAAAAGGGTAAAATGTTAGCTGAAACACAAATTTATGTTGCATGAAATGTATGATGCAATAAATGTGTTTTATCAATGTTTATGATATATGAATGTAATGTATACGCATGTAAGCTGATTCGCTGCATCGCTGAGGAAAATGAATCCTTGATAGATGGAGATAATAAAATCTTTGACTGCAGCCGGGGAAAATAAATCCTTGACCGCTGCTGGAGATTCAAAATCTTTGATAACTTCTATGGGGGATGTGAGAATCCTTCATGTCTTGAAGTTGGAGTGTTGACAAAATCTATTGTGAGAGTAATGTCAAACTGCTTGAGAAATCTACTTCAGAAATCTAGAGAACCTTGAAGACTTCTACTGGGGATCAAGTAATGGGCATCCTTACTCGGCTGGGGAATAGGGAAAACCTTGACGATCTCTACTGGGGATCAGACGAAAGAAAAACCTTAATCTGTTGGAAAATAAGGAAGACTTTGATGGCTTCTGCGGGGAATCAAGCATGAGAATCTTCAATCTCCTGGGGAATTTGAATCCTTGAGGACTTCAAGCTGGGGTAAGGATGATGAATCTTGAACTGTTTGCAGAGCTCGGTGATCATCGTATTGTTGAGATTTGTACCATTGTCCGTAATGATCCTCTCTGGTACACCATATCGACAAATCAGATTATGTCGGATGAATCGCGCCACGATGTTCTTGGTTACTATAGCAAAGGAAGTTGCCTCAACCCACTTCGTAAAGTAATCAATAGCCACCAGAATGAAATGATGCCCATTGGACGCAGTAGGTATGATCTCACCAATCATATCGATGCCCCACATTGCAAAATGCCAAGGAGCAGTCAAGACGTTCAGAGGAACTGGAGGTACATGCACCTTATCAGCATAGATTTGGCACTTATGGCAGGTCCGAGAATGCTGATAGCAATCGGCTTCCATAGTGGACCAATAGTATCCAGCCCGTAGGATCTTCTTTGCCATGGTATGTCCACTGGAATGAGTTCCAAAGGTACCTTCATGTAACTCTGCCATGATCCGTTCTGCCTCGCTCTTGTCCACACATCGCAGTAAGGTCAAATCATGGTTACGCTTATAAAGAATCCCATTACTGATGAAGAACTTCGCAACGAACCTTCTCAAGAACTTCTTATCATTAACAGATGCGCCCTCGGGGTACTCTTGAGCCTAGAGATACTTCTTTATCTCGTGAAACCAAGGTTTATCCGATACCTCTTCAGTCTCGATGTCACAGCAATGTGCGGGTTCGTCCAACCTCTCAATGGTAATCTGGGGAGCTTCATTGTCCCACCTGACTTTGAACATAGAAGACATGGTAGCTAGCGCATCCTCCAGCTGATTCTCCTCTCTTGGTAAGTGTTCAAAGGTTATCTCCTCAAAGTGTGGGAGCAATGTCAGTACATACTCTTTGTAAGGAATAAGATTTGGGTGCTTCGTATCTCACTCGCCTTTGATCTGACTGATCACCAGAGCAGAATCTCTGAATACACTTAAGAACTTAATCCTTAGGTCAATAGAAGCTCGAAGACCCAGGATACACGCTTCATACTCCCCCATATTGTCGGTGCAGTTAAAACATAATCGGGCGGTGAATAAAGTATGACAGCCCTCAGGATATATAACTACAGCACCGACGCCATTACCCAACGCGTTAGAGGCTGCATCAAAATACATAGACCATCAGGATCCTTCCTTAGGTCCTTCATCTGGTCCAGGTTCTTCACAGCCGGTCACCAACATGATGTTCTCATCCGGGAACTCGAAATTCATGGATTGGTAGTCAACTACTGCCTGATGCGCCAAATGATCTGCCAATACACTCCCCTTGATTGATTTTTGGGTTGTGTATTAGATGTCGTACTCAGTTAAGATCATATGCCATCTTGCTATTCTTCCGGACAAGGCAGGCTTCTCGAAGATATACTTGATTGGATCCATATTTGATATCAATAAGGTGGTGTGAGTCAGCATACACTGTCTCAGCCGGCGAGCAGCCCATGCAAAAGCGCAAAAAGTTTTCTCGAGCAACGAGTATCGAGTCTCGCAATCAGTAAACTTTTTGCTAAGGTAGTAAATAGCGTGCTCTTTTCGGCCAGACTCGTCATATTGCCCCAGCACGCACCATATTGAATTATCCAGTACTGTCAAGTATAAGATCAGAGGTCTTCCTTCAACTGGAGTCATTAGAATAGGTGTCTCTTGTAGGTATTCCTTGATCCTTTCGAAAGCGGTCTGACATTCATCATTCCATTTTACCACTTGATCTTTCTTTAGCAGCTTGAAGATTAGCTCACAAGTAGTTGTCATATGAGAAATGAATTGGGCGATGTAATTTAAACGTCCCAAAAATCCTATAACTTCTTTTTCTGTATGGGGAGACGGTATCTCCTGTATGGCTTTTACTTTGGCAGGGTCCACCTGAATACCTTTATCACTGACAACGAGACCCAAAAGCTTACCAGACCTTACCCCGAAGGTGCACTTGTTCAGGTTTAACCTCAGTTTATACGTTTTCAACATGTCAAACAGTTTCTGGAGATGATCAAGGTGTTCTTCTTTGGTCTGGGACCTTGCAATCATGTCATCAACATAAACCTTAATCTCATGGTCAATCATGTCGTGGAACAAAGCGACCATGGCGCGCTGATAAGTTGCCCCAGCATTCTTCAACCCGAAAGGCATTACCTTGTAGCAAAAGGTGCCCCACCGTGTAACGAAGGTTGTTTTCTCCATGTCTTCGGGAGCCATCTTAATCTGATTGTAACCAGAAAAACCATCCATAAAGGAGAAGATCTTATGCTGCACAGTGTTGTCGACCAGAACATCGACATGAGGAAGTGGGAAATCATCCTTGGGGCTTGCCCTGTTCAGATCTCTATAGTCCACACACATCTGTACCTTACCATCCTTCTTAGGCATTGGAGCAACATTGGTGACCCACTGTGGGTAAGAAGTGATATCTAGAAACCCGGCGTCAAATTGTTTCATGACCTCAGCTTTAATTTTCTCAGACATCTCAGGGCGCATACGGTGAACCTTCTTCTTTACCGGAGGACATTCTTCTTTGGTTGGCAGGCGGTGTACCACAATATCAGTGTCCAAACCAGGTATATCTTCATAAGACCGGGCGAAGATCTCAACATAGTCGCGTAGCATCTGTATCAACCGTTGCTTAACACTAGGCTCCAGATTCGCACCTATCTTGACCTCTTTCCTATCTTCCTCAGTACCCAAATTCACTAATTCCATTGGCTCTTCATGAGGCTGTATGGCCCTCTCTTCCTGTAGTAACAGTCTATCAAGTTCTCCAAATACCTCACAATCATCCTCACCTTCGTCCTCGGCTTGGTTGATCGGATTTTTGAATTCATAACTGGCAGTAGCATAGTTGTTATCAATAGGATCCAGAGTGGATATGGATCTGCATTATGATACGTGAGTGTGTGTAAAAGCATAGCTGTTTTGATAAAGTGAGAGATAGAAAAGTAAAACAATGAGCGCAAAATTTGTAATGCAAGAAACATCCAAGGTTTTATTGATGATATATGAAATGACAAGTAATAAGCCCTCACAAATAAAGCCAAAATGCCTCGGGCAAGGCACTGGGCCATAAAGTTTCAATTGTTTATTACAAATCTCAAAACAAAAGCCAATTACTATGAAATAAAGGAAACAGGTATGAAGTCTTTTTCCGTCCAAGTGTTTAATCCTCCATTGGTGGTAGGGTAGATCCAGCTGTCGATATCTGATTATTCTTCATCATCCTCAATTGCATTCACTCCCTGATTACTGATGTGCAGAGGAGGTCCTCCAATCCGTGCGCGCCGAACAGCCCTTTGAGCCTCTGCAGTAAAGCCCAAACCAAACTTGTCAGTTTTGTGTGAGAAATTAGGGAGCTGACCCCAATTTGCACACCCACCTTTTTCAATTACAGCCCTGGCATCCTTGAGGGAAGCCATCTTCATCGGAGGTTTGTCAGCAGCCACTTCAGTTGACGCTAAAGTCTGAGGGACTTCTTCAAAGTTCTGACACAGGGTTTTGATGAACTCCCCATCCATTTCCACGTAACAGAAAGAGTTGAGATGACTCACCATGTACTCCTCTTCACCTCGTACCGTAACAATCTTCCCCTTTACCGGATATTTCAATATTTGATGGAGCATGGAAGTTACTGCCCTAGCCTTATGAATCCACGGGCGACCCAGCAAGAAGGAATATGATGGTCGGATATCCATCACATAGAAAGTAGATGAGAAAGTCTGAGAGCCAACTTTAACTGGGACGTCCACCTCCCCGCGCACCATCCTTTTTGACCTGTCGAAAGCCCTGACCACAATATTACTCGGCTTCAGAATCAAACCTTCACAATCCAGACGATCTAATGCTTTCTTTGGCAAAACATTCAAAGAGGACCCAATATCCACTATGTTGTACCGCAAAATTTTCCCTCTCATTTTATCAACATTTCTCATCACAAGGCTCTTGGAACCCAAGACCAAGCTGGGGTTTGCTCTACTCAAGACACCTCCTTGCACTGTTGACCTAAATTAGGGTTTGAGTTTGCACAAGGATGTTTTGACCTAAAATGCCCAAATTGACTTTCATACTTTATATTGGACTCATAAGTTTTCCCATACCAAGTTTCAAGCCTTGAATCAAATTTTTGCCCAGTCAATTGGACAGTTAACCTAGAAATCAATTGTATTGGGGGAAAAGTCAATTGTGGCTAATTTACAGTCAAACCTCATGATTTTTGACCCACGTCAACATTATGAACTCATATTAACCATTTGATCAAGTTTGGACCACAATTCCACAAGAAATTTGATCAGATCACCAAAAGGGCAAAATGGTTATTTTTAGGGTTTTGACTGTACAAAGGCAATTTTTGAGTGTTTGACCTAGCCAATGGCAAATCAAGTTCAACCATGGACTCAAGGACTCAATGAAATTATCTTGACCTATTCAACAACTTCAAAAGATCTCAAATGCATAGGATTGACAGATGAATTTTTCAGTCAATTGATCAAAATTTTACTGTACACTGAAAAGTCAAACTTTGACTTTTTGGTCAAAATCAAGTGCCAAGAGTCATTTTTCATCAAGATGTGTCAAATTATGAAACTTGTTCATCAAGAAACCCAAAATTGCAAATTAGGGTTTGAAATTGAAAATTTTCATAACTTAGAAATTTTCTAAGTTTTGAAATTTTCTTAATTTTTCCTAACTTTGCCCCACATTTTCACCAAGATGCAAATGGATTCAAACAAAACTTACAACATGAAAGTTGTAGTCCATCACAAAGTCTACCACTTTGAATCACAAAGTTTTCTCAAAAGAAGCTTGGATCTCAAGTTGTGATTTTTGGAAATAGGGTCCCTAAAACTTTTAACTTAGAGAAATTTTGCCCTAGTTTAGGCAGGATTTTGACCCATATTCTTGGTCAATTTTCACATAGTTACACTTGGAGTCTCAAGTTTCATTTCAAATATGGATTATAGTACATGTTGCAAGCTTTCCAAATTGTCCAAGAACTCCTCAAACACCTTTGTGGTTAGGGAGAATCGAATGCTTGAAGTTGGCAAAAACTCACTTTGTAACCATGGCCAATACATGTTCATACCACTTGCAAAATCTGACCAAACTAGCTTAGTACATGATTACAGGCCTCTAAACCAATTTACACTAAAAAATTGAATACAAATACATTGGACATTGGTGTTATTCTGATTAAGGGAGCATTATACAATGAACATTTCCATTTTGGGCATAAAGATCACACTTCCATTTTCATAAAGCATAACTTTTGCAAAGTTGTTTTTCTTGAGCCTTGAACTTCTTTCTTTGCAGCAAAAAAGTTCCACAAACTTAGGCAAAGGTACAAGAGGTTGGTGCATGCTTGGAGATAGCCTGTACATGCCTATCTCATTTCACTTCAAACTTTTCTTTCAAAACAAGTCATTGTGCCAAAAGTCAATAACTCACATATCTGATATATTGAACTCAAGCAAAGTTTTCAAACGGTTTTCTCACAACCTTGCAAGCCAGAAACACGAGCCTTTTACCTCCAAAACACCCTCATACTCAAAAACCACATTTTCTTGCAAAACAGGGCAAGCCCTGCAGAATCACTTCTATCTTCACATTACCTCGTGCGTTTTGCTCCTTTCCACTTCAAACACCTTCCATTTAACTCACTCAAGCTATCCCAAACTTTCATTGCCAACTGTAACTCCATTTACAGTGTTCACCATTTTTGTTTGGAAGCTTTGCAGGTTAAGTTCTGTAGAACGATTCAGGCCACTTCAAAACAAACTAGGCATTGGGAAAGGTTCAGGGAACATCAAGCAAGCTCAAAAGAACCTCAGGCCTCACTGAAAGTTGCTGCATTGTCCAACTCGTGTCCAACTGAAACAGGTTTTTCATGAACTTCTATCTCTCTATTCAGGAACATTTAGCCTTAGGTTTGTGAATAAAAGATGTTGTAGTCATTTCCCTGAAACCATACTGTGATACGGTGGGAGAACTGACTTGGGATTTTGCGTTTGTTTTCGCACTTGTTCGGTTTAGCAAGAGTCATCACCAACTTTTTATTTTATCCTAAAGAAAGGTAAAAAAGAACAGGAAAGACCTTTGAGATGTTTTCGTGGGTTCGGGGGGTAGATTATGAAAAGGGAAGGTGCTAGCACCCTTTTCATCCATGGTTATTCATGGGCTCTTAGTTACTTATTTTAGATCACTTGCCTTTTCTTTTCACTTGTTTTAAATGGTGCTTTGTATGTGTGGTTTTGAAAATGTTTTGAAAAAGATGCCTTGTCTAGGCAACCTTTGTAATGATTCTTGTTTGAATATATATAAAGGTGTGCGTCTTTTTGAAAAGATAATTCAATGTTTTGAAAGTTGTTTTAAAATTGTTTTGAAGTTGTGTTGTGAAGTGTGCTTGAAACGGCAAGGATGTTTTGCAAGTTTTTTGATCAAGTAACTAAGAGTTTGTCTACCCTATTTTACTCAAAGATCTTTCTTATGTTTTTAACCCTTTTAACAGTGTTGTTTCACCATTGTGTTTGGTGAACAACCTTGCGTTAGGATGTTAAACGGGATAGGCACGGGTCATCGTATACAATCATTGAAGGAAACTTGTGAGACGCTCTAGCAATTTTATAAGGGGCGAGATCGTTTTATCAAAGGCAACATCGAGGGTCATCGAGGGACTAACGATCTTTGTTTATCGAAGGGACATTTTCTAGAGTGTCTCATACTCGAGGGACATGATTGCATTTCCGAGGCAACAAGCGAGGTTACCCTAGAGGTGCAAGTGTGGATTGTGTATTGATTTTCATGCATTTATCTTGTACTAGGTTATCTAGCGGTTGATTTTGAATCTTCGCATACAAACCCTAATTACTATACAGTATATGGAAAGCGATAAATTGCGGGAATTTAAAGTCTATGTTATTATAAATGAGTATCCGGGGATGGGGGTACAAATGTTTACAAATGGGGATGAGTCTTATCAGAATAATAATGTCCAAGTGTATGTTTACAACCAAATCGAATCGTCGCATTCTCAATGTAAAAATATAACAAAGTATAAGAATCAAAGAGAATCAAAAGTATCGTGAGATGTATATGGTTATTTACAAATGATCAAAATAAAAATATTAACCTAGTGAAAATTAAGTGTTTATTATTATTTTTGTGTTTTTGTTAGTTATATATATATACAAAGGGTTTTTTAAAGAAGAAGGAAGAATTATTTTAAGTTAAGAAAGATCTATTATTTATGTATTTTTGGTTTTAAAGGTAATGAAAATTATTAAGAAAATTTTATACAAAAAATTAATATATTCTTTTATTTAACAAAAGAAAAGAAAAGAATTAGATTATGAAAGTGAAAATAAAATGGTAAAAAAAGAATATATTAGTTTTAAAGCAAAAAATAGAATTAAAGAGAAAGATGGGCCTTAGAAATGCTGTTGGGGCAAAAGCCCAAGAAGAAAGTCAGAGATAGGAAAGAAAGGGGGGTGTGGCGCCTGAAATATTGGGCTTTAGTGTTTTGGCTTGGGCATAGGCCCACGATGCTTGACAAAGTTTGTTTAGGGTTTGTGCCTCATGTTCTCAGAACAAGGGTTTGGTTTGTGAACGGCGCCGCTCCTCTCCTCTCGTCTTCATCCTCTTTGTCTTTCTCAAACCAAGAGCAATTGATGTCCTCTCCCTCACCTTAGGCTACTAGAACGCCACCTCCAACCTCTCCTCTCTGTGACTACACAGGGCGGCGATTTGAAAGGTACTAGTTTCATTCTAAACGCGTTTTAGGGTTTAGGTTTTACTCTTGCATGTTAACGTTTTACAAAGCTTTGATCTTTGATTTTTATGATATGATGATGCAGAAAAAGAAAACAATACCTTTGGGGTGTTGTTTCTGGAGAGGCGATGTAGGGTTGGGACGACGGCGCTCTCAGGTGGCCGGAGGAGGGAGGAGCGTGATGACGCTGCTGTTAGCTCGCCTTTCTGGTATCTCTGTACCTTTCTCTTTGAATCGTTTTGTGATGAACTTATGATCGTAAAACCCTATGTCATTCGCTTCTGAATCTTCTCTTCTTTGAATGTTGGATTTCTTGAGTTGATGATGAGTACTTCTAAAATGTTGTTCTGATTTGATGTTTACTGATTGTGAACGTTATTTCTGAGACTTGCTTGTCGTTCTCTTCATTTCTGACTTTTTCCTCTTCTTTGAGCTTTGTTGATTCTGATGATGAATTTATTCTGAAGATTGTTTGTTGTTCTCTTAACTTCTGACTTCTTCCTCTTCTTGGGGATTTGTTGATTCTGATGATGAATTTATTCTGAAGATTTCGCTATTGTTGTTGTTGATTTGGTGTTTGGATATATTCTGCTGATTTATGTTGATGGTGATGAATGTTAATGTGTTTGGAAACAAGCTTTGAGTTTGTAAGGCATGCCTGGAGGCTTGTGAGTTCTGCTTTTTGGTAGGTTATGTTGTTGTGTTTGTAGTTATGCAGGCTTATGCAGTTTTGCTTGATGCTTGTATTCTCAAGCAGTTTTGCAGGTGGTTGAGCTTTGGTGCTTACTTGTCTTTCTGGTTTGGATTGAACTGCAGTTTTTTTTACAGGTTTTTTGTGTAGTTGGATAGGTTTTAGTGTTTTTGTTGATCTGAGTTTGCTTTGTGAGTTGACAGACATGAATGGTTTTAGTAGGTTTTAAAGGCTTGTTTGAAGGCAGGTTCTGCTTGATAGTTTTGATGCAGGCTTGGATCTATTGTTTAGTACAGGCATGCTGTTTTATTTGTTTGGTACAGGAAGGCTTGCTTGAAGGTTTGTTGTGCCTGGTTGTGCTTCTGTTACAAGCAGTTTTGCAGGTTATGATAACTTGCACTTGGTGGTTCTTGTTGTGCAAGTTTGTATGGTTTTGAGGCAGGTTTTTGATAACTTGCAGTTTTGTGGGTTGGAGCTTTTATGCAGGTTGGATGTTTTGAGACAGTTTGTTTCTGGTTTTGAAAGCAAGCTCCAGTTTTGTGGCTCTCTCCTCTCTTGAACTGTTTTTCCTGTTCTATTTATTCTTATATATTTTAAGCCTGCCAAAACTGCAAACCTTTTACTTCACTCTCTTTCTCTCTCCATAAAGCATTTTAAAATTTCTTAATATATCTTTATTCTGAAAATTTTTGTTGGCCAGAACATGATGAGATGTTTTGACAAGCTTGCTTGCTTGTATCTTAGTTTATCTCTGCATTGTACTTCCATATTTTCTGCATTGACAGTTTTTTTGACAGCTTGTGTACTTGGTTGACAGTTTTGTGTACTTGGCTAGGACAGCTTAGTTTGACATTGTGAAACTCAGTTTGGCATTTCAGTTTGACATTGTGAAACTCAGTTTTGCATTTCAGTTTGACATTGTGTGCAACCTTGTGCCTTTTTGTGTGCAGCCTTGTGCCTTGTACCTTTGCATTTAATTGATTATATGCTTGCAAAATTATTTTACTTTCCTCTTTGTGAACCAAGAAGAGAAATCTTCTTGTGATTTGCAAAGAGGACGAGTAAAACGTGATGAAATCAAAATAATCTGATTCCGGCCAACAATCTTTAATGATGACTTTATATTTATCTGCCTGAAAATGCTTTTTAATTTAACTGCACTGATTTCTTTTTTCTGTTTTTGCAGGTAAATACTAGTTGGATAATGGAAGAAGCAGTAGAAGATAGAAGACTTTAAGAGACTTAGACTTTAGATTTATTTTCTTTTCAATTATTGTAATAAATATTATTGTAAACACTGTAAATAAATTTACAGTATTCGAATAACATTTGTAACAACATTTAAAATAAATAAAAAGTATTTGTCAGATAATTCCTTATTTCTTCTGCACTGTCTATTTAATTATTTAAATCTCTTGAATTAAAATAACTGGAAATGCATCCCAATAATTTTAACTCAGATAAAATAAATAATCAACAAACTTTGCAATCTCGCAACCTTGCATTAACCACAATACGCCCGGCATTCCTATTAATCATATGCTTTGTACAGTTAAACAAACAAACATCCATACACCTTTCACTTCACTGATCAAACCAATGCTTCAAACTTTCAATCAAAAGCCTCAGCTCATATCCCAGATGTTTAGGTTTTGAGAAACAAACAACAATCTTGAACAAGCGTAAAAACAACGTAACAGTCAATTGAAATACTGTGGATTCAAATTCTTCTGAGAAATACGAGTGAAAAACCCTAATTCCAGATTTACCGTCAAAGAAAAGTCTGCTTGATCAATTCCTGAGCCAAACTCAACAAAATCAACAGAAACCCTAATTCTGGATAGACTGATAAGAATAATCTGTTTGACTGATTCAAAATCAATGGAAACCCTAATTTTGGATTGACTGATAAAGAAAAGTCTGTTTGGCCAATTCTTGAGCCAAACTGAAAAAATTAGGGAAAACCCCGAAATTGTGATTTCTTGTGAAAAAGGGAGGGTAAATTTTGGGGTACAACACATACATGTGCTCAGTTTTCATTTATATTAAACGTGCTGAGAGAATTTCATCCATGAACTTTCTGAAAAAACTAGGTTAGAAATTAGGGCCAGAGAAATTCTCTCTGGTCTTTGAGAGTTAGATCAAGTTTTTTATATGGTTAGAATCGTGGTTTGATGCTCTACAAGTTTCATGTTTTGAGTTTTGTCAAAAGATCACAAATACAGGAGATACGAGTTTGTGTAGCAAGCGCGCGTTTTTCAAAGTCTGGAGGAAGAAGATGAAGTTGGTGGGCTGGGCTGACTTGTTTTTGCTTCTAACACTTCCTTTTTTTTAGTTTCACACCCCCTGGCCCATTTCTTTGTATTTTTATTATTTTTGCATTTTTATTTCATTTCTGACTTTATTATTTTATTTCCAAACATAAAAAATGCCTAAAAAATATTTTCATAAATTTTTACATTTATTTGGTATTTATTTTAATTATTTCTAACATTAAAATGTTTAAATACTTTATATTATTTATTAAAACTTGAAAATAATGTAAATAATACTCTTATTTTCATTTCTTATTTTTATCCACATTTGAAAATATTTTCTTGAATATTTACATATTTGTAAATATTTTATTTTATTTTTATACACACTTAACATATTTAATATATATATATATATATATATATATATATATATATATATATATATATATATATATATATATATATATATATATATATATATATATATATATATATATATATATATATATATATATATATATATATATATATATATATATATATATATATATACACACACACACATATATACTATATTTTATTAAATAATTAGAACAAAAAACACAAAATACTACATTTTTATTTTTATTATTATCTTATACTAAAATGACATTTTTGTTATAATATATTCTTATTTTTGTACATATTAATATATTTTGTATATAAATAATACAATTTTATTTTCTTTAAGGAGAATTAGGGTTTACCCTAAAAATAAATAAAATTAACCTTTTTTTTTAATTCTTTATATTTCTTTCCATTAAAAATACTTTACATACATAAAAAAATTTGTTTTGCATAAATACATTTTTATTTAACATTTATTTATTGTGTTTATTTAAATATTGTCCATTTAAATACTATGCAAAGAATTCAATTTGGATGTAATAGTAATTAGGGTTTTATATTTCTTGTCAAATACCCCCTATTCAAATTTGTACCCCCCTCCGTATATCAAAGTTGTAATAGCTTAGATTTATTTTTACGCATTTAATGCTTTCAATTATGCCATGATTAGAGAATTAGGGTTTGTATGCAAAATCAAAATCAACAGATAGTTCGACCTAATCAAAGACAAAAATGCATGAAAAGAACAAACACAATGCACACTTGCACCCCTAGGGTTACAATCCACTTGTTGCCTTCAAAAATGGGACATGATATGCATGTTAAGTACTTTGGCCAAACAAAAACAAAACAAAGATCATAGTCCCTCGATGACGCTATCTGAGTTGCCTAAACAAAATGATCAAGTCCCTTAAGAAAATTGCCAAAGACACTTGACACCATTGCTATCATGGTCTATACGATGACCCGCGCCTGTCCCGTTTAACATCCTAACATAAGGTTGTTCATCAAATACAATTGTGAAACAACACTGTTAAAAGGGTTAAAAACATGAGAAAGATCTTTGAGTAAAATAGGGTAGACAACTCTTAGTTACTTGATCAAAAAGCTTGCAAAACATCCTTGCTATTTTCAAACACACTTCACAACACAATTTCAAAACCCTACTTTCAAACATTGGAAACTTTTCAAAAGACAAAAACACCTTTGTATACATTCAAAAAAGAATCATTACAAAGGTTGCCACAACAATGGCCTCTTTTCAAAACATCTTTCAAAAACACACACAAAGCACCATTTCAAACAATTGAAGAACACCATTTCAAACAATTAAAAAGCAAAGCAAGTGATCTAAACAAGTAACTAAGAGCCCATGGATAACCATGGATAGAAAGGGTGCTAATACCTTCCCTTTCTATAATCTACTCCCTGAACCCAAGAAAACATCTCAAAGGTCTTTCCTGTGCTTTTTGACCTTTCCTTAGGATAAAATAAAAAGTCGGTGGCGACTCTTGCTAAACCGAAACATTTGCGAACAAAAACGCAAAAGCTCAAGTCAGTTCTCCCACCGTATCATACACTAGTACATGGGTCATAGTAGTGCCCCTGCACTCGATTGAGATGTGAAGAGCATCATTATGATTTCTTCCTTTAGCAGTCAGATCTGCGTCTGAGAAACCCAACCCATTGATTGACAGAAGTTTCCTGCGGCACATGCGCAGTTTTTAGGAAAGTAATTAAAGCCTTTGCATGGGCTTCAGAACATAATAACAAGGACAACATGGAGATTTTTGACGGGGTCAGCCCCAGTTTCTGGACTACATTGTAGTCACTCTTCTTGATA
Organism: Vicia faba; assembly: GCA_948472305.1. Taxonomy (NCBI): domain Eukaryota; kingdom Viridiplantae; phylum Streptophyta; class Magnoliopsida; order Fabales; family Fabaceae; genus Vicia; species Vicia faba. The sequence continues at coordinate 1,049,682,601 of OX451739.1, forward strand.
ATCTTCAGAATTTCCTCTATCTCCTACTTAGAGGTTTCTACAATGATCTTCTTAGGTGCCTCCATCCGGGAAGGCTCACCTATGATTTCTTTGCCCCGAGTCCCAGATGGTTCGGCGACAGGGGTGATAATTAGAATAGGAACTGGGACAGTAGTTGATGTACCAGCAGATGGAATAACAACAGGTTTATGGACAGTCGGAGGAGAAATTTCAGGAGAAAAGAGTCTTCCACTTCTGGTGACCTTGCTAGCTCCGACAATATAGCTAATATCAGCTTCCTCACTTTTCAAATCTTGCTTAACTCCATGGTAATACACGTCTGCACCGTAGTGCCAAGGGACAACCTTATCCTAAGTGTATGGGATAGGACCAGGGACAGTAATTATTAACGGAGCAACTCTTGGGACGAATGTAATCCTAACAGGCTTTCTCGAGGAAGCCTTGGAAGGATTGGAGGATATGGTTATGATGGCAACATCTTCAATTGGAACCAACGGAATCGTAGTCTTCTCGAACAGGATCTCTTTGTTATCCATCAGGCGCTGAACACCTGATTTCAATAAATGGCAACCAGCAGAAAGAATTAAACACATATGGCAACCTTCGCCACAGCCCGGAAATAAACCGGCCAACAAGAGATTCTTATTAACTGTCATCAAAGGAGTAGAGATTTCTTCCACGGAGGTCACAAATAAATCATCGTCCACAGCATTCACTCCATGACCATGTTTGGGCATGGGAGCAGTTATGACATTGGGATTCTTCGGAGCGTCAAACTCAATCTCTTTGGCTTTGATCAAGTCTTGCACTTTGTTCTTCAAATCCCAACAGTTGTTTGTATCATGACCTGGGCTATCAGAGTGATAGGCGCAGCGGGCGTTCGAGTTATATAGCGGAGATGTGGTGCTGGGATTCTTTGGGGCTTCCCTCAGAGTTACCAGGTTGGTCTTCAATAATTATGGTAGAATTTGAGACAAGGTCATATTGAGCCGAGTGTACTGTCTATGTGGTCTCTCCATTCTTGGTTGATTGTTGCATTGTGGAGCAACTGTGGGTCTTGATATCACTACCGCATTTACTGCTTGACGGTGTTCAGGTCTGCTTTGGCTCCTCGAGCCGTAGACTACACTAGCTTCTTTCTTACTGGTGAAAGGCTTCTTTACTGCACTTGACGAAGTATCTTTCTGTATCTTACCACTTCGGATACCAGCTTCTACTCTCTCTCCATTCAAGATCAACTCAGTAAACCCAGATGATGAATTGCCGATTAGATGATTGAAAAACGGGCCAGATAGCGTCCCCAGAAACATGTCAACCAACTCTCTATCAGACAAAGGGGGTTGGACTCTTCCATCCAAATCTCTCCACTTTTGAGCATAGTCCTTAAAACCTTCGCTTGCACCCATAGACATACCCTGAAGCTGAGTACGAGTGGGAGCAAGGTCGGCGTTATATTGATACTGCTTGTAAAAAGCAGCAGCAATGTCCTCCCAATTTCGGACATTGGCTCCTTTCAACTGATAAAACCATTCAAGTTGAGTCCCTGACAGACTATCTTGAAAGAAATGTACCCACAAATTTCTATCAGCAGTGTGGGGTTGAATTTTCCGGACGTACGAGCGGAGATGGAGTTTTGGACAGGATACTCCGTCGTATTTAGCAAAAACCGGAGCTTTGAACTTATGAGGGATCACCACTCCCGATACCAATCCCAGCTCTCCGAAATCCAGACCAGGGATCCTCTGAATCTCCATAGCACTCAGACGGTCTTCTAGTTGTTTATACCTATCCTCAGCAGGAGGATATTGCTAATCAGTATCATCATCAGAGATGGCAGGACTGGGGCCCTTTTCTTCTTCTTGGATCTCCCCTTCCTTGGATGAAAGGGACAGATCAGCTTGCTGTTTCAACCTATCCCCAAACCTTTTACCCATACTCAGAAGAATGGCCTTCTTCTTCTTCTTCTCTTTCTCTTTCAGAATGAGAGCTTTCAAATCCTCTTGCCCTTTAGCCAAGCTCAAGAACATCTCTTGGAATTGGGCATTTTGTGCCTGAAGATCTTTGATAGCTTGATCAGAAGATATTTCTGCTGAAATAAACAACGAAGAAGATGAGAAACCTGTAATGGTACCTGTAATGGTGTGCATGATAATGGGATGTGTATGTAATGATTTCAGAGACTTTGGGAGATTTAAATTTGCAAACCAAAAATAAAACAAACTTTATTAGATTATCTTGTAAAAATGTTCAACAATGCCTTTGAGGTGTTACAAAGAAATAAACAGAAAACAAATCTAAACTAGAAAAAGCAAAATCAGAAATCCCATGGACGCTTCCCCTTGGTGATGACGTAGTCATTGATCGTTATTTCATTCTCGAGTTGCCTGGTGAACTTCAAGATCTTCTTTTCTCGCTCATGGTACTTTTCCTGGTAGGTATCCCTCTCCTCTTTCAGCTGAATCCAGGATCTCTTTAGTGCCCCAAGATCAGTGGGCATGTAGGGATAAAGAACTGTATAAGGAATGCCCTCTTCGTCGGTAGGGTCCACAATCACTGGAAATACAGCTTCCTAGGGCATCCCAAGCTTCTGAGCACGAGCTCGGACCCACTGGAGGTAAGGCTACATAGGGAGAGAAGTCCTTGGTCCTAGCTCTTGGGGGTCAGACCTATTCACCATGCTCCAAGCTCGTATAAACCTTCGGCGATGCTCGTCAACGTCCTCCTTGTAGTCAAATGCAATATCTGTAAGAAGCAGCTCATGAGGACCGGTTCTCCGAGCACGACCGAATTATCGTAAAGCTAGGCAGGGATTGTAGGTTATACCCCCTTTGATTCCAAGCAATAGGACATTAGGGTATCCCCCACAACGATCGATGACAGTAGTGCTTTCCATAGCCTTGGAACTCCAAAGAATGTCTGTATGGGCAAGTGACAGTATCCTGTAAGACCATCTTAAACCTTCTTCATTTTTCAGCACGGATTTGGGGAGGTGCAGAATAAACCACCTCTCCAGCAGCGGCATGCAACACATGAGAGTCCCTCTTCTTCACACAGTGCGAGTGTAGAGGGCATGCAGGATATCACCCAATAGAGTAGGCACAGGATTGCGAGACAAGAAGATCTTAACCGCATTCACATCCACAAAAGAATCCGGATTCGGGAAGAGAACCAAACCGTAGATAAGGAGAGCTAAGATGTCTTCGAAAGCCGGGAAATCCAAGTTATCCCAAAATAACTGAGCTTGATCCATCAGAAACTTGGCTAAGAAACCTTCAATCCCGCTTTGTGTCTCCCAATTAGATACTACATCAGCCCATTTCAAATGTAGAGTTGAAGCAATGTCTTATGGTCTAGGAGTTTCTTCCAAACCTGTGAAGGGCATCTGCTCAAGGATGGATATGCCCAATAAGTGCGAGAACTCTTCCAAAGTGGGAACTAGCTGATAATCTGGGAAAGTGAAGCAATGGTGCACAAGATCGAAGAATTGGAAAAGCACACTCATCATCTGCTCATCAAACTTTGAGGTAACCAAGCTAAGAAGCTGACCATGTCTCTTAATGAATGAAGAAGTATCATAAACTCTCGAGGCTAAATCTTTGAGTTGATCAGGTATTTGCACAAAGTTAACTCGGATGGTGTTTCTGCGTGTGGAAGCCATAATCTGCAAAACAGAACAAAGATAAATCCCCTCGGTCTCTAAAATGGTTAGTATAATGAAGTATGCATGTTATGTTATGATGCATGATGTCATGGTAAAACAAACAACAGGTATAGCAGGTAACAGACATGGCAAAGGCAAACAAGTCACACAAGAGCCCTTAAGTCTAAGGCTTGCATGAGGTCTAGGTACTACCCTCTTGAAGTTCAGTTGGTTTCAACCTGTCCTAGCAATAGTAATCGGGTTCTAGGGGATCTCAATATCACTGGCCATCCTCCATCGGTCATGGTTTCAGCTCACGCAATCTTTTCTTGCGGTCGGAACTATCTCGAGAGTATGGTCTCAATGAGTGTAGCATCGAGTATCAACTAGTTCCCAGCTTTATACCGAGACCGGCTATCTCACTACTTCCTATTGGCCAAGTTGGTCTATTAAGGGTTCTAAGGTCAATTGATGCTTAACGACACACATAGCAGCCCCGTACTCTCCTCGTTTCTCCACAAGGGATATCGATACCAACCAATGTGCCACATCAACGTATCTACTGCTTCAACCGTATCGGTCTATACCGTACAGTCCCCTCATAGTTTATTGCTACTTACTTAAAAGGTGTTCCCCAGATCCGGGTTAGGATCTATAGTAACTCCCAATACAAAACCTTTTAACAGTAAAGCAACCAAAACAAATAAGAGAAGAAATTTATGATGAACTAATCCTAAGGTATACCCCACTTATTTATTCCCCAGTAGAGTCGCCAGTTCTGTGATACGGTGGCAGAACCGGACTGTTTTGAGAAAATGTTGGTTTGTATTTTGCGTTTGTGTTTGCAAAATGTTGCAGTAAGCAAGAGTCGCCGCCGACTTTTATTTTATCCAACTGGAAAGGAAAAAAGCACAGAAAAATTCCTTTTTCGAGATTTTGAGTACGTGGGGTAGATTATAGAAAGGGAAGGTATTAGCACCCTTTCTATCCGTGGTTTTCCACGGGCTCTTAGGTACTTGCTCATCATTTTGAAAATTGCTTCCGTGTTTGTTTGTTTTGAAAAGTTTTTGTTTTACTTCGTTTTAACCCTTGTATCAGTCCTCAAGAGTGTTACGAAGTGTTTTTGAAAATTTTGTTTGAAAAGAGTGTAAGTGTGGAAGAGTTTGTTTTTTGAGCAAGTACCTACTAGCATCTACCTACGCGAGAAAAGAATGCTTCTATTCTTGTTTCCTTTAGACAGCGCTATCCCACTATTAAAGAGTAGGTAGCACCTTCGTTGGAGTTGTAAGGGTCAATTCGAAAGGGACGTACAATCACTAAAGCAATGTTAGGACGTCTTAGTAATAACCCTAATGTCTTAAGATCATATTCGAGGCAACATTTCTGAGGCAACCATTTTGAGGCAACATTTCTGAGGCAACATTTCCTAACGGGACATTTGATCTTTATTTAGACAAGAGGGCAACCACTAAGACACCCTATACTTAATGATCGTTTATCGAAGGCAACCGAAGTGAGAGTATACCCTAGGAGTGTGCATGTGCGAGTGATTTGATTTTAGTTATTATCTTTGCACATTTAGGGTTTGCTAACCATTTTAAAATTAACATACAGTCTTGTCATGCAATCCTATTATCATACATCTAACAGTTAATATGTTGCGAGAATTAAAATGTGGAAAATAAAACTACGTTATTACAAGGCTTCCGGGAGGGGGATTAATTATATAGCCAAAAACCCGTAAAACGATAAATGAACAAAAAGTCCTAATTAAACTATTTCATACCACGAGCAGTTACATTAATATTGTCAAAAGGATAAACGCGCGCAATGAGTCGAGAACAACAAAAATTAGGGTTTTGACCCCGTCTAAACCTAATTGAAAGAAAAATCATATTTTTGTTGTTTCTTTTTTATTATTTTGAGAAAATAAGGTTTTAATTAAATAAGTACGAACCTAATTACTAATTAATTTAAATTAAGAAAAAAATAATTAGTTTGACCTATTTTTGTATTTTGTTTTATTGAGAAAAGAACTAAAAATTAAATCAAGAACAAACCCTAATTTTCTAATTGATTTTAAATTATTTACAAAAAAAGTTAGAATTATCGTACAATTAAATTTAACTAATTATTAAATTAAATTTGATGAAAATAATACCTAAATCTAAATTTGTGGAAATTGATTTTATGAGTTTGTAAAAAAAAGAAATTAATTTTATGTTAGAAAATAAACAAAAGAATTTAAATAAAAGGAAAAGAGATGGGCCTGGTGCTTTGAGCAAAAGAGGGGGTATCAATTTCATTTTCTGAGCCCAAAACTCCTTGGCCCACGTTGACTTTCCAGATCCCGTGTTGCAAGCTTGACTAGGCCTATGGTAGACCTCCATGTGATAGGCGTTGGATTTGGCATGCTGGAGATCTGGTTGGCTGGACATTGAGGGCGTATAGTGGTCTCCTTGTATGCATGTGTACCTGATGATGTAAAAGAAAATAATATTGACAAATATGGGGACCTGGGGATCGAACCCAGGCCCTTTGGCTTTTCCACAACAACGCTGACCATCTGAGCTGGCTCACTTTGTTGTATATGGAACAACAAACAATTATTATATTGGGAAAACAAAATGATATATGACAAACACGCAAATTTTTGAATGGGCGAATCACAGGGTGCCACGCTACCCTTCTTCTTCCTCCCACTGTTTCTAAAAATCCAGAACTTTTACCTACGGACAAAGGGTGTAGGTATAACCCTTGTCCATTCAAAAACCTCATCCTTGCATGATAAATCAATACCAGTGGTACCAATCATCTCGTTGCAACCTCACGAGCATCATGGTACCACTCTTCATGGCTAATTATTTCTGCAAGCAAAACCCCTAAAAACAAAACCTAAACCCTAATCATGGCAACATTATGTATAGTTAACAAAAATGCAATTAAGTATTATCATTAGCTTGCAAATGTTTCAAGGATTCAGAATATGTCCATAAAATATGCTAACAATGCCAGAATTATGAGATACGATTTCAAAGAAACATGGAAGTCATGGGGTACTTACAGCGTGTTTCTGCGCACGAAAATGCTTGCTAATGATTGGAATCAGATCCTAGAATGTCTAGGAAGTAATTTATGTGGCTGGAAAGGCTTGAGGAAGCCTGGAACTGAGAAAACAGTTTGCAACTTTTCTTGAATTTTTTTGAAAGTTGTTTTCACCTTTGCACGCCTCCAATCTCCCCGTTTTTGATCTGCACTTGTCCTATATGTACCCTAGAGTGAATTAGGTTACAAACTTGCTTCAAATCTTTTTCAATTAAAGTGATTGAATCATGATTTGATCCTTATGCCAATATTTCCAAATCAAGCCAAATCCAATCTTTTTGTGTCCAAATTAAGCTTGCACGATTTTATTCTCTTCCCAGCTGTATAAGAGACCTAAACATGCACAAAATCTCAAGCTTTGATTAGTTTTGACATTTTCATGATTTTATTTTGATTTGATTTAATTTAATTGAAATAAAAATCAAAATAAATGATAAAAATTAAATAGAGACAAGTGGGAAGGATCATGGGTCTTGGATCATGTTACAAACTCAATGCAAGCACAAAACGTTAGGCCCATTTGACAAAATTTGTAATTTTGGGCACATTTGACTTTTGGCAATTTTGCAAAAAGGGTCAACTTCACCAATGCATAACTCCTTCAATTTTGACCCTAGAGATGTGTTTTTGGACTTTTTAGAAAGCTTAAGATGTCATCTAAACAACCCTTTTGGTCTCATCTCAATTGAGTCTTCCATGTTCATGTATGAAGCTTTGACAAAAAAGGTGTTTTTGTTGACTTTTCAAAATGACCTATAATGTCCAAATTCATATCTTCTTGTGAGTGCATATCTTGAACTTGGGATCTGAATATGAATTATAGGTAATCACATCCTCTTCAAAATTAGATTTGGATGGGTCATTTTTGATAAAGTATGAGAAAGTTATGCTTGGTCAAAGTTGAGTTGACTTTTCTTGCAAAACCCTAATTTAGCAACTTTTGGGTTTTGATGAATTGTGAGAAATCCTTGAGGAATCATGATCAACCCTTGATCAAATGATGAATAATACTTCAACATGAGGATGTTGACCAAAAATCTTGAAGTTTGACTGTATGTAGGACACAGTTGACTTTTGCCCTAGCACAATCGATTTTCAGGCCTTTGAGCAATTGACTGAGTAAACTTTCTCTGTAGGGCTTGAAACTTGATATGGATGATCTTGTGGACATATTAGGACAATGATGAGAATTTGGAATCCTTTGGGCTCAAATATCTTAATGCAAACTGAAACCCTAATTTGAGGTAGACTGCCTTAAGAGAGAGTTTGTCTGGTCAACCCTTGGGTTTCTTTGAGCAATTTGAAGACCTTACTTGAAATTTATTGAGAAATATGAGAGGGAAAATTTTGGGGTACAACAGCTCCCTATATTTATAGGTTAAAGGTTTGTGAACAATGGCTGAATAGGTTTACAAGACAGCATGTTATAGTTTGGTTGGGATGCAAATATCAAACTATGTCAAGTACTACATGGTTCCAAGATGAAGTACCAAAGTTGTTGGTATAGAGGGGCTTATTTCCATGATCTTGATGGAGTAAAATCAGAAGCAAACAAGTTATGGGCTCAAGACAAGTTTTGTGCCAACAAGCATGCTTTTCTAGAATGGCAATGGTGCCTTTATGCCATAAATGGAAAGATCTTTTGGACAATGGCTTAAACACTTGGGTAATAGCTCAAGAGTGGGTGTAAGTATTAAATTATGATGATATTTTCAAGAAAGGAGGCCTGCAACACAAGATTATGCAGCATAGCATAAGGATTTTGTTATGTGTTCTTCACTAAAATGACTTGCAATTCAAGAATGGATTCCCAACTTTATGCCCTTGAATCTCGTAGCTCAAGTATGATAAATTCATGCTCTTGGATGTTTTGGAAAGCTTGAAACATCCTCTATAACTTTAATGTTATCCATTTTAACAAAATCATCTTGGAACTATGTGAAAAAATTCCAAGAAGTTGGGATAAAATCCTGGCCAAAACAGCTGAAAATTTCTCTAAGTGTTCATTCAAAAATGCCATGACTTCATGAATTTATAACTCAAAATCCAAGCATTTCTAGAAAAAGTTCTACCCTACAAAGTTTTATATCTCATTGAGATGTACAAATTTCATGTTGGAAATTTTTCTTGAATCATCTTGCATCATGGTGAAAAATTGGCATGAAGAAATAAAATTATCATATGTAATAAACACTTAGAAAAATTTCTGTCTTGAAGAATTTGACTTTTCACATTGACTTTTAACTTTCTTGATTTCTTAATGATCAAGTTTCATATTTATGAATTTCTTGATGAATTTTGATCTTTGGGACTTAAATTTGATCAAAAAGTCAAAGTTTGACTTTTGGTGCTATAGTTGACTTTTTCATCAATATAATTGATTTTTGGTCATTTGGTCAATTGACTGAGCGGAGTTTGAGATACAAGACTTGAAACTTGAAATGATCATTCTTGAAGGTCCATAATTGTCCATGAACGTCGCTTGAAGTATTAGAAGTCCAGTTGTTCTTGTGCAAGCTCAAACCCTAATTTTGAGGTATCAGTGTTAAGGAGATGGCTTGACCTAGTCAATACTTGTGCAAGCTTGAGCTTTTGCATATTTTTGTGAGAAATATCTTGAGAAAAGAGTGGGTAAATTTTGTGGTACAACACATGTAAAGACAAGAAACCCTAGCAATTGTTGTTGATTAGTGTTGGTGTAAGCCCTAGAGGCCAATAATTTGGGTACTTGTATCGAAATATTTATTAATAGTAAAAGGCATTTCTTTATTATGTTTGCTTTTACAAAATAATAGAGTCCCTATAATATTTTGTTTTTTTAATAAGTGTGACTAAATCATGAGATCCCATTAAACATAAAAACATTATTCTTAAAATATTTGTAGTCGAGCTTTATTGCAAAGTGAGATAACATTAAAGCGTTGAGATTATTATGAAGATAGACTGGTGATCACACCTCATGGATCATGGATAAGGAGTTATCAAGTCTTGACATAGGTATGAATATTAGGAGTAATATTCATATTGGATTGACCCGCTATGAGAATACTACATAGAATATTTTGCAAGGTGTCATAAGTTATTCTCATGGCGATAATGGTGTATACCACCCTTCGACCTGAAACCACTATGGGCCTTAGATGTGGAGTTAAGTACTTTATTGTTGATCAAACATTATCCGTAATTGGATGACCATAAAGGCAGTTGATGGGTACTTCACAAAGCATGCTGAGGGACATGAGTGACCTAGATAGAATTTGTCCGTCCTGCATAACAAGATAAATGTCTAAGGGCCCAATATTGAACTGGACATGGGTGACACGGTTTATGCCTTGTGATTAATATAGACATAAGAGAAAAAGGGTAATTGTACACACAAATATTATCACAGAAAAGGTTTTGTCAGATCACATAACATTTTCGTGAATTGGATAGTAGTGATGTGTTGCTAGATATCGCTCATTGTTTATTATGTTAAATGTGTAATTTAATATAATTTCCAACGTCACAAAAATGTACAGGGTCACACACATAAGAATAGATTAATGAGAGATAGAGTAAATAAGGAACACCATAAGGTACGGTGTACTTAAGTGAAATATGGAATGTGGTAAGGTACCACGCGCTTAAGTGATATGCGGTATATCATAAGGTATGATACTCGTATGCTTAATTGGACTTTTAGCTTGCAGCCTTAATTGGGATTTTAGCTTGCAACCTACATAAGTGGTTTTATAAATAGAACCTTTATGTTGAAGCATTTTACTTGATGGAAATTCGGTCTTGATTTCTAGCCGTATAATTTGTCTCATTCTCTCACTCAAATTTTTCGTTCGTAAGCAGCTAGCACTGTATTCAGAAGTGATTTGTTCGTGTGGACTGAGTAGAGACGTTGCTATTCATAAACGTTCGTGATCACAACATCAAAGGTCTGAATCATCACAATAAGTAATGATTTCTATCACTGACCATGCCCATTCGTAAGGATCACTAAAGGAAAATTTTAATTTTCCGCTGCGTTTTGGATCGCAATTTTCCTTTAGTGGTATCAGAGCCACTTATGAAACCATGGATCTGATAGCTATTTATTTTCTGTATATTATGTATTAATAGGATTAAAACATATAATTAATTGAATAATAACTGAGTAAATTAAATTTTGGCATCATGGTGTGTACAGTTTGGGAGAATCGATATTGACTATGCTTCGGAATCCGACACTAGTATGGTGAAGAAGCGATACATCGGTCGTCCATAAGTTACACTAATATGATCGATCAAACTTATATATGATATAAACAATTCTGGTGCAAAGATGGTATATGTTGTACCCCAAAATTTGCCCTCCCATTTTCTCAACATTTCTCATCACAAAGCCCTTGGAGATCAAGATCCAGTTAGGGTTTCATCTGCTCAAGACTTCTCCTTGCACTGTTGACCCAAATTAGGGTTTGTGTTTGCACAAAGAGGTTTTGACCTAAAATTCCTAATATTACTTTCATGCTTCATATTGGACTCCCAAGTTTATCCACATCAAGTTTCAAGCCTTTATTCCAAGTTTTGCTCAGTCAATTGGACAGTTGACCTAGAAATCAACTGTATTGGGGAAAAAGTCAACTGTGGCCAATTGACAGTCAAATCTCATGAAAATTGACTCACATCAACATTATGAACTCACATGGACCATTTGATCAAGTTTGGATCACAATTCCACAAGAAATTTGATCAAATCACCAAAAGGGCAAAATGGTCATTTTTAGGGTTTTGACTGCACAAAGGCAATTTTTGACTGTTTGACCTAGCAAATGGCAAACCAAACTCACATATGGACTCAAGGACCCCATGGAATTGTCTTGACATGCTCAACAAGTTCAAAAGATCCCAAATGCACAAGATTGACAGTTGAATTTCCCAGTCAATTGATCAATTTTGACTGTATACTAAAAAGTCAAACTTTGACTTTTTGGTCAAAATCAAATGTCAAGATTCATTTTTCATCAAAACATGCCAAATCATGAAACTTGTTCATCAAGAAATCAATAAATGCAAATTAGGGTTTGAAATGGAGATTTTTCATAACTTAGAATTTTTCTAAGTTATGAAAAACCCTAATTTTTTCCTAACTTTGTCCCACTTTCTCACCAAGATTCATTTGGATTCAAGAAAAAGTCAAAACATGAAAGTTGTAGCCTATTGCATAATCTACAACTTTGATTCACAAAGTTTTCCCAAAAGAAGCTTGTATCTCAAGTTACAATTTTTGGAACAAGGGTACCAAACCATTCTTAACTTAGAGAAAATTTGACCTATTTTAGGCAAGGTTTTTACCTAACTTCAAGACCATTTTCCACATACTTCCACTTGGAATTTCAATTTGAATTTCAAATATGGATTGTAGTACACATTCCAAGATTTCCAAAATGTCCAAGAACTCATCAAACAACCTCATGGTTAGGGAGAATCGAATTTGGCAAGTTGAGAAAAAGTCACTTTGATTCATGGCCATGTACATGTTCATAACTTGTGCAATTTTTTCAAATCAGCTTGCACAACTTGATTACAGGTCCTATATCCCATTTGCACTCAATAATTAAATGCAAACCCTTTGTGTTCAAGCCTTGCATTATGTGTTTAAGCATTACATGAAGGTTTAGTCTTAAAATAGAAAAAGCAAATTATCCATTTTTGAAAAGGTATGGCTTTATGTCAAAAGCAAATCCAAGAAGTACCAAAGCATATCTCTGAAGCACAAGTCAAGGAGCATAACACACTGACCAAGACTAATGTATGCAGCATAGATTGGGGGCCTCTATCAGCCTAGAAACTCAAGTGGCCATCTCTTGCTTAAGTGTGAAGAAATGTGGCATAACTGAACACAACTCTCATATCAGCTAACCAGGCCTTAAGAAAACTAGTCAAGCATATTCTAAAGATCCATCCTAAGCTGAAACACGACCCTAACATCTCCAATACCTCCCCATTCCCAGAATCACCCTCAAACTGCTCAAAACAGGGCATCCCTGCAGTTTGAGTTCCATAGCTCAAACCTTCCATGTACTCTTGCTAAAAACTTGTCAAACACCTTCCCTACCATCAATCCAAACTATCCAAAGCATTAGAAGTGGACTGTAACTCCTCTAATCAGTTTGGCCATTTTCATTTTCTTGTTTTACAGGTGGAGTGCTACAACTCGATTTAGCTAGTTTCAAAGCAAAGTAAAACTTGGAATAGCATCCCTGGACATCAAGGAAGCTGTACCAATCATCACCTTGCTCTGAAAGTACCTCCATCATCAGATACAACTTCAACTGAACAGCTATATTCTTGAACTTCTATCTCCCAATGTAGGCATCATTAGCTCTAAGTTTGTGAATAAGAAGTGTTCTACTCATGCCCCTGAAACTGTACATACCTTTACTTTTCATTTATTTTGCATATGCTGTGAGAATTTAAGGTCTGAATATTGATAAAAAGTTAGGTTAAGATTTGAGAATGATAAAATTCTCTCTCATTTCTGAGAGTTAGGAGGAGTTCTTTACATATTCAGAATCGTGATTCAATGCTTAACATTTTTGGTGTTGTAAGTTTGTGCAAAAAGTCAAGGAATCCAGATGTTTGAATCAGTGTACAGGCGCGCGTTTTTGAACAATTTCTGGCTGGAGGTTGAAGAAAGACTTGGTGGGCTGGGCCTGTTTTTGTATTTCTTTTCACACACTATTTTTACTTTGACACCCCCCTAGGCCCATTTGGTTTATTTTTATGATTTTTTGACTTTTGTTTTTTATTCCTGACTTATTTATTTTTCCTCGTGATATTAAAAATATAAAAATAATTTTTTAAACCATTTTTGAATTTTTTAGGCATTTATTTGTTTATATTGATATTTGTACATAAATAAATAAATAAACACTTTTTACTTAAAATACTAAAAAATAATGTAAACACATTTTATTTTCATTTTTATTTTGTTTTATCTTCTTAAAATATTTTATATAAAATATACCTTTTTTATAAATATTAAATATTATTATTTTTGTATATATAATACATATTTAGAAAATAATACAAATATATATATATATATATATATATATATATATATATATATATATATATATATATATATATATATATATATATATATATATATATATATATATATATATATATATATATATATATATATATATATATATATATATATATATATATATATATATATATATATATATATATATATATATATATATATATATATATATATATATATATATATATATATATATATATATATATATATATATATATATATATATATATATATATATATATATATATATTTATTAGAATGTTTAGGGCAAAAATACAAAAATACATACATTTTTTCTTTTATTAATATTTGACCTCAAAAAATACTTTGTTATAAATAGACTTCATTTTTATTTTATTTTTGTACATATTAAATAAATACTTGTACATATTAAATAATTAATATATTTACTTAATAAATTAGGGTTTTGCCCTTAAAACACAAAAGCTCCAAAAAATAATATTTTTTTTATTTTGATTATTTGACATATAAAAAAAATACTTTTTTCATACATATAAAAAACCTTTTGTATCTTGCATATTTATTTTATTTCCATATTTATTTTATTTCCATTTAATTTGTGCAATCAATTATCTTGTAAATAATTCCAAATTGATGTAATAGCTAGGTTTAAATTCCTTGTCAAATACCCCCCATTTGAACATTTGTACCCCCCTTCCCATATTGTGTTGTAATAGTCTAGAACTTTATTTTTCGCACTTTAACGCTTTCTAAATATGCCATGATAGAATTAGGGTTTGTATGCAAATAAAAACAACAAAATAGTTTGACCTAATTTCAAGATAATCAAGCATGAAAATGGACAACACTAATCACACTTGCACCCCTAGGGTATTCCACTTGTTGCCTTTAATAAATGGGCCATATTGCATGTTAGGTCTCTTTGGGCAAAACAAACACAATTCAAATGATCATAGTCCCTCGATGACGCTTTCGAAAGTTTCCTGAAAATGATCAAGTCCCTTAAAGGAAAATTGCCCAAAGATACTTGGCACCATTGCAATTATAGTCTAAACGATGACCCGCGCCCGTCCCTTTCACATCCTAACACAAGATTGTCCACCAAATGCAATGGTGGAACACAATTGTTAAAAGGGTTAAAACATAGCAATAATCTTTGAGAACTTTAGGGTAGATAGCTCCTAAGTACTTGTCAACTTGCAAAACAAAAACAATTGCCTATTTTTCAAGCCACACTTCATAAACACTTTCAAAACAAACTTTCAAAAAACCTTGAAACATCTTTTCTAAAAGACGAACACCTTTTGTAAAACATTCGAGTAAAGAATTGTTACAAGGGTATCCTAGACAAGGCATCTTTTTCAAAACATTTTCAAAACCACACACAAAGCACCATTTCAAACAATTGAAAACCAAGGCAAGTTGATCTAAGCAAGTACCTAAGAGCCCATGGATAACCACGGATAGAAAGGGTGCTAATACCTTCCCTTTCTATAATCTACTCCCCGAACCCAAGAAAAAATCTCAAAGGTTTTTGCTGTGCTTTTTAAACCTTTCCTTAGGATAAAATAAAAAGTCGGTGGCGACTCTTGCTCAACCGAAACATTTGCGAAAACAAACGCAAAACCATAGTCAGTTCTCCCACCATATCACAGAACTGGCGACTCTGCTGGGGAGAAGTTTAAAAGTGGAGTAACCTTAGGGCTTAGATCACCCTCTTGCATGACTAATTGTTTGTTTGATTGCTTTATATATTGGCTCTCTTGTTTGGGTTTGCAATCCTACACCCGGATTTTGGGAAACATTCATAGATAGCAATACGTTGTGGAAACTGTGTGGGGTATACCGACACGGTCGAAGCAATAGCTATATTAGTGCGACATATTTGTGAGTACCGGTAACCCTTGAGTTCAATCAAGGAGAGTACGGGGCCGCTGAGTGATGTCACTAAGCACTAATGACCTAGAACCTTACTTGACCATCTTGGCCTTTTATTAGGGGTAGTGAGATGACCGGCTTTGGCGCAGTCCGAAGTTGGTAGATACTCGATACTACACTCATTGAGGGTTGTTTTCTTGGAATATTTTGGTCGCTAGTTAAGTGGCTAAACCAAAACAATGAACAATGAAAACAATCCAATGATATTGAGCTCCTTAGAACCCGGTTACTATTTATAGGACAGGTTTTTAAGCCAACTACACTCAAGAGGGTACTTACCTATGAAACCCCATGCAAGCCTGAAACTAGGGTTTGGTGTGATTTGCTTGTACATATGTTTTGTGCATACATCATAAACATCATAAAGCATCATATGCATTCACTAACCATTTCAAGGGTTTGGATCTTCATCTTTGTTCTTGTTTTGTAGGTCATGGAAATTCCTCGCAGAAAAACCATCCAAGTCAACCTTGTGAGAATCACTCCTCAACTCACGGAGCTCACCTCAAGGATTCCGGAAAGCTCATCCTTCAGTGAAAGACATGGTAGACTGCTCAGCTTAGTCAACACCAACATTGAAGAAGACATGATGAAAGTGCTATTCCAGTTCTTTGACCCTCTTCACCACTGTTTCACTTTCCCCGATTACCAGTTGGTGCCCACTTTGGAGGAGTTTTCTCAACTCCTAAGAATCCCTATCCTTAATCAACTACCCTTCAACGGTACAGAAAAGGAACCAAAGCCGGAAGATGTTGCTCGAGCATTACATCTACAACCATCTGACATCAAGGGGCATTGGGAAACCAGAAGCGGCGTCAAAGGATTCTTAGCAAAATTCTTGTTTGAGAAGGCACAAGAATGTTGGAATTCATTGGACCTACAAGCCTTTGAAGAAATTGTGGCACTCCTTATCTATGGGTTGGTCTTATTTCCCAATTCTGACCAATTGGTGGATGTCAACACCGTCAAAATCTTCTTGTCCAGAAATCCAATACCGACATTGCTTGGGGACATTCTTCACTCATTTTACACACGAACAATGAGAAAGAGGGGTGTTCTCATGTGCTGTACTCCTCTCCTTGCAAGGTGGTTTATTTCGCACCTTCCACAATCTGTCTTGAAGAATGACCAAGGCTCAAGGTGGTCCCAACGATTGATGACTCTTACTCACTCTGATGTACATTGGTGTTCTCGGTCCAGAGAAAATGTCATCCTCATCGATCGCTGTGGAGAGTTTCCTAATGTTCCTTTACTTGGAATCAGAGGAGGTATCACCTACAATCCTTGCCTAGCTTTGAGGCAATTTGGATATGCACGGAGGGATGGCCCTCACGACATGTTGATTCCTGACCTAGTTTTTGACTTCGACAACGATGCTCAAGGACTTCGCCAAAGATTCATCAGAGCTTGGGGGAGGCCCAACAAGGTTGATAGCAAGACACTGGGACACAAGAACTCCATCCCTCTTGAGCCTTATCTCAAGTGGGTACGAGCCCGAGCCCAGAGTCTAATGATGCCTTATCCTCATGTTCTCCCTGTGATTAAAGAGCCTGTTAAGGAAGGAGAGGTTCCCTACACCATCCTATATCCTGACATGCCTACATCGTGGGAGGAAATGCAGAAGAGTTGGATTCAGCTCAAGGAGGAACGGAACACTTTTGAAGCCAGTTTCTACGCCAGCGAGAAGAAGGTTTTAGAGCTTACCCGCCGACTCCATGAGCAAGAGGCCCTCAACACCTACATCGCACCAAAGAGGATGCGCAATGTCTTTTTACCTTGAGAAGTTGTTTTTGTAATATTTGGCCCATGGGGCATTTATGTACTAACAAATTTCTTCTTATTAATATGACATGCGTTCTTTTTGTCTACATCAATTTTGAATATTCTAAATCCTTGAATGCATTGCATACACAAGCATACCATTCATCATGTGCATAAGCAGGTCTCACGCCAGGTTTCCTTATCTGTCTGCTGTTTATTTCAGTAGGATGGATCTCGAGCAAACAGTCAAAGACCTACAAGCTCAAAATGCACAGTTCCAGCAACTCCTGACGACCTTGGCTAAGGGTCAGGAGGATCTCAAGACCTTGCTGGGGAATAAAGACCCAGTGAAAAAGAAGAAAAAGAGACTCGGGGTGGCTACTCTAGGGAGAAGATTTGACGGAGAAGCCAGGAGAGTGCTTGAATTTCCTCCTACTTCTGATGAAGGAACCAGTAAAGGAGGTGGGGCTGCGGTACCTTCCGAGTCCGATGTGGAAGAAGAGGAGGTCGAAGAGGATGAAGACTACTCTGATCAACAATACCCTCCAGCTGATGATAAATACAAAGGTTTAGAAGACAGGTTGGCCGCCATGGAGCTACAAAGAGTACCGGGTTTGGATTTCGAAGACTTGGGTTTGGTTGTCGGGATTGTGATTCCCCCAAAGTTTAAAGTGCCAGTTTTTGTGAGGTATGATGGGCTGTCCTGTCCAAAAATGCATCTCAGGTCCTACGTAAGAAAGATTCAACCCTATACGGCAGATAAAAACCTTTGGATCCATTTCTTTCAAGACAGCCTTTCTGGGGCTCAATTGGAGTGGTTCTATCAGCTAGAGGGAACCAGCGTCCGAAATTGGGAAGACTTGGCCACCGCTTTTTACAAACAATATCAGTGACCTTGCTCCCACGCGTACCCAACTTCAGGGTATGTCATTGGGAACGGGCGAAGGATTCAAAGAATATGCACAAAAATGGAGGGATTTGGCTGGCAGGGTGCAGCCTCCTTTAACCGACCGTGAACTTGTTGATATGTTTCTAGGGACCCTATCTGGGCCATTTTTCAATCATCTGATTGGTAACTCTTCCGCGGGGTTTACCGATTTGATCTTAACAGGCGAAAGAATAGAAGCTGGCATCAAGTCAGGAAAAATTCAGAAGGGTGTTGCTGCAAGTGTTGAGAAGAAACCTTTCAAGAAGGAAACGGTTGTGGTATACTCCCAAAGAAGAGCAGGGAAGGCTGAACACCGGCCAACCGTGGGGGCCGTAATGATTCAAAACCCTTCAAGTGAGAAGCCTCGCTATAACCAGTCCAGACCAAATCAGCAACGGGTGGAACGGCCACAACGGCAGTTCACCCGCATTAATATGACTCCAACGCAAATGCTTCCCCATCTGTTAAAGTTGAATCTCGCCACTATCAAAGAGGCACCAAAGAATGTGAATACGTCCTCTCCGCATTACCATCCTAATGCTAAATGCGCCTACCATTCTGACAGTGTCGGGCACGACACCAATGACTGTTGGGCACTCAAGCATAAAATCCAAGACCTGATAGAGGCGAAGGAGGTGGAGTTCGACGCTCCGGAGAAGCCTAATGTGATATCTGCTCCCATGCCGAAGCACGGCCGAAAAGTCAATGCCATTGAAGAAGATTTGTATGTTGCTGATGTCAATGATCTGATAACTCCATTGTTAACCATCAAGTTGAATCTGTTAAAGGCCGGGATTTTCCCGGGATGTAAAGAAGACTGCTATTGTTGTTACTCTCTGCTGTTTGATTGTCCGTTACTGAAGAAAGGCATCCAAGGCCTAATGGGCAGTCGACAAATTTTGTTTGAAAAAGTTTCTACCATTCCAACTCATACTGAAGATGTCTCAATTATAACCATTCACGCCAATCTTTCCAAGGCCGTCAAAAAGCCTGTTAAGATTACACCAGCTATGAAATCTGTTCCTTTGAAGATAACAATGCCAGGACCTGTCCCCTATATTTCTGAGAAGTCAATACCATGGAACTATGGCGGTGACGTCTACTACCATGGTATTAAACAAATCGAAATAACTGAAGAAAGTTCGGATGATGAAGAAGCCAGCATTGGTAACATTGCAGGCACGAGCAAAATCACCCGGAGCAGGAGAATGTTTTCTCCAGAGATTTCCCCTCCAAGAGCAATCTTTGGACCCTCATCTGCCGACAAGGTCATCCCTGCACCAATAAAACTCTCTGCTATAACCCCTTTGATTGAAGATGTTGTTGTTCCTAGTACTGTCTCTCCTACCACTGCTGATAAAGGTAAGGGAATCCAAGATGAGCTCGTCAGGACGAGGGCTCGACCCTTGGTCATCCCGGAAACCTCCAAGAAAGAAATGGATGAGATCTTGAAGATAATCAAAAGGAGTGATTACGATGTGGTAGAACAACTGGGGAAAACCCCCTCAAAGATCTCCATGCTGGCACTACTACTTTGCTCGGAAGCACACGCTAAGGCTCTGATAAAATTCCTAAAGGCAGCCCATGTGCCCCAGGAAACCTCTGCAGATCAATTTCAAAATTGCGTGGCTAGTCTTACTGCGGACAATGGATTAGGTTTCTCTGATGCTGACCTAACTCCTAAAGGTAGGAACCACAATGATGCTTTTCACATTTCAGTCGAGTGCCAAGGAACTACTCTCGCACATGTCTTGGTCGACACTGGTTCGTCGCTGAATGTACTGCCTAAGAAGGCCTTGGACCGACTAGATTATGAAGGGCTAGAGTTGAAGCCGAGTGACATTGTTGTCAGAGCTTTCGATGGTTCAAAGAGAATGGTCCATGGGGAGGTTAAAATTCCCATCAAGATAGGCACTGAGGTGTTTAAATCTACTTTCTATGTGATGGACATCCGTCCGTCATACTCTTGCTTGTTGGGTAGGCCTTGGATACACCATGCTGGGGCAGTCACCTCCTCCTTACATCAGATGTTGAAGTATCCCGTCAAGGGGAAGATCATTACCGTCCATGGAGAAGAGGAGTACATGATCAGCCACTTAAACTCTTTCCGGTATGTGGAGGTAGAAGGGGAGTTCATTGAGACGCCTTTTCAGCATTTCGAAGAGGTCCTTCCTGAAATAACAGTAGCAAAGTTGGCAGCTGAGACACCGAAACAGATGGCCAGGATGGCATCTTTGGAGGACGCAAGGGCCGCAATAAAGGAGGGGAAGAATTCAGCATGGGGGCAGTTGCCCGATATTCTGCATATAACAGACAAATTTGGATTAGGGTTCACTACCGCGGGTCAGAAGGCTATGCGCCGTTCGAAGATTGAAAGAGCGCCAGTCAAAATTTCTCCCTACGGAATCAACGCTTTGGAGGATGAAGACAAAGAGAGCAACATCGAAGAGTGGATTTACCCAACTGTCAAAGGAGGATTGTGCAACTGGGAGGCAAAAGACTGTCCCCATCACTTTTATTCATCAGTAATTTATCTGTCAAACATTTCCTATTTGGTCTGTAATATTTATTTTCGACAATCCGTACACTATCTTTTCACCTCATGCCTTGCCCGGGGCATGTAGGTCCACTTGTAAGGGTTTTGATTACTTTCATATCCATATGCCATGTTTAATGATTCATTGGACGTTTTTCATTTGATAAACTGTTGTGTTCATTTTCTTTCCTTTTGCATTTTTTGTTTAAGGATGGCTATCCCTTACACACACCCACACTCACAAATGCAGGTACCCATCCACTTCGGATTCCATGGGTGACGATTCTGCTATATCCTTCAATAACTCCGAAGATCTGGTCAATCAAGCCGAGTATGAAGATGACGAAGGTTGTGAAGTACCAGGGGAACTAGCCAGACTTCTACAGCAAGAGGAAAGGGCCATCTTACCGCACGAAGAGTCATTGGAAACTGTCAATTTGGGAACCGAGGAAGACCGGAAGGAGGTACAAGTGGGTGCCAATCTGGAACCGAGTGTCAAGGAACGCCTGATACAGTTGTTGAATGAGTATGTTGAAATCTTCGCTTGGTCTTATGAAGACATGCCGGGTTTAGACACAGACATCGTGGTTCACCGTCTCCCCACAAGAGAGGATTGTCCACCGATCAAGCAAAAGGTCCGCCGAATGAGGCCCGACATGTCTGAAAAGATCAAAGCAGAAGTAATGAAGCAATTCGACGTTGGCTTTCTGGCTGTTACGTCCTATCCTCAATGGGTCGCTAACATCGTGCCAGTACCTAAAAAAGATAGCAAAGTCAGGATGTGTGTGGACTACCGGGATTTGAATAGGGCCAGCCCCAAAGATGATTTTCCACTTCCACACATTGACATTTTGATCGACAATACAGCTCAGCACAAAGTGTTTTCCTTCATGGATGGATTCTCGGGCTACAATCAAATCAAAATGGCCCCCGAGGATATGGAGAAACCAACTTTTGTCACACAATGGGGCACTTTCTGTTACAAGGTGATGCCGTTCGGGTTGAAGAACGCAGGAGCAACTTATCAACACGCCATGGTAGCTTTGTTTCATGATATGATACATCATGAGATTGAAGTTTACGTAGACGATATGATAGCTCGGTCACAAACAGAGGAGGAGCACCTTGAACATCTAGAAAAGTTGTTTGCCAGATTGAAAGAATACAAACTCAGGCTGAATCCAAGTAAGTGCACTTTTGGAGTTAGGTCTGGTAAACTTCTAGGATTCATTGTAAGCAACAAAGGCATTGAAGTCGATCCAGCAAAAGTGAAAGCAATACAAGAGATGCCTGCTCCCCGTACTGAAAAGGAGGTTAGAGGGTTCTTGGGGCGCTTGAACTATATTGCCAGATTCATCTCTCATCTGACTTCTACCTGTGAGCCGATTTTCAAACTCTTAAAGAAAGATCAGGTAGTCGAATGGAACGACGATTGCCAAGCTGCTTTTGATAAGATCAAGGAGTATTTGCTAGAACCTCCTATTCTGATGCCACCCGTCGAAGGAAGACCATTGATCATGTATCTAACCGTCTTGGATAACTCAATAGGGTGTGTTTTGGGCCAGCATGACGAGTCTGGTCGAAAAGAGCATGCTATTTATTACCTTAGCAAAAAGTTTACCGACTGTGAGACTCGCTACTCACTGCTCGAGAAAACTTGATGCGCTTTGGTATGGGCTGCTCGCCGACTAAGGCAGTATATGTTGACTCATACTACCTTGTTGATTTCCAAAATGGATCCTATCAAGTATATCTTCGAAAAGCCCGCTTTATCTGGAAGAATAGCCAGATGGCAGATGATCCTGACTGAGTATGACATCTAGTACACCACTCAAAAAGCTATAAAAGGGAGTGTACTAGTTGACCATCTGGCTCATCAAGCTATCGAAGATTATCAACTCATGAGGTTTGACTTCCCAGATGAGGACATCATGAATTTGGACAACATTGAAGGTAACGGACCGTATGACGGACCTGAAAAGGGATCCCGATGGACCCTGTACTTTGATGGTTCTTCAAATGCACTTGGAAACGGTATCGGCGCAGTACTCATTTCTCCGGAAGGTTGTCACACACCTTTCACGGCCCGACTTTGCTTCAGCTGCACAAACAACATGGCTGAATATGAAGCTTGCATCTTTGGTCTCAAGGCTGCTATAGACTTGGGGATCAAATCTTTGATCGTATTTGGGGATTCGGCTTTGGTTATCAGTCAAATCAAAGGAGAGTGGGATACCAAGCATCCTAATCTTATCCCATACAAAGAACATGTCTTGACATTGTTGCCTCATTTCGAGCAAATTACCTTCGAGCATTTCCCGCGAGAAGAGAATCAGCTAGCAGATGCTCTAGCTACAATGTCCTCCATGTTTAAACTCAACTGGGATAACGAGGCTCCCCAAATCACCATCGAGCGAATGGATGAACCTGCGCATTGTCACGAGATTAATACCGAAGAAGTAGTGGAACAACCCTGGTTCCATGAAATCAAAAGGTATCTCGAGACTAGAGATTATCCCGAAGGAGCTTCCGTAAATGACAAGAAGTTCTTAAGGAAATTTGCTGCTAAATTCTTCCTGAGCAACGGCATCCTTTAAAAACGAAGCCATGATTGTGTATTACTCCGATGCGTAGACAAAGCTGAAGCAGAGTTGATCATGACTGAAATGCATAGTGGCACATTTGGCACTCACTTGAGCGGGCATACAATGGCTAAGAAGATCCTAAGGGCAGGCTATTACTGGTCTACCATGGAAGCTGACTGCCATCAACATTCCCGTACTTGCCACAAATGTCAAGTCTACGCTGACAAAGTTCATATCCCTCCGGTTCCTCTCAACGTTCTGACTGCTCCATGGCCATTTGCAATGTGGGGCATTGATATGATTGGAGAGATCAAGCCCACGGCTTCCAACGGACATCGTTTCATCCTGGTTGCCATTGACTATTTCACCAAATGGGTCGAAGCAGCTTCCTTCGCCTCTGTTACTAAAAATGTGGTTGCCCGCTTCATCAAGCAAAATCTCATATGCCGGTATGGTGTTCCAGACAGGATCATCACAGACAACGGTACAAATCTGAATAACACGATGATCACCGCATTGTGCGAACAGTTCAAGATTTATCATCACAATTCATCTCCCTATCGGCCGAAGATGAACGGTGCTGTTGAAGCTGCGAACAAAAACATTAAGAAGATCATCCAGAAAATGACATTCACTTACAAAGACTGGCATGAGATGTTACCGTTTGCTCTGCATGGATACCATACGACGGCACGTACTTCAATCGGGGCAACCCCATTTTCTTTGGTATATGGCATGGAAGCTGTCCTGCCTATGGAGGTTCAGATTCCTTCTCTAAGGATCATGAAGGACACAGGTTTGAATGAAGATGATTGGATGCAAACCCGACTTGATCAACTCAATCTGATCGACGAGAAGCGACTCGCTGCTATATGCCATGGTCAGACGTATCAAAAACGGATGATCAAGGCCTTCAATAAGAAAGTCAGACATCAAGTGTATCAAGTCGGAGATCTCGTAATCAAGCGGATTATCTTACCGCAAAGTGATCCCAGGGGCAAATGGACTCCTACATATGAAGGACCATTTGTGATCAAGAGCATATTTTCTGGTGGTGCGATGATTCTAACCATCATGGACGGCGACGATTTGCCGCACCCTGCGAACGCAGACATAGTCAAAAGATACTACGCATGAAATAACCCGACAAGTCGAAAACCCGAAAGGGAGGTGTTGCACCCCAAAATTTGCCCTCCCATTTTCTCCAAGATTTGTCAAGTCAAGGTCACAAAATTCCCCAAGGGTTGTGCAGCTCAACTGTCTCCTATACAGTCAAAACTAGGGTTTGAGTTCTGGTCAAGCAAATGAACTTTTCAAAGGCCCAATCAAGTCTCATATGCTTATAAAGATGGTCAAGTATCCCCACATCAAGTTTCAAGGCATTCAGCTCAAAATTGCACAGTCAAAACCCTAGATTGCACTACAGTCAACTGTAGGGGCAAAATGGTCATTTGACAGTCAAAAGTTCAAATTTTTGGTCAACATATCATTTTGAAGCCACAAACATCATTAGATCAATGCTTGATCATGATTCTCAAAGTTTGGCTCAGAAATCATCAAAGATGCAAAAGTTGCTATATTTGGACAGTTGAAAAAGTCAACTGAAATTGACCAGGGCATAACTTTCACATGGAGTATCAGAAAAATTCCATCCAAAGCTCATTTTGAAGAGAAAGACATTTCCTACAACTCATCTTCATGTTCCAAGTCCAAGAAATGCTCTCACAAAAAGTTATCAATTTCAACATTATAGGTCATTTTCAAAAGTCAACAAAAAGTGACTTTAAGTCAAAAGCCATAACTTGAGATTGGTAAATCAAAATGACATGGGACCAAAGGCATTGGTTAAAGGACTCAAAGACCTTTCCAAAATGTCCAAGAACATGTGAAAAGCTTAAAAATTGACCAAGTTATGCCTTGTGGAAGTTGGGAAATTTTTGGAAATTTGTGAAAGTCAACAATGGTTCAAATGATCCAAAAATGCAAATGGGCCCATTTTTCTTCCAAGATTCCTCATGCCAAGCCTATGCACGACCATTAGGCCCAAAGGGAAGTATTTTCTCATTTTTTAATTATTTATTTGAATTTATATTAATATTAATTCATTTAAATTATTTAAATAAATAGAAAATATGAAACTTGACCAAAACAAATCTTTTCATACATGTTTGGATCCAATATTTCGTGCATATCCCAATTAAGCAAGTTTTGGATTGATTTGAACCTAATTGACACAAAAACCATGAAAAAAGATGTGAAAAGATTCTTAATAAAATCAAATATTTGAAATCATCATGGCAAGAGATTTTGTACAGCTTTCTTAACCTAATTGCTTCCATACAAGTATGAGATCACAAACCTAATGCTCTTAGACTGAAAGCTGCGCCCCAAACTCCATTGCACTCTTGAATTTTTTCATAAAAAACTAAAATCTGAAAAGTGCCTTAGAGGTCGATTCAAGCTTCAATCTTGATTCCATTAGCATCCTGAAACATCCTTGGACATATTCCAATCATTAACAACAGCAAAAACATCCTGAGTTGGTATCAAGAACTCAAACTGAACCTCAAAATATTGAAATCGCATAGCATGATTTAAGCATATTTGTGCATTTTTATTTACATATTCATGATCACAATGATGTTTCTAAACTAACTGATGCGTTTGATTGTGTTTTTGAGCTACCTATGCGTTTTCGCCATTGTCATATACTAGGGTTTGCAGGTTTCAAATTTGGGGGTTTTTGCCCAAGGCAAAATCAGAACTCCAAACCACCATGGTTGAACTCAGTGCTCATAGACGAGAAGATCCATATGCTCGCGAACAATTTATGATGCCCAGGGTTCTAATCGTTATTTTTCAGTAGGCACCTTTTAGCAACGCTGTAAAAACCGTTCCCATAGTGTTCTATGTTACAGGGGTGGTGAGGAAGAAGATGGCGTGTCAAGCAACGATTGATCCATTTGAATTTCGCGCGAAATTCCAAAGTCACTAACGCGTTCTTATTATATTGATTATTGTTTATTGTATATTAATTGAAACGCGCTTGGCTCAGTGGCAACACGCTACGCTTGTAACCTTCAAGACCTGGGTTCAAGTCCCAGGTCTGGCAAATATTCAATCTTATTTTTCAATAATTGTTCCTATGTTACGCTAACTTTCAGGCACACTATATTCTCTCATCATCCAGCCATGCACGTGTCCCAAACAACCAAATCAGAGGCGTGGATCCCAGGAGCACATGAGACTCTAGTCAATGCATCATATGGGATCTTGAAAAGTCAGCAAAGTCAAGGCTTATTGGGCCAGAATTTCCAGGCCTATACCTCCTTATTCGGGGCAACACCCCACCCTGGTTTGCATTTTATATTTTTTCTTCTCACTTTTATTTTTGTTGTTTTATTTATTTTATTGTCTTAATTCAATTAATTTATTTTTTCTATAAAATATAAAAACATTATAAAAATCAGAAAATACCAAAAAATATAATATTTATTTTATTATAATTATTTTCATAAATAAATTAGAATGTAAATTATGTAGTGTAATTAGGTTTTAATTTTAATTCCTTTTTTTAATAAAAATCCAAAAATGTAGAATTTAGGTTTTAATTGTTAATTCTTTTTATTTCCCTTTTTTCCACAATAATAATTATTATTTATTTATTTATTTTCCTATTTAAATTGTACATAAATGAATTAGGTTTAATTTAGGTCATATTTTAATTCTTTCTTAATAATTAAAAAATATTAGAATTAGGGTTCGCCGTTTAATTTAATTGATTTATTTTCCTTATTGAATCTAAAAAACACAAAATACCAAAAAACATTTAATCATTTAATTTGTAATTCATTATTAATTTTAATTGTTTGCAAAAGGGTCCAACGCCCTAGTTTTGTTTTAATTTCTTTATTTCGCGCCTTATAATTTTGTAAATATCCCAAAGCCATGTAATTTAAATTTCTCGCACTTTTATTTCTTCGCATTATTTATTTTTCGCTAAATCGGGTCCGGTTTAATTTTGGCGATGTGGACCCGCGCCATTTGTAATAGTTTAGATTTATTTTCCGCAAATTTTATAACTGTTAAATATGCATGCAAGAATGAATGACAAAAATAAAAATAAAACGTTAGATCACCAATAACCTGACAAGACAAAAATAAATGAATCTGACACACAAATCACACACCACCCCTAGGGTACGCCTCACTGTTGCCTTTCGAAAGGTGGTCGTCGAGTAGAAAACGTCTTAGTAAGTCCTCATGATCCGGGAACCTGGCATGAGGGTAGCTTCTAAGGTGTCTTCCCATTGCTCTGGTGATCACCATGTCCCTAAAACTCGAATTGACCCGAACACCTCCAACGGTGGTGCTACCTACCTCTCAATGGTGGGATGGCACTACTTTTAAAGGACTCTTACACAGACGAATTCCTTAGGGTAGGTAGGTTCTCAAGGATACTTGCTCTAATCTCAAAACAAACTCAAAAAGACTTTTCACACCAACACATTTTCAAAAGCTTTCAAAGCAAATTTTTCAAACACTCTGACGTACGAGTCGAACTGAAATTTTTCAAAGGAACTTTTTAAACCCACAATTGAAAAGCAAACATTTTTGAAAACACATTGAGCAAGTATCTAAGAGCCCATGGATAACCATGGATAGAAAGGGTGCTAATACCTTCCCTTTCTATAACCTACCTCCCGAACCGAGAGCAATCTCTTTAAGGAATTTTCCTGTGCTTTTGTCCTTTCCATTTGGAGAAAATAAAAGACGGTGGCGACTCTTGCTTCCGCGACATTTCGCGAACCAGCGTTAAACAGTCAGTTCCAGATCCACCGATCACAGGAGGCTTGGGCAAAAATGGGCATCCCGGTGAACCGGAAACCCGAAAGGGCGGTTCAGGCAAAAATTAGGGATAAAAACAAAAAAAAATCTGTACACCCGGCAAGTTGAAAACCCGAAAGGGCGGCTTGGGCAAAAAGGGGTTTCCCGGTGGATCGAAAACCCGAAAGGGCGATTCAGGCAAAAGTTAGGGAATTAAAGCGTATGACTATGTCTCGTCGGATCACTTCAAAGACAATCTCTTCATCAACCAGTTCCAGGCTTCTGATCAATCCAGTCATCGGCAGACGAAGCATTGAATGGACAGATATTCAGAGTTGTGAAGGCTATAGCGGAATGGAATCCCATGGAATTATTTCACATAGCCATCTTTATTTTGCATAAATCTTTCAATATTTACGACAAAATCCTCTTACTAGGATGATTGTCTCCTTTGTACAAATATACTCAGAGAAAGTTAATACAAATACTTTTCCCAGAAATTTGTGTCATTTCCTTTTTCTTTTTCTCTTGCACTAATTGTTTTATTTTGAGAAACGTCCAATGTTTTGTTAAATAGGCATATGCATTTGAACATAATCATTTCCTTATTAATCAAGAAAGAGGATTACTGATAGGATGAAGGTGCAGTTGGATATCTTGATACCCTTTCAAAGGAAACCCCCAGGAGATTTGGAATCCATATCCCCAGCAAATCTTGAAGCTTATCCCCAGTAGATTCTGGAAGCTTATCCCCTGCAGAGTACGGACGTCTCTCCCGAGATTTATCCAAAGTTACCCCTCACAAGGGCTTATAACTGGGTGATCCTCAGCTTATTGCCACGGAAGATCGCACTCGGCAAAATTCTTCCTATCCCCAGCGGAGTTCATCAGAGTTCCCCAGCATAACTTACCAATACAATCAGAGGAGTTTATCTTTGTTATCTCCAGCCAGAGAATCCTCCGGAACTCAATTCCCCTCAGAACTAAGTTTCAGTATCCCCAGCGGAACCAGACTAGTGAACCTTCTCCCCACTGAGATGCTTCCCAACAAGCTGAAGATTCTCAGATCATACTTCCCCAGCATGGGTCTACCAGGTTCTAAAATCCCCAGTAGAAATCATCAGAAATTATTTTACCCTGCAAGTCACCAAGGAGAGTCCAAGTCCCCGCAAGTGGTTCTAAGGCCCCTCGACGTTTGAAGGTCTGGTATCCCCCAAGCAAATCTGAAGACTCTCAGTTCTCAGTTCCTCATTGTATATTCGAAGATTCTCCAGTGAAGATCTCTTCAAGACAGGAATTCCCCAGAAGATTGGTATACAACCCAAGCTCCTTATTCCCCATCAACAGCCAAGGAATTATTCTTCCCGGCAGCAGTCAAAATACTTTTATCTTCAGCCATCTCGGATTCATCTATCCTTTGCAAGACAGCTCTCCAGCTTACATGCGCATCCATTTACATTTATATCATATAACATACATTGTATCATGCATCATGATATTGCATATAACTAACTCTTTGCCTTTACAGGTAAGATCAGTCGACAGACAAAAATCATTATCTTCCGAGATTCTTTCCAGGAATAGTTCAGATGTGACCCAGACATGGCAACATTCTGATGCTTATTCCAGATTCATCCAGATGCGGTTTTACACAAGCTCATCATCAGGAAACCCTACATCGGTTCCTCCTTCAACTTCAAGATTTCTGAAAACAGTTCACGGATTCTTCCGAACAACGGATGTTAATCTATCAACTTGTTCAGATGCAACTTTTGAAAACAGTTTACGGACGCTTCCCAACAACGGATGCTGCTCTATTGCTTATTCAACTTCAAGATTTCTGAAAACAGTTCACGGGTTCTCCAAGTAATGGGTGTTAACCTATCGCTTGTTCAGATTCTTCTCCAGACTTCTGAAAACAGTTTACGGATTCTTCCCAACAACGGATGTTAATCTATCGCTTGTTCATACTCTTCTCAACCTCTGAAAACAGTTTACGGATGCCTCCAGATACGGATGTCAATCTATTGCTTATTCAGACCCCAGTTCAGATGTGGTTCAAAACATGGACACCTTTCTGATACTCATTTCCAGATGGCATCTTTAAGCCCATCCCCTACAAGTTTCTGTCACTCTTCCAGATGGCATCGTTAAGCCCATCTCCAAATGGCCTCTCTAAGCCCATTCCTGCATCCATTGCTTTGACGAGTGCAAATTCAAGGGCACTCTAGTGTCCAATCTCCTTTTACCCTCGAGTCACGAAAGGCAAACTTGCCAATCTAACTCTTCAGGTTCAAGAAGATTGAACAGGGGCAACTGTTGTACCCCAAAATTTGCCCTCCCATTTTCTCAACATTTCTCATCACAAAGCCCTTGGAGATCAAGATCCAGTTAGGGTTTCATCTGCTCAAGACTTCTCCTTGCACTGTTGACCCAAATTAGGGTTTGTGTTTGCACAAAGAGGTTTTGACCTAAAATGCCTAAGATGACTTTCATGATTCATATTGGACTCCCAAGTTTATCCACATCAAGTTTCAAGCCTTGATTCCAAGTTTTGCCCAGTCAATTGGACAGTTGACCTAGAAATCAGCTGTATTGGGGAAAAAGTCAACTGTGGCCAATTGACAGTCAAATCTCATGAAAATTGACTCACATCAACATTATGAACTCACATGGACCATTTGATCAAGTTTGGATCACAATTCCACAAGAAATTTGATCAAATCACCAAAAGGGCAAAATGGTCATTTTCAGGGTTTTGACTGCACAAAGGCAATTTTTGACTGTTTGACCTAGCCAATGGCAAACCAAGCTCACATATGGACTCAAGGACCCCATGGAATTGTCTTGAAATGCTCAACAAGTTCAAAAGATCCCAAATGCACAAGATTGACAGTTGAATTTCCCAGTCAATTGATCAATTTTGACTGTATACTGAAAAGTCAAACTTTGACTTTTTGGTCAAAATCAAATGTCAAGATTCATTTTTCATCAAAACATGCCAAATCATGAAACTTGTTCATCAAGAAATCAATAAATGCAAATTAGGGTTTGAAATGGAGATTTTTCATAACTTAGAATTTTTCTAAGTTATGAAAAACCCTAATTTTTTCCTAATTTTGTCCCACTTTCTCACCAAGATTCATTTGGATTCAAGAAAAAGTCAAAACATGAAAGTTGTAGCCTATTGCATAATCTACAACTTTTATTCACAAAGTTTTCCCAAAAGAAGCTTGTATCTCAAGTTACAATTTTTGGAACAAGGGTACCAAACCATTCTTAACTTAGAGAAAATTTGACCTATTTTAGGCAAGGTTTTTACCTAACTTCAACACCATTTTCCACATACTTCCACTTGGAATTTCAATTTGCATTTCAAAGATGGATTGTAGTACACATTCCAAGCTTTCCAAAATGTCCAAGAACTCATCAAACAACCTCATGGTTAGGGAGAATCGAATTTGGCAAGTTGAGAAAAAGTCACTTTGATTCATGGCCATGTACATGTTCATAACTTGTGCAATTTTTTCAAATCAGCTTGCACAACTTGATTACAGGTCCTATATCCCATTTGCACTCAATAATTAAATGCAAACCCTTTGTGTTCAAGCCTTGCATTATGTGTTTAAGCATTAAATGAAGGTTTAGTCTTAAAATAGAAAAAACAAATTATCCATTTTTGAAAAGGTATGGCTTTATGTCAAAAGCAAATCCAAGAAGTACCAAAGCATATCTCTGAAGCACAAGTCAAGGAGCATAACACACTGACCACAACTGAACACAAGTGGCCATCTCTTGCTTAAGTGTGAAGAAATGTGGCATAACTGAACACAACTCTCATATCAGCTAACCAGGCCTTAAGCAAACTGGTCAAGCATATTCTAAAGATCCATCCTAAGCTGAAACACGACCCTAACATCTCCAATACCTCCCCATTCCCAGAATCACCCTCAAACTGCTCAAAACAGGGCATCCCTGCAGTTTGAGTTCCATAGCTCAAACCTTCCATGCACTCTTGCTAAAAACTTGTCAAACACCTTCCCTACCATCAATCCAAACTATCCAAAGCATTAGAAGTGGACTGTAACTCCTCTAATCAGTTTGGCCATTTTCATTTTCTTGTTTTACAGGTGGAGTGCTACAACTCGATTTAGCTAGTTTCAAAGCAAAGTAAAACTTGGAATAGCATCCCTGGACATCAAGGAAGTTGTATCAATCATCACCTTGCTCTGAAAGTACCTCCATCATCAGATACAACTTCAACTGAACAGGTATATTCTTGAACTTATATCTCCCAATGTAGGCATCATTAGCTCTAAGTTTGTGAATAAGAAGTGTTCTACTCATGCCCCTGAAACTGTACATACCTTTACTTTTCATTTATTTTGCATATGCTGTGAGAATTTAAGGTCTGAATATTGATAAAAAGTTAGGTTAAGATTTGGGAATGATAAAATTCTCTCTCATTTCTGAGAGTTAGGAGGAGTTCTTTACATATTCAGAATCGTGATTCAATGCTTAACATTTTTGGTGTTGTAAGTTTGTGCAAAAAGTCAAGGAATCCAGATGTTTGAATCAGTGTACAGGCGCGCGTTTTTGAACAATTTCTGGCTGGAGGTTGAAGAAAGACTTGGTGGGCTGGGCCTGTTTTTGTATTTCTTTTCACACACTATTTTTACTTTGACACCCCCCTAGGCCCATTTGGTTTATTTTTATGATTTTTTGACTTTTGTTTTTTATTCCTGACTTATTTATTTGTCCTCATGATATTAAAAATATAAAAATAATTTTTTAAACCATTTTTGAATTTTTTAGGCATTTATTTGTTTATATTGATATTTGTACATAAATAAATAAATAAACACTTTTTACTTAAAATACTAAAAAATAATGTAAACATATTTTATTTTCATTTTTATTTTGTTTTATCTTCTTAAAATATTTTATATAAAATATACCTTTTTTATAAATATTAAATATTATTATTTTTGTATATATAATACATATTTAGAAAATAATACAAATATATATATATATATATATATATATATATATATATATATATATATATATATATATATATATATATATATATATATATATATATATATATATATATATATATATATATATATATATATATATATATATATATATATATATATATATATATATTTATTAGAATGTTTAGGGAAAAATACAAAAATACATACATTTTTTCTTTTATTAATATTTGACCTCAAAAAATACTTTGTTATAAATAGACTTCATTTTTATTTTATTTTTGTACATATTAAATAAATACTTGTACATATTAAATAATTAATATATTTACTTAATAAATTAGGGTTTTGCCCTTAAAACACAAAAGCTCCAAAAAATAATATTTTTTTATTTTGATTATTTGACATATAAAAAAATACTTTTTTCATACATATAAAAAACCTTTTGCATCTTGCATATTTATTTTATTTCCATTTAATTTGTGCAATCAATTATCTTGTAAATAATTCCAAATTGATGTAATAGCTAGGTTTAAATTCCTTGTCAAATACCCCCCATTTGAACATTTGTACCCCCCTTCCCATATTGTGTTGTAATAGTTTAGAATTTTATTTTTCGCACTTTAACGCTTTCTAAATATGCCATGATAGAATTAGGGTTTGTATGCAAATAAAAACAACAAAATAGTTTGACCTAATTTCAAGATAATCAAGCATGAAAATGGACAACACTAATCACACTTGCACCCCTAGGGTATTCCACTTGTTGCCTTCAATAAATGGGCCATATTGCATGTTAGGTCTCTTTGGGCAAAACAAACACAATTCAAATGATCATAGTCCCTCGATGACGCTTTCGAAAGTTGCCTAAAAAATGATCAAGTCCCTTAAAGGAAAATTGCCCAAAGATACTTGGCACCATTGCAATTATGGTCTAAACGATGACCCGCGCCCGTCCCTTTCACATCCTAACACAAGATTGTCCACCAAATGCAATGGTGGAACAAAATTGTTAAAAGGGTTAAAACATAGCAATAATCTTTGAGAACTTTAGGGTAGATAGCTCCTAAGTACTTGTCAACTTGCAAAACAAAAACACTTGCCTATTTTTCAAACCACACTTCATAAACACTTTCAAAACAAACTTTCAAAAAACCTTGAAACATCTTTTCTAAAAGACGAACACCTTTTGTAAAACATTCGAGTAAAGAATTGTTACAAGGGTAGCCTAGACAAGGCATCTTTTTCAAAACATTTTCAAAACCACACAGAAAGCACCATTTCAAACAATTGAAAACCAAGGCAAGTTGATCTAAGCAAGTACCTAAGAGCCCATGGATAACCATGGATAGAAAGGGTGCTAATACCTTCCCTTTCTATAATCTACTCCCCGAACCCAAGAAAAAATCTCAAAGGTTTTTACTGTGCTTTTTATACCTTTCCTTAGGATAAAATAAAAAGTCGGTGGCGACTCTTGCTCAACCGAAACATTTGCGAAAACAAACTCAAAACCATAGTCAGTTCTCCCACCGTATCACAGTATATTAGATATATTGTTTCGATTTCTTCCATTCAATCACAAAATTATTGTTATTCTTTTGAAAGATCATTGTTCATTCGCTTCGGAATCCGACCTTAGTATGGTGAAGTAATGGCATATTGATCGATCATACTGAATTATCACTTGAGTTATGTTTGACGGTATGCAATTATTTGCATTAGGGTTCATGATGGCACAAGGGTTATGGTGTAAGAGAGTTATGCGGATTAGGGTTGTAACAGCACAAGAGTTGTGCGAAAAGCAATGCTGATTTCAAATGAATTGTTCATTAAAATTTTGCATTGGGGCGCTGCCCCAAACAATCCAGGGAAGCGGAACCCCCAGCTAACTCTTCGTAGTGTGATTAATCGCCTAAATTTAATTTAACTTATTTAATGAACATAATTTAAATTAATAATAATAAAGTGTTTATTATTGTTGTCTTGTGGTGATCAGTTATGGCCTTATATTCCTTTATTTTGTTTTTGGGATTTTAAAATATGACATGCGTGTCGTGCCTTTCTCTTAATCTCTCTATGTAACTTATTTTCTCATCTCATTCTCTCGTATGTAAAACGAGTATTCTTTTATGTAATGTAATGTAATTAAGAAAAGGAAGAAGACAAGATTGAAGGAAGACAACCATGGAGATCTATCTTGGAGAAGTTTAGATCGTTATTAGGTTAGCTTAGGTTCTCTCATTGGCTTGGGAGAACAATTGTGCTAGGGGACATAATTGTATCCTTTTATATGTATGTTGATGCATGTGTTTGTATATTGATGCATGTGAGAGACGATTTGCATGTTAAGCTGGTGAGATCAAACTAATATCAAATTCCCTAAAAAGGAATATTAAGTTTATGCTTTCCAAGTTTTAGCACTCGTCAAGACTAGTATCGAACAATGTAGGTTTCACCTAATGCGATGTGCATGTTCTATATTAGTAAGGTGCAATGGGATAAATGTAATATCCAATTGCTAAAACACTGGGTCAAACTTAACTAAACAAATTATAATAAGATTATACATGTTTAGAAGCAAGAGTTGGAAATGATTCATATGATGGATTAGAATAAGGAGTTATTCTCCCAACTGAAAATATTCTAGAATTGTATGAGATACAATTGGAAGGAGTTCCTACCTAAATAACCTGGTTTTGTGTAATCAGCCTAATGCTGACTTAAAACAAAGTGAAAATGGATCTCGACCCACTAGAAAATCTTCCAACATGATTTTCCGAATCAAATGATGAGGGTCATTTGTTTTGAGTAAAATAGTGGGAGCATATTTGATTAAAGGCCTAATTGAATATGTTATTTTAATGATACTTATATTTTCATATTTTTCTTGTAGATTACCATGACAACAAACACCTCTAAGAACATTTTGCAATCAATCCTTGATAAGTAAAAGTTGTATGGGACAAATGTTTTGGATTGGAACCGAAATTTGAGGATTATCCTCAAGAATGATAAGAAGTTGTATATATTGGAGACACCTGTTCCTGGAGTTGAACCTCCTAGTTCTGCACCTAAGGCATAAAAAGATGCTTATAAGAAGCATGTCAATGATGCCAATGAAACCACTTGCCTTATGCTAGATACCATGAACTAAGAGTTACAAAAGCAGCATGAGAACATGTCAATGTTTGATATGATCGGACATCTGAAGATGCTCTATTAAGAACAGGCAAGAAATGAGAGGTTTCAGGTTTTAAAGGCCTTTTTTAATAGCAAGTTAGCTGAGGGAACCCCTGTAGGTCCCCATGTACTCAAGATGATTGGGTATGTGGAGAACCTTGAAAGGTTAGGGTTTCCCCTTGGAAAGGAACTTGCAATTAATTTGATCTTGCAATCGTTTCCAGAGAGCTTCAATCAATTTGTCTTGAATTTCAACATGAATGACATGGACAAAAGTCTTCCATAGTTTCTAAGCATGTTAAGAAATGATGAGCAAAATGTGAAGTCAAAAGGGAAGTCCATTATGATGGTCGGTAATGGAAAGAAGCTGAACAAAACTCCCACCAAGCAGGTTGGTAAAGGGAAAGGCAAGGAAGTTGCCAAACCTAAACCTATTGTTCCTGCTTTGAAGCCTAGTGAAGGAATAGAAAAAGAGGGTACTTTCTTCCATTGCGGTAAGACTGGACACTGGAAGAGAAACTGCCCAAAGTACCTGGAAGATAAGAAGAATGGACTAGAGACTTTAAATTCGGGTATTTTTGTTATAGAAATTAAATTATCTACTTCTGTATAATGGGTATTAGATACTGGATGTGGTTCTCACATTTGTACCAATGTGAAGGAGCTAAAAAAGGAGTAGAGATTTGGAAAAAGGTGAAGTTGACCTACGAGTTGGAAATGGAGCAAAGGTTGTCGCTTTAGCCGTAGGAACTTATGTTTTGAGTTTACCTAGTGGTTTAATAATTCAGTTAGAGAACTGTTATTATGTACCTGCAATTAGTAAGAATATTATTTCCGTTTCTTATTTGGATAAGTTTGGTTTTTCATTCATAACAAAGAACAATTGTTGCTCCATTTACTTGAATGATATATTCTATGCTTCTGCATAAATGAACAATGGATTGTATGTCTTTGATCTTGAAATGCCAATTTATAACATTAATACTAAAAGGATTAAACCTAATGAGATAAATCCAAGTTACCTTTGGCATTGTCGCTTAGGCCACATAAATGAGAAACGCATTTCCAAACTCCATAAAGATGGACTCTTGGACTCTTTTGATTATGAATCATATGAAACATGCAGGTCTTGTTTAATTAGAAAGATGACAAAGTCCCCATTCACAGGAAAAGGTGAAAGGGCTAACGATCTTTTGGCCCTCATACATACTGATGTATATGGACCACTGAACATACCAGCCAGAGGAGGTTTTCAATACTTCATCATATTTACTGATGATTTCGGTAGATATGGTTATGTGTATTTAATGAAACACAAATCTGAAACCTTTGAAAAGTTCAAGGAATTTAAGAATGAAGTACAAAACCAACTAGGTAAGAATATTAAAGTTCTTCAATCAGATCGAGGCGGTGAATATTTAAGCCTAGAGTTTGATGACCATCTAAAGGAATGTGGGATTCTATCCCAACTCACTCCTCCAGGAACACCACAATAGAATAGTGTATCTGAGAGAAGAAATTGAACCTTGTTAGACATGGTCTAATCTATGATGAGTCACGCCAACCTTCCAAACTCCTTTTGGGGACATGCACTATTGACAACAGCTTACACACTTAACAGTGTTCCATCCAAAAAGGTTGAGAAGACTCCATATGAGATATGGAGTGGTAAGAAACCACATATGTCTTACATAAAGATTTTGGGTTGTGAAGTTTATGTGAAACGACAAATCTCAACTAAGCTTGAGCCCAAATATGACAAATTCTTATTTATGGGGTATCCTAAAGAAACAAGAGGATATTACTTCTACAATCCTTCTGAGGGAAAAGTGTTTGTCGCTCGAACTGGAGTTTTCTTGGAAAAAGACTATATTTCCAAAGGAATCAGTGGGAGGAAGGTAGAGCTTGAAGAAATTCAACAATCACAAAGCATTGATACACCTATGGAGGGATTAGAGCAGGAAACACAAGTAGTTGTGGAAGAACAACTTGCTCAAGTAGAACAAGACCAGTGTAGGTAAAAAAGGATACGTCACCAACCTGATAGATATGGATATCTCATAAGTGATGAAGGTGATGTATTGCTCATGGATCAAGATGAGCCTATGACCTACCAAGAGGTCATAATTGTTCCTGAGTCTGAGAAGTGGCTAAAAGCCATGAAATCTGAAATGGATTCCATGTACACAAACTAGGTTTGGACCTTGGTAGAACCTCCTATACGAGTTAACCCTATAGGATGCAAGTGGGTCTTTAAAAAGAAGACTGGCATGGATGGTAAGGTACATACCTATAAGGAAAGGCTGGTTGCAAAAGGCTATAAACAAATTCATGGAGTTAACTATGATGAAACCTTTTCACCAGTTGTAATGCTTAAATTTGTTCGAATTTTACTTGCTATTGCTACATATCATGATTATGAAACGTGGCAGATGGATGTAAAAAATGCTTTCCTTAATGGGAATCTTCTTGAGTATGTGTACATGATACAACCTGAAGGATTTGACATACCACACAAAGCCCAAAAGATATGCAAGTTACAACGATCAATCTATGGATTAAAGCAAGCTTACAGAAGCTGGATTCTTCGTTTTGATGAAACAGTAAAACAATATGGATTCATCAAGAATAAAGATGAGCCTTGTGTCTACAAGAAGGTTAGTGGGAGCATGATTTTTTTCCTAATATTATATGTAGATGACATATTACTCATTGGAAACGATGTCCCTGCCTTGCAACAAGTAAAGACTTGGTTGGGGAAATGCTTTTCTATAAAGAACATAGGTGAAGCAGCCTATATATTAGGAATCAGGACCTATAGAGATAGATCACAAAAATTACTTGTCTTACGTTAGAGTACATACATAGACAAAGTGTTGAGACGCTTTAATATGCATGATTCCAAGAAAGGATTCATACCTATGCAACATGGCATGTGTTTATCAAAAACACAATCCCCTTCAACCAAGGAAGAAAGGGATCGCATGACTAAGATTCCATATGCATCCACAATAGGATCTATCATATATGCCATGTTATGTACTCGACCAAATGTCTTGTATGCTTTAAGTGCAACGAGTAGGTACCAATCTGATCCTGGTGATGCTCATTGGGTAGCTGTCAGGATAATCCTTAAGTACTTGAGAAGGACTAAGGACTCATTCTTGATATATGGAGGTAAGGAAGAGCCTGTTGTAATAGGATACACTGATGCTAGCTTCCAGACAGATAAGGATGACTTTAGATCACAATCTGGTTATGTGTTTTGCTTAAATGGTGGCGCTATGAGCTGGAAAAGTTCAAAGCAAGATACAATTGTTGATTCTACAACTGAGGCTGAGTATATTGTTATTTTAAATGCAGCAAAGGAAGTTGTTTGGATCAAGAAGTTCATTAGTTAACTTGACATAGTCCTGAGCATTGTGGATCCCATTGATCTCAATTGTGATAACAATGGTGTTATCGCACAAGCTAAGGAGCCTAGATCTCACCAGCGATCTAAACACATACTTAGGCGTTATCACCCCATCCGAGAGATAATTAATCGGGGAGATGTGAAGATATGTAGAGTATCTACACTTGACAATGTTGCTGACCCACTAACAAAGCCTCTTGCGTAGCAGACGCATGATGGCCATACTAGATCTATGAGTATTAGGGGTATGCTTGATTGGCTCTAGTGCTAGTGGAAGATTGTTGGTGTAAGCCCTAGAGGCCAATACTTCGGGTACTTGTATCGAATCATTTATTAATAACTAAAAGGCATTTCTTTATTATGTTTGCTTTTCTAAAATAATAGAGTCCCTATAATAGTTTGTTTGTTTAATGAAATATTAAGTGTGACTTAATCATGAGATCCTGTTGTACCCAAAAAATTTCCCTCTCATGTTTCCCAAGGTTTTTTCTCTTATATGGGTGGTTACAAACACTTGCCTAAAGAAAATGAAATTTTTGAATGTTAGAAAAGTGTCTTTCAATTGTAAATTCAGAAATGTCCTTCAATTGGCATCTGAACAGGGTATTTCGATTGGCATTTGAGCAAGCTTCAATTGGACGCTGAACTTCCATCGATGCAAGCCTGATTCACAAGATTCGATTGGGTGCTAGGCCCCCTTCAATCAAGTTCAAATCACAAGGATTCGACTGTGCATTGGTTGCTTCATGCTTGCCTTTGATTCACAAGGCAAAAACTTCCTCCATGCCTGCTTCGATTCACAAAATAGTAGTCCCCTATAAACAAGCTTCGATTGGATATCTAAAGACCCATTTGAGCAAGCTTTGGTCCACAAGTATCATTCCAGCAGGGCTTTCTCTGTGCTTTTCTTTAATGCATAAGGCACAAACCCCCTCTTCAACTTGCCTTTAGTGCACTAGGCAAATACTCCCTTTGTGCGTGCCTTCAGCGCACAAAGCAAGAATCCCCTACAAGTTTGTTTCGATTCACCAACAGTGAACTCCGGCATACCAGCTTCGATTAGGCACTGAGTATCCTTCGATCAAACTTAGTTCACAAAGCTCCCACTAGGAAAAAGGCCCTTTCAGCTTATCATCAGCACACGTATGCCTCTTTATGCTTGTTTTTGGTCTATTAGGCAAAAAGCTTCTTCATGCTTGCCTTGGTTTTACAAGGCAAAGACCCATCAGCTTTCCTTTGATCTACAAGGCAAAAGGCCCCTTTCACCGGTCTTCGATTCACAATACAAAGGGCTGCTTCAGACATGCCTTCGATTCACAAGGCAAAAGGCCCCTGTAATACGGTGGGAGAACTGATTTGGGTGTTTTGCATTTGATCGCAATTGTTGCAGTTAGCAAGAGTCACCATTGAATTTTCTTTTACACGATAAGGAAAGGATGAAAAGAACAAGAAAGACCTTTCGAGATATTTTCTTGAGTTCGGGGGGGGTAGATTATGAAAAGGGAAGGTATTAGCACCATTTTCATCCGTAGTTATCTATGGGCTCTTAGTTGCTTGCTAGATCACTTGCTTTTGTTTGAAAGTGTTTGTGGTGTGGTTTTGAAAGTATTTTGAAAATGTCTTTGTAATGGTTCTCGTTTCTATAAGAACGCGTATAAAGTGTTGTTTGGAAAATAGTTCAAAGAGGTGTTTGTGGAATGTGTTTTTGAAATTGATTTTGAAAATGTGTCTTTATAATGGCTCTCGTTTCTATAAGAACACGTACAAAGTGTTGTCTTTTGAAAATGTTTCAAAATGAGAGTGTTGGTGTATAAAATGTTTTTATTGTGAGCAAGCGAGAAACTAGGAGCAACCTACCTACTCAAAAGGTCTTAAATGTTCTTTTCCTCCTCCTTTAGATATTGCTATCATACCATTGTTTTGATAAGAAGCCCCATTGTTGGATGTGAAGGGACGGGCATGGGTTCTTTGTATAGTCATATAAGGCAACCTATAGGACATTATAGCAATATCATTTAGGGACTAGATTGTTTACTGAAGGCAACATCGAGGGTCATCGAGGGACTACGATCTTTTATCGAGGGTCTTTGCTAAAATGCCCATGTTCGAGGGACATGACTATTTTTCCGAGGCAACAAGTAGGATTACCATAAGGGTGCATGTGTGCAAAGTGTGTTTGATTGTATGCATTTTGTCTTTGATTTTTGGTGGTCTACTTGTTGGTTTTTATCTTGCCATACATCTTATTTACTAGAATTGGTATAAAGCAATAAAAATGCAGAAAAGAAAAATCCTACACTATTACAACCATATTGAAAGGCAAGAAAAATGTAAAAGGAAAAAAATAAAATAAAAAGAAGTAACAAAAGAGCTCTTTCGATTGGGGGGAAACAGCCTTCGATTCTGCTTATGTTGGAGTTCTTCGATTGGGAGTTGGCATCCAGCAAGTCCTGGACTTCAATTGGGCCTTGTCAGCAGCTGGTCATGACCTTCGATTGGGCATTGGAAGTCAGTTGGGCGCGCCTTCTGGTTCTACCTTTCTGCCTTGTTGCCTTCTTCGATTTGGCCTGGAATCAGTAAGTCATGGCCTTCGATTGGGTCTGGACTTAGTGCAAGTGTGCCTTCTGATTCTGCCTTCTTCGACTGGGTTGGAAACAGTGAGGGAGTGCCTTTCGTCTGGGCCTGTACGTCAGTGTGTTTGAAGCAAGTGTGTGTGTGTGTGCTGAACATGTATGTATCGAAGCATGTGTATGCATCAAAGCAAATATATCGAAGCATGCATATTTTGTATTCCAAAAATTTTAGGGGACTATACATATTAGTTCTTAAAGGAAAACACAAAAGATTAACATTGATGGCCATGATTATTACATGTTGGTTTAGAAGATGAATCAATAAAGATGTTTGAAATGAAAGGGTTAAAGTCAAAAAGACTTACCTCAAAGCTGGTGTGTGGGCTTCGAACTTGAACTGCTACCTGGATGTTTCTGGAATTCGAAGAGTAGTCACAAGGGGTTTGTTTTTGGTTTGAAGAGTTGTCACAGAAGGTTGTCTTTGAGTCTGAACAAACTTCTATGTGTGGGGTGTTCTGGATAGTTGATTTGTGAGTGAATAAAAATTACAAAGGTTTCTGTTTGGTTTCCTAACTCTCTTTTCTCTCCTCTCAGTGTCTTCATCCCCATTTGATGTTGTGAAGAATAGTTTATTTATAGAGGAGCTTTTGATGTGGTTTTGGGGGGAAATTGTTGTACCCCAAAATTTGCCCTCCCATATTCTTCAAGATTTGCCAAGATCAAGGTTCAAAATCTCCCAAGGGTTGCACAGTCCAATGGCCTCCTAACAGTCAAAAATTAGGGTTTTGGTTCTGGCAAAGAAATTGAAGTTTCCAAGGGTCCAATCAAGTCCCACATGCCTATAAACATTGTCAAGAATCCATATGTCAAGTCTCAAGACTCACAGCACAAAATTGCACAGTCAAAAACCCTAATTGCTCAACAGTCAACTGCAGGGGCAAAATGGTCATTTGACAGTCAAAAGTCCAAATTTTTGGTCAACATCTTATTTTGAAGCCACAAACATCATTTGATCAATTCTTGATCATGATTCTCAAAGCATGGCTCAAAAAGTCTCAAGATGCAAAAGTTTCTATTTCTGGACAATTGGAAAAGTCAACTGCAAATTGACCAAGGCATAACTTCCACATGGTTCATCAGAAAAATTCCATCCAAAGCTCATTTTGAAGAGAATGACATTTCCTACAACTCATCTTCACACTTCAAGTCCAAGAAATGCTCTCACAAAAAGTTATCAATCTCAACATTATAGGTCATTTTCAAAAGTCAACAAAAAGACACTTTAAGTCAAAGACCATAACTTGATATTGGTAAATCAAAATGACATGGGACCAAAGGCATTGGTTAGAGGACTTCAAGACCTTTCCAAAATGTCAAAGAACATGATCAAAGCTTAAAAATTGAGCAAGATATGCCTTGTGGAAGTTGGGAAATTTTGGGGAATTTTGAAAAGTCAACTTTGCTTCAAATACCTCAAAATTGCTAATGGGCCTCAATTTCTTCCATGAATCCTTATCCAAAAGCTATGCACGACCCATTGACATCCAAGGGAGTTATTTCATCATTTTTTATTAATTATCTGAATTTTTATTATTATTAATTCACTTAATTAAAATTAAATATGACAAAAATAGCAAATCATGTATTCCAAATCTTTTGGTGCAGCATATTCACTTATCATGACCTAGGGATTTCGTGTACCACATCAAGAGGCAAGATCTTCCAAAATAGGCAAGTTCCATGGCAAGAAAAGATTGAAAAAGATCATGAAAATCAAATATTGAAAATCATTGAATACAAGGCTTTGGGCTTGATTTTTCTGACCTAATGCATTCACACATATATACACATTGCAACCCTAATGCAAAGGAGAAGAAAGTTGCGCTCAGAACATAGAACCAAACTTGCATTTTTTGACAAAAAACTCAAAACTGTTTTCACAGCTGCCGTGCGTTTCAAGGCCTAAGAAGCATTCCAAAGGCTTGCTGACACCACCAGGAAGAGATTACAATCAAGAACATAACCCCATACTCAAGGAATTGTTAGAACAGATTCACTTTTCTTTCAAAAATATTCTTAATTGTGTTTTGATTTCTAGACATTTTTCATGCATTTTAATGTTTGGTTTATACTAATATGATCTCTCCGAAGCTAATGGTATTATCCAATTGAACTAATATTGCTTGTATGCAAAGTTACCATGAGAGCTTTCTAGGGTTTCAGAGTTCCAAATTTGGGGGTTTACGCATATGGAAAAATCAGGCCATAAAAATTATGCCAATGGACTCGTGACCTCCATACGAACACAATCATCACCTTGCGCCTTTTTTATCTTTGCCCAGGAGCTAGTCGCTATTATTCACTGTGCTACTTAGTGGGGGTTTAAAACCCTCGCTATC
The DNA here is from genome assembly GCA_948472305.1 of Vicia faba. NCBI lineage: Eukaryota > Viridiplantae > Streptophyta > Magnoliopsida > Fabales > Fabaceae > Vicia > Vicia faba. The sequence goes on from OX451739.1 coordinate 1,049,727,563, forward strand.
TATTTGATAATTTCAGGCAAAACGAAGAATCCATGAGGAAGACGCTGAGCTGTAGGCACGTGATTGGCAGATTTGAAAGTTAGCGCGTTTTTATTTGGCTTCAGTATAGTGCTTGCTTGTCACATATCTTATTTCTATTCTATTATATTAAAAAACAAACGCGCTAGTCCAACTGGTTGGTGCGTTGTCATGCAGGCACTGGGACCTGGGTTTGATTCCCAGGTCCCCCACTTCTTCCATAATTTTTCTTGTAACATGTTTCTATGCAGCGCTTCATCAAGGGACCACCATGCAGCCTCACCATCTAGCTTGCCACGCGCCCAGAAGCCTCCATCCAATGGCCAGGTCATGCACTCCACCATACACCCTCAATCAACCATATGCAGACGCGCTGGAAAAGTCAAAGGGGCCCTGATTCAGTGGGCCAAGATTACTGCAAATTAACCTCCAAGAAAAGTCCAGCACCCCCATGGTTTGCATTTTCTTTTTCCTTTTTCTTTCTTCTTTTTATTTTAATTGTTTTTTTTTCTTTTGTTTTATTTAATGCACAAAATAATTTTTTATAACACAAAAATACAAAAAAAAAATCAGAAAAGTCAAAAATAAAATATGTTTATTTAATTTTTAATTCTTTAAGTAGTTTTTGTAAATAAATTCCAAATAATCAATTTAATTTAATTTTAGGTTTAACTTTAATGTTTTCTTAATAACTAAAAAAAATATAGAAAAATAGGTTTTTAGCATTTCTTATTCTTTTTCTTAATAAATAAGCTTTTTTATTTCTTATCATTATTAATTATTAATTATCTTTGTAAATAAACTTGTAATTAAATAATTTGAGTAAATTAGGTTTAAACTTTAATTTTTTTCCTTAAATAATTGAAAACATGTAGGATTAGGGTTTCTTTTCCTTTTAATTTTCTTTATTTCCATTAAATACAAAAACATTACAAAACAATTTCTTTTCTTTATTTCATCATTAACTAATTTGTAATTTCAATTTAATTTCTTTAAAGGGTCCAACGCCCTCGCACTTTCGCTTCTGATTTCTTTTCGCGCGTTTATTTACATTTTTCATTTTAAATTTATGTAATTGCCCCAAAGCCATGTAATAGTAATTAGGAATTTATTTACTTTCCGCATTTTTATTAAAAACGGGTCTTTGTTAATTTGGCGATGTATAGACCCGCGCCTTGTAATAGCGTAGGATTTTATTTTCCGCATTTTAATTCCCGCACCTTTTAACTGCTAATAATTGTATGAAAGAATGAATGGCCCAAATAAAATCAAAGCGTAGCTCACCCAATGCATGACAAGACAAATAATAAACTGAAAATGACACACAATTCACACACCACTCCTAGGGTACGCCTCACTGTTGCCTTGCCCCTCGAATGGTGGTCGTCGAGTAGAGGACGTTTTAGTAAGTCCTCATGCCCATGAACATGGCATGGGGGTAGCTTCTAAGGTGTCCTACTGTTGCTCTGGTGACCACACTGTCCCTACAAACGAATTGACCCGAACACCTCCAACGGTGGTGCTACCTACCTCTCAATGGTGGGATGGCACTACCTTAAGGACATTTACACAGCAGAATTCCTTAGGGTAGGTAGATTACTTGTACATACTTGCTCTAATTCAAAACAAATCAAAAACTCTTTTCACACTGACACTTTTCAAAAAGCTTCCAAAACAACTTTTCAAACACTCTTGAGGACTGATACAAGAGTCGATCTGAAACTTTCAAAGAAACTTTTTCAAACCCACTCACTTTGAAAAGCAAACAAACATTTTGAAAACACAATGAGCAAGTATCTAAGAGCCCATGGATAACCATGGATAGAAAGGGTGCTAACATCTTCCCTTTCTATAAATCTACCTCCCGAACCGAGAGCAATCTCAAAAGGAATTTTTCTGTGCTTTTGTCCTTTCCTTGTTGGAGAAAATAAAAGACGGTGGCGACTCTTGCTTCCGTGACATTTCGCGAACCAGCTTTAAACAGTCAGTTCCAGATCCACCGATCACATAACTGGCGACTCTGCTGGGGAATCTTATAAAGTGAGGTGTACCTTAGGATAGTTCATAACTGTGTTTTCAATTGTTGTGCTTTGTTTGCTTTAAATTGTGGGTTGCATCGGAGTTACATAGATCCTAACCCAGATCTGGGGATACCCTGTTAGGTAGCATAAGCTGTGAGGGACCTGTCCGGCGTAGATCGACATGGGTGAAGCAGTGGCTACGTTGGTGTGGCACCTTGGTCTGTACCGATATCCCTTGTGTTGCAACGAGGAGAATATGGGTCTTTTGAGGAGTCATTAAGCACCAACCGACCTTAGAACCTTAAATGACCCAACTTGGCCAATAGAACAGTAGCAGTATGCTACGCCCATTGAGGCTAAACTCTCGTGATGGTTCTGGCTGCAAGAAAAGATTGCGATGCTGGAGTTATGACCGATTGAGGGTAGTCAGTGATATTGGGATCCTCTAGAACCCGGTTACTTCTGATAGGACAGGTCTTAACCAACAAACTGAAAGAGGGTAATACCTAGACCCCATGCTGGCCTAAACTCTAAGGGCTCTCTTGTGTGACTTGTGTGCCTTCCAACTTGACTATTTGCATGCTTGTTATCTGACACTTGAGTTTCTTGCAGGTTTTGTTTACAGTCCTTAATTGGGACTCATAACAGGGTTACATATATCACTCCATGCATAGCATAACATCATACCATTGCATGCATCCTACATAAGGACTAACCCATTTCAAAGATCTCAAGGGCTTGTGATGTAGGTCATGATGAATCAGAATGTCTAGCAAGGGGCAAAGGGGATTTATTTTCCTCTAGCCAGGTTGATGATCTGAGTCAGGGGCTATGACCCACTTGATATGGTGAGCCTTTGACCCTTGAAGAAGGACTCTCAACAACATGCAGTTCCTTCAATCAAGCTATCGGACTCCAATTCTAACAATTTTCTTGTTTACCCCGCGAGATCCTTGAAAACATTACATGCATATCATACATATCAGTGCATGACAGGTACCCTTGTTACAGGTCATTTACCATCTGCGCTGTTTATTTCAGCAATGGCTACCCAACAATACAACCAGGACCTTCATGCTCAAGAGACTCGGTTCGGGGAAATCCTCCTGAATCTATCCAAGGGGCAGGAAGAGCTGAGGACACTTCTCATGGGGACTTTGGTCAGGAACAGTGCTGAGGATGAACGGCTGAAACACCTGCAAGATGAAATGGATACAATGAAAGCCCGAATGCTGGGGCAGATGACTATCATTCAAGGCTTAGCTCAAAGACAAGAAGAGCCCGGGGTTCTCGTCAACCAACTGCTTCGGGGTAACCAACTGGGGCAAACCTCTAAGGGTAAAGAGCCAGTCATCATTCAACCACCTTTGAGACAAGAAGATAAGGGGAGAGCTCCTCAGATGGCTTCAGTGCCACAAATTCAGCATCAACCTCACCAGCTTCAGGCAGACAAGCCCAAAAGGCAATTCACCAAGCTCAACGTGTCGCTGCCTCAAGCTTTACAACAACTGTTGAGGTTGAATTTGGCAACTCTAAGGGACCCTCCTAAGAATCCCAACAGGACACCTTCAAGGTATAACCCCAACGCCTGCTGCGCTTATCATTCTAACAGCCCGGGGCATGCTACAGATGATTGTTGGACCTTGAAGAATAAGATCCAGGACCTGGTCGATGAAGGAGCTGTGGAATTCACCCAAGATGGCCAGGATGAGAACTTCTACCATCCCTACAGGATTCACCAGTTGAAATAACAAGCCCTGAGATGAAAGGACTTTTTGTTCATTAGGATCTTTCAAGTTGTAATTTTATTTTAATTGTTCAAACATTTTATTCATATCAAACGTTGTTGTTTCATTAATGCATCGCACATGTCTGTTTTGAAGTAATTATTTCGTATTCACTATATTGCAAATTGCCTTCATTTTTTATGTCAACTCTAAATTAACAATTCTAAGCCTCTTGAGGGAGGATGACGAAAATGATACCACAATCTACAGTATGCTTTTGAACAGACCCCGCTGATGAAGTACAGGCATTGTTTCAAATCCCTAAACACTGGAGTTATAAGGAAGATAATCCCTCGTCAACCCCTCTGAGCCAAAGAAGTAGGAGTTTTTCTTTTCGAAAATTAAAACCCTTAATCATAACCTGGGGCAGGGTAGTTCTCTCAGTTGATCCAAGTGCATAACAAACGGCACCAAAGAGGTCCTTACAAAACAAAAAAAGACAGTGATGGTTCCAAATAACCATAAAAACAGGCAGTCATTACTTCTCAAAATAAAAACCCATTAAGTCAAAACCTATGAAGGAGACTTACAAAACTGGGGCATCTCGCTGACTGTAATTCCAAAAAGAAATAGTTCAGGCAAAAAACAGGGATAATGAAAGAAAAAGAAAGAGGTCTTACAAACCCTAAACCAAACAAAAATGACTGCCTATTCAAATAAACATTCAACATCCGAACCATCACTGGAATTTCAGAGCAAAGACTCAAACAAGGTCTAACGCACGATCAGCTGAGTTTAGGTTTGAAGAACATCACGAAGAGCGGGTGGGTACAAATAATTTGAGCCTTTATCCTTTGTTTCTTAAACCGTGAACCAGGCCACGTTATAACCCTCAAAAGTCCTAGTTGAAGCATGGGTTAGTTCGAAAGCATACTGTTACGAAAGGTATCCTGACTCCTTAAGCCTCGCAGTAAAATAACGAGTTTAACATCACAGTTTACAAAAGAACTCACTTGTTTTATTAAAAAAAAACTGCATTTCAAAAAAAACTTCAAGACAGACATAAGCTTTGCATTTTTAACATAACTTTGTTGGCATACGACTTTTTGTTTGAACAGCATAGAAATTCGCACAATGAATGCCTAATGAACAAGAGTACCTCTAATAAAGGGGCATGGCATGAGCATTGTCCATAATCTGGGGCAGTCAAGTCAAGATTCAAGGAATCTCTCAAGATGCCAAACAGTCAGGGGCAAACCTCCGCCTGAGCCACTTGGGGCATTGGACGTGAATTCCAGCTATGAATCTTGCCTGATCAAACGAAGACCTTCTGGTGGCATGGCAACACAACAACAGGGTCATCTCCCTACACTCTGAGAGCGTGGACATAGTCGGAAAAAAATACTGCGCATAATCAAGGACCCGCTAGGTTGACATACCTAGGCAAAAATAAGGGCTTCCCGGCGAACCAAAAGGGTTCGGGCAAAATAAGGGATGAAATAAAAAAATCTGTACACCCGGCAAGTCGAAAACCTGAAAAGGCGGCTTGGGAAAAAATGGGTATCCCGGTGGACTGAAAACCCGAAAGGGCGGTCCAGGAAAAAGTTAGGGATCAAAAGCGTACGACTATGTCCCGGTATCTCGTCACTTGCTTACCAGAAGAAGACTGGTCAAATCAACAGTTATCAAGATCTCCACAGGTATCTTCTCCCACAGAAACAGGGGCAATAATGAGGTGTCTAAGCAATCTAATTGCTCTATCCACAAGATACAAGGTATGATCGGCCGAAGAACATAACCAAGATATCTTAAGTCCCCAGAGAGTGAGCCAGCAAGTCCATGCACTCTCCCCAAGCAGAGTTATTATCAGCCTTAAGGAAGTTGGGTATCCTCCAGCAGATCTCAACATTCCTCAGCAAAGTATACAGATATTCTTAACAAGCATCCCCGGCAATCTTGATCTAAGATTGTTCCCCGGCGGTATACCAGGTATTCAGCGGAGCCACTTCCCCAATATATCTCAAAGATTTCCCCAGGAGAGTCCAGTCTGAAGATTTCCCCAGGAAAGTTTGAATCATCTTCCCAGCAGGAAGCTTATCCCCAGTAGATTCTGGAAGCTTATCCCCTACAGAGCACGAACGCGTCTCCCGGCTTTATTCAAAGGTTATTTCCCTACCAGGATATAACTGGGTTATCCTCAGCCAAAAGCCACGGAAAGATCGTCCTCGGCGAAGTCTTCCTACCCCCAGCGGAGTCTATTAACACTTCTAACATAACAACGGTATCCCCAGCGAAGTTACCATCAACATCCCAGCAAAGTACCTCTCTCCCCACAGAGTATTGTTCCCCAGCAAGATAGCTAGAGTAGTTATTCCCCGCAGAGTAATCTCTTCATCAAGTTTATTCCCCAACGGAGTCATCTTCTCCTACTGGTATTCTCGCAACTATCATCCCCAGTGGAAACAACAAAGCACTATTTTCCAACGTCAGCCCAGGATGTGACTTCCCGGCACCCGTCAAGGATTTACTTTCCTAGACAAAAACATACACTCATAAACATCGCATTTCCATACATTATAGCATGCATATACGCATCATGAACATACAATCTCATTTATGTTGAGAATATCATTGCTTGATCCATATCATGCATTGCATATTACTGACCTTTACCTTTCAGGAAAGATCCAGTTAAGTTCTCAGCCATTCCAAGACCTTGCCTGGTTCAGTTAAATCGACTCCTAAAGATTTTTCTGATGCTGATCCAGTCAAAGGCCTTCTCTGGTTCAGTCAGATCGACGCTAAGATCTCCCTGATTCTTATTCCAGTTGAAGATTCCAAGATCTTTCCTGGTTCAGTTAAATCGACTCCTAAAGATTTTTCTGATGCCGATCCAGTCAAAGGCCTTCTCTGGTCCAGTTAAATTGATTCCTAAAGATTTTCCTGATGAAGACTCAGTAGAAGACATCCAAGATTCTCTCATCGTTACTGTTGAGGTAGTAATCGCCCCAGATTCTCTCATCGTTACTGTTGAGGTAGTAATCGCCCCAGATTCTCTCATCGTTACTGTTGAGGTAGTAATCGCCCAGATTCTATCATCGTTACTGTTGAGGTAGTAATCGCCCCAGGTTCTCTCATCGTTACTGTTGAGGTAGTAATCGCCCCAGGTTCTCTCATAGTTACTGTTGAGGTAGTAATCGCCCAAGGTTCTCTCATCGTCCCGTTGAGGTAGCAGTCATCCAAGGTTCTCTCATCGTCCCGTTGAGGTAGTAATCATCCAAGGTTCTCTCATCGTCCCGTTGAGGTAGTAACTATCCCTGATTCATTCATCACCTTCTGAAGCTCTAGACTCGATTCCTGTATCTTGCCAGGGTGTATCTGTTGACGACTATATTCTCCAGACTCGATTCCTGTATCTCGCCAGGGCACGTCCGAAGAGTTTAAAGATTCGATACCTGTATCCAGCCAGGGCGCGTCTATATAAAGAATTTTAAGGTCAACTCTTGTAACAGGCCAGGTAATTATCTTTTCTTTTTCAGGTACACAAGTTCTCGCTAAGGAAACTCTTACGCGATCAACATCCAAATGGCATCTGTAAGCCCATTCCCGACAAAGTTCAGTCACACTACCAGATGGCATCTATAAGCCCATCCTTCTATCCATCAATCTCCAAATGGCATCTATAAGCCCATTCCCACCATCATACTGTTGACACTCTACTATGTGAGTGCAAATTTCTGGGCACTCTAGTGTTCAATCATTTTCCACCTTCGGATTACGAAGGGCACGTCAGCCAATCTACATCCTCAGGTCTAAGAAGATTGAACAGGGGCAACTGTTGTACCCCAAAATTTTCCCTCCCATATTCTTCAAGATTTGCCAAGATCAAGGTTCAAAATCTCCCAAGGGTTGCACAGTCCAATGGCCTCCTAACAGTCAAAAATTAGGGTTTTGGTTCTGGCAAAGAAATTGAAGTTTCCAAGGGTCCAATCAAGTCCCACATGCCTATAAACATTGTCAAGAATCCATATGTCAAGTCTCAAGACTCACAGCACAAAATTGCACAGTCAAAAACCCTAATTGCTCAACAGTCAACTGTAGGGGCAAAATGGTCATTTGACAGTCAAAAGTCCAAATTTTTGGTCAACATCTTATTTTGAAGCCACAAACATCATTTGATCAATTCTTGATCATGATTCTCAAAGCATGGCTCAAAAAGTCTCAAGATGCAAAAGTTTCTATTTCTGGACAGTTGGAAAAGTCAACTGCAAATTGACCAAGGCATAACTTCCACATGGTTCATCAGAAAAATTCCATCCAAATCTCATTTTGAAGAGAATGACATTTCCTACAACTCATCTTCACACTTCAAGTCCAAGAAATGCTCTCACAAAAAGTTATCAATCTCAACATTATAGGTCATTTTCAAAAGTCAACAAAAAGACACTTTAAGTCAAAGACCATAACTTGATATTGGTAAATCAAAATGACATGGGACCAAAGGAATTGGTTAGAGGACTTCAAGACCTTTCCAAAATGTCCAAGAACATGATCAAAGCTTAAACATTGAGCAAGATATGCCTTGTGGAAGTTGGGAAATTTTGGGGAATTTTGAAAAGTCAACTTTGCTTCAAATACCTCAAAATTGCTAATGGGCCTCAATTTCTTCCATGAATCCTTATCCAAAAGCTATGCACGACCCATTGACATCCAAGGGAGTTATTTCATCATTTTTTATTAATTATTTGAATTTTTATTATTATTAATTCACTTAATTAAAATTAAATATGACTAAAATAGCAAATCATGTTTTCCAAATCTTTTGGTGCAGCATATTCACTCATCATGACCTAGGGATTTTGTGTACCACATCAAGAGGCAAGATCTTCCAAAATAGGCAAGTTCCATGGCAAGAAAAGATTGAAAAAGATCATGAAAATCAAATATTGAAAATCATTGAATACAAGGCTTTGGGCTTGATTTTTCTGACCTAATGCATTCACACATATATACACATTGCAACCCTAATGCAAAGGAGAAGAAAGTTGTGCTCAGAACATAGAACCAAACTTGCATTTTTTGACAAAAAAACTTAAAACTGTTTTCACAGCTGTCGTGCGTTTCAAGGCCTAAGAAGCATTCCAAAGGCTTGCTGACACCACCAGGAAGAGATTACAATCAAGAACATAGCCCCATACTCAAGGAATTGGTAGAACAGATTCACTTTTCTTTCAAAAATATTCTTAATCGTGTTTTGATTTCTAGACATTTTTCATGCATTTTAATGTTTGGTTTATACTAATATGATCTCTCTGAAGCTAATGGTGTTATCCAATTGAACTAATATCGCCTGTATGCAAAGTTACCATGAGAGCTTTCTAGGGTTTCAGAGTTCCAAATTTGGGGGTTTACGCATATGGAAAAATCAGGCCATAAAAATTATGCCAATGGACTCGTGACCTCCATACGAACACAATCATCACCTCGCGCCTTTTTTATCTTTGCCCAGGAGCTAGTCGCTATTATTCACTGTGCTACTTAGTGGGGGTTTAAAACCCCCGCTATCTATTTGATAATTTCAGGCAAAACGAAGAATCCATGAGGAAGACGCTGAGCTGTAGGCACGTGATTGGCAGATTTGAAAGTTAGCGCGTTTTTATTTGGCTTCAGTATAATGCTTGCTTGTCACATATCTTATTTCTATTCTATTATATTAACAAACAAACGCGCTAGTCCAACTGGTTGGTGCGTTGTCATGCAGGCACTGGGACCTGGGTTCGATTCCCAAGTCCCCCACTTCTTCCATAATTTTTCTTGTAACATGTTTCTATGCAGCGCTTCATCAAGGGACCACCATGCAGCCTCACCATCTAGCATGCCACGCGCCCAAAAGCCTCCATCCAATGGCCAGGTCATGCACTCCACCATACACCCTCAGTCAACCATATGCAGACGCGCTGGAAAAGTCAAAGGGGCCCTGATTCAGTGGGCCAAGATTACTGCAAATTAACCTCCAAGAAAAGGCCAGCACCCCCATGGTTTGCATTTTCTTTTTCCTTTTTCTTTCTTCTTTTTATTTTAATTGTTTTTTTTTCTTTTGTTTTATTTAATGCACAAAATAATTTTTTATAACACAAAAATACAAAAAAATCAGAAAAGTCAAAAATAAAATATGTTTATTTAATTTTTAATTCTTTAAGTAGTTTTTGTAAATAAATTCCAAATAATCAATTTAATTTAATTTTAGGTTTAACTTTAATATTTTCTTAATAACTAAAAAAAAATATAGAAAAATAGGTTTTTAGCATTTCTTATTCTTTTTCTTAATAAATAACCTTTTTTATTTCTTATCATTATTAATTATTAATTATCTTTATAAATAAACTTGTAATTAAATAATTTGAGTAAATTAGGTTTAAACTTTAATTCTTTTCCTTAAATAATTGAAAACATGTAGGATTAGGGTTTCTTTTCCTTTTAATTTTCTTTATTTCCATTAAATACAAAAACATTACAAAACAATTTCTTTTCTTTATTTCATCATTAACTAATTTGTAATTTCAATTTAATTTCTTTAAAGGGTCCAACGCCCTCGCACTATCGCTTCTGATTTCTTTTCGCGCGTTTATTTACATTTTTCATTTTAAATTTATGTAATTGCCCCAAAGCCATGTAATAGTAATTAGGAATTTATTTACTTTCCGCATTTTTATTAAAAACGGGTCTTTGTTAATTTGGCGATGTATAGACCCGCGCCTTGTAATAGCGTAGGATTTTATTTTCCGCATTTTAATTCCCGCACCTTTTAACTGCTAATAATTATATGAAAGAATGAATGGCCCAAATAAAATCAAAGTGTAGCTCACCCAATGCATGACAAGACAAATAATAAACTGAAAATGATACACAATTCACACACCACTCATAGGGTACGCCTCACTGTTGCCTTGCCCCTCGAATGGTGGTCGTCAAGTAGAAGACGTTTTAATAAGTCCTCATGTCCATGAACATGGCATGGGGGTAGCTTCTAAGGTGTCCTGCTGTTGCTCTGGTGACCACACTGTCCCTACAAACGAATTGATCCGAACACCTCCAACGGTGGTGCTACCTACCTCTCAATGGTGGGATGGCACTACCTTAAGGACATTTACACAGCAGAATTCCTTAGGGTAGGTAGATTACTCGTAGATACTTGCTCTAATTCAAAACAAATCAAAAACTCTTTTCACACTGACACTTTTCAAAAAGCTTCCAAAACAACTTTTCAAACACTCTTGAAGACTAATACAAGAGTCGATCTGAAACTTTCAAAGAAACTTTTTCAAACCCACTCACTTTGAAAAGCAAACAAACATTTTGAAAACACAATGAGCAAGTATCTAAGAGCCCATGGATAACCATGGATAGAAAGGGTGCTAACACCTTCCCTTTCTATAAATCTACCTCCCGAACCGAGAGCAATCTCAAAAGGAATTTTTCTGTGCTTTTGTCCTTTCCTTGTTGGAGAAAATAAAAGACGGTGGCGACTCTTCCTTCCGCGACATTTTGCGAACCAGCTTTAAACAGTCAGTTCCAGATCCACCAATCACAGAAATCAAATAATATTTGAATTATCTGGGTATACAGCCCCCTTGTTTTATTCGATTCAGCTCTTATGCACTCATTTTTGTGTAAGTATGGGACTGAGACAATGCAGACTCAACAGTATTTTGGAGCGTTGTGGCAGGTTGGTGCAGGACTGTTGCATAGTAGCACAGCTGGCTTGGGTTGGCAGTATATGGGACTTTGGTCAACAAACTCCTTGAATACTCCACCCTTTCATTTTGATCACTTCGACAACAACGTTTGTTTCCAACAATGTGTGCTCTTCGAATGGACCCATTATAGGTCCTTCGAATCCACCACTTATGATCCATATTGTTGAAGAGTTTTAGAGGTGTGATCTAAGTACGTTGCATCGAAGGGTTTAATTGCCCAACAGGTAAATCGAAAGAGGATGCCCAACTTGTAAATCAAAGGAAGCTGCCAGCCTGTAAATCAAAAGAGGTTGCCTAGCTTGTGGATCGAAGGAGGCTTCCCAGCTTGTAAATCGAAAGAGGTTGCCCAACTTGTAGATCGAAGGAGGCTTCCTAGCTTGTGGATCGAAGGAGGTTGCCTAGCTTGTGGATCAAAGGAGGCTGCCTAGCTTGTAAATTGAAGGAGGTTTCCCAGCTTGTAAATCGAAGGAAGTTGCCCAGCTTATGGATCGAAGGGGGTCACTTCGAAGGAAGCCATATGCCCAAATCGAAGATTGTGACTGAAAGGAAATTATATTGCCCAATAAAACTTTTCTAAATCGAAGCCAACTTGTTTCTTTTTTGACGTAATCGAAAGGCACATTAACATCTTCATAATTTTACATTTCCTTTATTTCTTTAAACATGTTTTTGTAATCACACATGCGAGAGAAATCTTGAGAAAATGTGAGGGAAAATTTTGGGGTACAACAACTGCCCCTGTTCAATCTTCTTACATCTGAAGAGTTAGATTGGCGAATCTACCATTTGTGACTTGAAGGTGGAAGATGATTGAACACTAGAGTGCCCATAAATTTTCACTTGATGATGTTGTGGTTGATTGTGTAGGGAATGGGCCTAAAGATGCCATTTGGAGAAATGATGGATAGTTGTTGGAGATGGACTTATAGATGCCATCCAAAGGTGACTGTTGACAGAAATTAGACTAAGTCTAAATTCTGACTTCAACTGGAGAAGAAACAGAATAAATCTTAGAGCGATCTATCTGAACCAGAAGAAATGTCTACTTAGAAAGAATCAGGATAAACATTGAGAGATTTAAATTGAACCAGCAGAGGTCTTTGATTGCCTGTCATTAACTGGAAGAAATGAATCTAACCAGAGGAGCTCTTTTTTGATAATGGTATGTGATTTTTGTACCCCAAAATTTTCCCTCCCATATTTCCCAAGACATTTCAAGAATAACTCCCAAGTTACTCAACCTCAAATTAGGGTTTTGTGTTGCATCAAGTTCCTTGCATCCAAATGGCCTCAAGTGCTCCCCAATGTCCTAATATGTTCTCAAGTTAATCCATGTCAAATTTCAAGCCTTGCAGAGGAAGTTTGGTCAGTCAATTGCTCAAGAGGTCCAAAAATCAACTGTGTTAGGGCAAAAGTCAACTGTGACCTACAAATGGTCAAACCTCAAGATTTTTTGTCAACATTCTCATTTTGAAGGATAATTCATCATTTTATCAAGGGTTGATCATGATTCATCAAGGATTGCTCAAAATTCATCAAGATTCAAAAGTTGCTAAATTAGGGTTTTGTAGGAAAAGTCAACTCAACTTTGACCAGGCATAACTTTCTCATACTTTATGAGAAATGACCCATTCAAAGCTCATTTTTAATAGGATTAAATTTAATACAATCCATATTCACACCCCAAGATCAAGAAATGCACTCACAAGAAGTTACAAATTTGGACATTATAGGTCATTTTTGAAAGTCAACAAAAACACCTTTTTTACCAAAGCTTATAACTTGAGCATGGAAAATCAAACTGAGATGAGACCAAAAGGGTTGGTTATAGGACATCTTAAGGTTTCTAAAAAGTCCAAGAACACTTCCAAAAGTTAAAAATTGAAGAAGTTATGCATTATTGAAGTTGGGCATTTTTCCAAAATTGCCAAAAGTCAATTATCCCCAAAACTTCAAATTTTGTCAAATGGGCCCACTGTTTTCCACTTGAATTGATCTTGTCACACCACACACGTGTCCTATCTTCAATTTCATGACCAATTATTAATTTTTCTATTTTATTTGATTTTTATTGATTTAATTCATTTTTAATCAATTTAAATCAAAATAAAATCTCAATATTAATAACTTGTGATCTTTTTGATTGATACAACTTTCAATTTCCATGATGGACACAATCAAATTCGTACCATGCCATATTGTGAACAAAATATTTGATTTAGGACAATTTTGGAAGCTTTGTTAATGGTGATCAAATCAAATCTTGAATCATCAATACACAAGGATTCCAAGCCCAAGATTTAACCTAATGGTTTCTATGATACATATACAACATGAAGCACACAAGAACACGACCAGAAAGCTGCACAAACGGCCAGACCAAACTTGGAAAAAAGCTTGAAAATCTTGAAACTGAAATCATACTTAGAGCCCGATTCAAAGCAAAATCTCCACATAGACCTCCTTGCTGGAGATCCACTGAAGCTGTTGCAACCATTCACAAGCTCTGAAACCTCCTAAAACTCACTATAAGTCGTCCTGAACATAACCCTGTACATGAGATCGTGATTCTGTATTTTGGCATCTTTTGGACAAATCGTTGGTATAATCATGCTTGCCATTTAATTTCCACTCTTTCTGCATCATTTAATTTTGTTTTCATGAGCTATATCACCATACCCGAACCTAGGGTTTTGGAGGTTTGCATTTAGGCGTTTGTTTTGCAGGAACAATTGGGACAAATAACGGCCATGGTTGTGTTTAGGGAAGAGAGACGATCATGATGATGGTCTTAGTTTGTGTTTATATGGCTTGGAATTCATTCTAGAAGCAAGCCACGGATCTTGTTGCGGATAAAAATCCGCAGGAAAAAGTACAGGTTTTGTTGAAGAAGACGAAGACGTGGCTCGTCTTCATTGGCCCATTCAAATAAATCTCGCGCATTTTTTAATTTCCAGTATATTGCTTGCATTTCTTTTATAATATTACTTGTCCATTATAATAACAAACAGGCGCGTTAGTAGAGTTGGTAAGCATGTTTGTGGATTGTCCATTGGGACCTGGGTTCGAATCCCAGGTCCCCCAAAATCGCTTGTTATTATTTTTCAGTAGATACTCCCATGCAGCGTCCAGAGCGTGATCCACCATACGCCCTCAGGTCTCCACCTGCCAGATGGCCTCCAGGCCAAATCAAAGGGGCACGATTGAACGTGCATCATGTTCATCAGTCAACGCGCCTTGGAGAATTGCAGAGGTCAACCAGGCTTCCAGCGTGAATGGGCCAAACAATTGCTATTCCACCTCCAGTCTGGGCCCAATACCCCCCTGAGTTTGCTTTTTCTATTTCTTTTATTATTTTTCTTATTCCTATTTTTTTGTTATTTGTTTTATTATTGTTTAAACTAACCATTTTATTTTTCCTCATAAAATCAGAAAACACAAAAAATATTATTTTTATTAATTTCATTATTTTATTTTTGTAAATAAATATTAATCAATTAATTTAGTTTTTAATTAGGTATAATTTTAATATTTTTTGTAATAAATTAAAATCAATGTAGAATATTAGGTTTTACTAACTTTTAACCATTTTATTTTATTTCCTTAAACATGAAAAAATCAAAAAATATTTTATTAATTAATTAATTAATTTTGACCTAATTTAAATTCAAAAATAACAAAAAACATGCTTTCTTTCAAAAAAGGTCAAAACCCTAAAAACTCGTCCGATTTAATTTCTCGCACGCATATCGTTTTTATCCAATATTGTAATTGCTTCCGGTATGTAATAACTTTTAATTAGGACTTTAATTATTTATCGCTTTATTTTACTTTCCAAAATTTAAATTAAAGGGTTTGTTTTTGGCGATGTAAATACCCGACGCCTTGTAATAGTTTAGATTTAATTTCCGCAAATTTAAATTATGCAACTATACATTGTTAGATGTTTGATAATAGGGAATGCATGACAAGATCCAATGTATGAACTTAAAATCAACATAGCTCACCCATGACATGTACAAAGATAATATAACTGAACTAACACACTCGCACATGCGCACTCTTAGGGTACACCTCACTTGGTTGCCTTCGAATGTGGTCATTAAGTATAGGAAGTTTTAGAGGTCGTCCTTTTGTCCAAAGATCATAGTTGCCTCGAAACAGTTGCCTCGGATAAAATGATCTAAGACATTAGGGTTACCACTAAGGCGTCCTAACATTGCTTTAGTGACCACACGTCCCTTAATCGAATTGATCCGAAAACTCCAACGACGATGCTTCCTACTCCTCAATAGTGGGATAGCATTGTCTAAAGGAAATTAGCACAGTTTAATTACCTTTTCGAGTAAGTAGATGGTTCTTAAATACTTGCTCCTTTTAAAACAAAACAAAACTTTTCGCACTTACACTCCTTTCAAACAAAAACTCTTTTCAAACCCACAAACACAAAGAAAAGCAAATTTTGAAAACACAATGAGCAAGTACCTAAGAGCCCGTGGATAACCATGGATAGAAAGGGTGCTAACACCTTCCCTTTCTATAATCTACCCCCCGAACCCGAGAAACATCTCGAAAAAGGAATTTTTCTGTACTTTTTTCCTTTCCTTGTTGGATAAAATAAAAGATGGTGGCGACTCTTGCTTACCGCGACATTTTGCAAAAACAAACGCAAAACGCGAACCAGCATTCCAAAAACAGTCAGTTCTATTCCCACCGATCATAGTGATGAAGGAATATTGGACGATTACTACCTCAGAAAGATGGTGAAGGAATTTTGGACAATTTCTACCTCAACAGGATGATGAAGGAATCTTGGACGATTACTACCTCAGCAAGATGATGAAGGAATCTTGGACGATTACTACCTCGGCGGGATGATGAAGGAATCTAAGATGATTACTACCTCAACAGGATGATGAAGGAATCTTAGACGATTACCACCTCAGAAAGATGATGAAGGAATCTTGGACGATTGCTACCTCAACAGGATGATGAAGGAATATTGGACGATTACTACCTTAGTAGGATGATGAAGGAACCTCGGACGATTACTACCTCAACAGGATGATGAAGGAATCTTGGATGATTACTAACTCAGCAGGATGATGAAGGAATCTTGGATGACTACTACCTCAGTAGGATAATAAAGGAATCTTGGACGATTACTACCTCAACAGGATGATGAAGGAATCTGAGACGATTACTACCTCAACAGGATGATGAAGGAATCTTGGATGATTACTACCTCAACAGGATGATAAAAGAATCTTGGACGATTACTAACTCAGCAGGATGATGAAGGAATCTTGGATGATTACTACCTCGGCAGGATAATGAAGGAATCTTGGATGATTACTACCTCAACAGGATGATGAAGGAATCTGAGATGACTGCTACTCCAAAAAGATGATGAAGGAATCTTGGATGATTACTACCTCAGCAGGATGATGAAGTAATCTTGGACGATTACTACCTCAGCATGATAATGAAGGAATCTTGAATGATTACTACCTCAACATGATGATAAAGGAATCTTGGATTATTACTACCTCAGTAAGACGATGAAGGAATCTTGGACGATTACTACCTCAGAAAGATGATGAAGGAATATTGGACGATTGCTACTCCAAAAAGATAATGAAGGAATCTTGGACGATTACTACCTCAGCAGGATAATGAAGGAATCTTGGACGATTACTACCTTAACAGGACGAAGAATGAATCTGAGATGATTACTACCTCAACAGGATGATGAAAGAGTCTGAGACGATTGCTACTCCAAAAAGATAAAGAATTAATCTTAGACAATTGCTACCTCAGCAGGATGATGAAGGAATCTTGGACGATTACTACCTCAGCAGGATGATGAAGGAATCTTGGAAGATTACTACCTCAACAGGATGATGAAGGAATTTGAGACGATTGCTACTCCAAAAAGATAATGAAGGAATCTGAGATGATTACTACCTCAACAGGATGATGAAGGAATCTGAGATGATTACTACTCCAGCAAGATGATGAAGGAATTTGAGACGATTGCTACTCCAAAAAGATGATGAACTTTATCTGTTAACCTTTTCCTAAAAAGGTAAAGGCAAAGTTGTATGCAACGTCATGATGCATGAAATGCATGGTGCAACGATGTTCTCACAATAAATGAGATTGTGTCGTATGCACTTGTCATGTATGTAAATATGATGCATGAAATGTGAAATGTTATTGAAGTGTATCTTTGTCTTGGAAAATAACTCCTTGACAAATGCTGGGGATTCATTAAATTCTAGACTGTTGTTTGAAGAGTAGGTGTGTCTTCAAACTTTGCTTAGAATGTTTCCAACAAGGATTCCTGTTTTGTTGTTTGAGGAGATCTCCGCTGGGGAATGTTAAAAACTCTGTGGAGAGTGTTGATTCCTGTTTGGGGAAAAGAGTTTATGAGTCTCGGTTGTCTGTTGCTCTACTGGGGAGTCGAAGTTGAACTGATGTTTGATCGGGTCCAGGCTTCACATTAACTTGATGGGGATTGTAGAGCAGTCTACCAGGGAAGAGGAGTTGTGGTCCTCTGATTTGTAGTAATAGGAGAGGCAAACTCAAGTTGGGGAATTTTGTCGTTTGTTGGGAAATAAACCATGTTGCCAGTCTTTGGAGAGGTGGCAACTTCACTAGGGAAAATCCTCGAGGGTTCTTGAGGTCGACTCAGCTGGGGAAAAGGTTTTCAGAGATTAAACTCTGGCTGTGAGTCATCTTACGAGAAGGATTTTGGGGAGATTTGTCACTTCCTCTAGTAGCAAGTGTTTGTGGCACTGCCAGGAACTAATTAACTGTACGTAACCCTTTATCGGGATTTGCGTTCAATGCCCAAGTGATTTAGATGGAGACTTGCCCTGGTTATTCTGCACTTCTTGGGAGATTTCTTGGAATCTTGATTGGACTACCCCACGTGTGCTGGATAGTGACATATCATCCCCCCTTGTTTATAGGAGATTTGTCATTGGAAATGTCATCCCACTTGAAGTGATTTTATTCCCTGAGAGAGCTTTCGTTCACTGGATATTCGTTGTGTGAATTTCTCCGCTGTCAAACAATTAGCCATATGCAAACAACGATATTCAAATAATGCAGAGTATATGCTTGTCTTGAAATTTTGAAAATGCATTTTAGCAGATAAAAGAATTTTGCAAGCATGTGAATTAAAATTAGGATTTAGAGTAAGCCTTACAGGAGTCAGGATACCTTTTGTAACAATATGCTATCGAACTAACCCGTGCTTCAATTAGGACTTTGAAAGGTTGTATCGTGGCCTAGGTTCACGGTTTAAGAAACAAAGGATAAGGTTAAAAGTGTATTTGTACCCGCCCGTTCTTCGTGATGTTCTTCAGTCCTAAACTCGGTTAATTATGCTTTTGAACTCCAACTGAGTCTGGAATAACGTTTTGGTGATGGTTCAGAAATTTGGAAGTTTATTTGTTGGAAGGCAGTCATTTTTTCCCATGTTTTCCATGTTGTTGATGATTTATAGTGACCTCTTTTTGATTTATCATCCCTGATTTTTGCCTGACTGTGCTTATTTTAAGATTACGGTCAGCAGGATGCCCCCGTTTTTCTTAAGTCTCCTTTGTAGGTTTTGACTTAGTGGGCTTTTCTCTTGAGAGATGATGACTTACTATTTTTGTAGGGAACCATCACCATCTTTTGATTCCAGAGGAATGTTTTTGATGTCATTCGTTGTATTACGAGATGAGAGTTTGCGATTGGACGCGCATTTGAATTAACTGAGAGACTACCCTGCCCCAGATTTTGATTAAAGGTTTCAATTTATGTGAAAAGGAAAGCTCCTACTTCTTATGCTCAAAGGGGTTGACTAGGGATTATACTCCTTATAACTCCTGTGTTTAGGAATTAAAAGAATGCATGTACATCATCAGCAAGGTCTATTCAAAAGCATATTGTATGAGATTATGGCATTGTTTTCGTCATCCTCCCTCTAAAGGCTTGTAACTTTTAGCAAGAGTTAAATGTCATAAGCAGAGTAAAAAGCATAGTTTAAATGTAATAAAAACGAATGGATCAATTCAAGACAAACATATGAAATGCATTAATGAAACAGAGTTTAACATTAATAGATAATTGTTTGAACAAACAAAGAAATTACAACTGAAAATTTGAATAAACAGAAAATTTCCTCGCCCAGACCGTCACTTCATGTGGATGCCCTTGAGGGGTGATATAAAAGCTCCAATTTATTGTCTTGTGTAAACTCCAATGCTCCTTCGTCGATCAAGTTTTAAATCTTGTACTTCAGCGCCCAACAATCGCTTGTATCATGTCCAGGACTGTCAGAATGATAGGCACACCTGGCATTGGGATTGTATTTAGGAGAAGAAGTTTTGGGGTTTGGATGAGGTCCTATCAACGTAATTAGATTCATCCTTAACATGGGTTGTAATTCTTGAGACAGTGGCATGTTGATGTTAGTAAACTGTCTCTCGGACTTATTTTGCCTTTGCTGATTTTCTTGTTTATGTTGACGAGGTTGTTGTTGGGCCATGATGTGGAAGCAATTTAGAAAGGTCCATTCTTCATCGGAGGCTGATTAATGACTCGATCTCCAATTCTGGCAGTTTGCCCCATTTGGTTGCATCTGTCTTGATGAAGCTTGTTGACAAGGGCTCTCAGCTCTTTCTGTCCTTGAGCCAAGTTTTGGATAAGAGCCATCTGGCCCACAAGTTGTCCCATCATTTGGACCTTAATTATGGCTATCTCAGTTTGTAGTCGTTCCAACTGATCATCCTTGGTGTCTTTAGGATTCTCCATGGTTATGCCCCTTATGAGGAGAGCTTTCACTTCTTATTGCCCCTTGGATAGGTTCAAGAACATTTCTTAAAGTTAAGAGTTTTGAGCCTGGATGTCCTTGGTAGTCTGCTCTAGAGCCATCTCTACTGAAATAAATAGTAGGAAGATAAGGAGACTTGTATGAGAGAAACCTATCATGATATGATGCATGATATGTGGATGCATGTTTTCAAGGATCTCGCGGGGTAAATGTTAGTAATCACTTACAACTTTGATTGGCGAACTTCGCATCGGTGGATGTCTTTCCATGAGAATTAAGCTCACCATGTCAAGTGGGTCATAGCCCTTGACTCAAGTTGTTGTACTTGATCTTTGACGGTGTTTGGTTAGAGGAAAATAAACCCTCTTTCCATTTGATATATGTCTGGTTCAACGTGACCCTACATCATAGACCCTTGAGATCCTTGAAATGATTATTAAAAATTTTATGGTATGATGTCATGATGTTGTACAAATATGCAAAGTAAGCAAGTTTTATGTACAAATAATCATATATACACAAAGCAGACAAGTCCTTAGGTTTAAGCTTGCATGGAGTCTTATAGGTAAGTACCCTCTTGAAGTTTAGTTGGCTGAATCTGTCCTATTAAAAGTAATGGGTTCTAAAGAGTCTCATATCACTGACCTTTATTTTAGGCATTATTCTAGCTCAAGCACCAAAGTATTGCGGCTAGAGTATCCCAAAAGTCCAATCTCAATAAGTGTAGCATCGATTATCAACCAATCTTCGATTGGAACCAAATCCGGCCATCTCACTACTTTCTAGTGGCTTAGGATGAGTCAATTAAAAGGTTCTAAAGGTCAGTTAGCGCTTAATGATGCTAAGGAAGCCTAATGTTATCCTTGACTGACTCAAGTAACATTATTACAAGCCAAAGTGTCACGCTAACGTAGCTATCACTTCGTCCATATCGGTCTACACTGTACAACTTTCATGATTTATTGCTACTTACCTAAAAGGTGCCCCAGATCCGGGTATAGGATCTTTAACAAAAGCCCAAGCAAAGAATCAAAATGTAAAGCACAAATCAAACAATGAAAGCAAGTAAAGGTGATATAGCCCTAAGGTAGCCCCACTTTAAAGTTTCTCCCCAACAGAGTCACCAGTTCTATAATATGGTGGGAGAACTGACTTAGGTGTTTTGCGTTTGATTGCAATTGTTGCGGTTAGCAAGAGTCGCCGCCGACTTTTCTTTTATCCAATAAGGAAAGGATGGAAAGAATAGGAATTACCTTTCGAGATATTTCTTGAGTTCGGGGGGGGGGGGGGGGGGGGTAGATTATGAAAAGTGAAGGTATTAGCACCATTTTCATC
Organism: Vicia faba; assembly: GCA_948472305.1. Taxonomy (NCBI): domain Eukaryota; kingdom Viridiplantae; phylum Streptophyta; class Magnoliopsida; order Fabales; family Fabaceae; genus Vicia; species Vicia faba. Next base: position 1,049,749,251 of record OX451739.1, read on the forward strand.
CGTAGTTATCTACGGGCTCTTAGTTGCTTGCTAGATCACTTGCTTTTGTTTGAAAGTGTTCTTTGTGGTGTGGTTTTGAAATTATTTTGAAAATGTCTTTGTAATAGTTCTCGTTTCTATAAGAACACCTACAAAGTGTTGTTTGGAAAATAGTTCAAAGAGGTGTTTGTGGAATGTGTATTTGAAAGTGATTTTGAAAAGGTGTCTTTGTAATGGCTCTCGTTTCTATAAGAACGCGTACAAAGTGTTGTCTTTTGAAAATGTTTCAAAATGAGAGTGTTGGTGTATAAAATGTTTTTGTTGTGAGCGAGCGAGCAACTAGGAGCAACCTACCTACTCAAAAGGTCTTAAATGTTATTTTCCTCCTCCTTTAGATGTTTCTATCTTACCATTGTTTTGATAAGAAGCCCCATCGTTGGATGTAAAGGGACGGACATGGGACATTTGTATAGTCATAGAAGGCAACCTATGGGACATTTTAGCAATATCATTTAGGGACTAGATCATTTACCGAAGGCAACTCGAGGGACATGACTATTTTTCCGAGGCAACAAGTGGGATTACCCTAAGGGTGCATATGTGTAAAGTGTGTTTGATTGCATGCATTTTGTCTTTGATTTTTGGTGGTCTACTTGTTGGTTTTTATCTTTCCATATGTTGTAACCCAAAATTTTCCCTCTCATATCTCTCAAAACATTGCAAGGAAAATCTCCAAGTGGCTCAAGATTGCTCAAGAGTTGGACAGTCAAGCTATCTCCTAAGGCAGTCAACCCCAAATTAGGGTTTTGTGTTGCATCAAGATCCTTGATTCCAAATGACCTCAATTACTCCCCAACGTCCTAATATGTTCTCAAGGTCATCCATGTCAAGTTTCAAGCCTTGCAGAGGAAGTTTGCTCAGTCAATTGCTCAAAGGGTCCAAAAATCGACTGTGCTAGGGCAAAAGTCAATTGTGACCTATAGACAGTAAAACTTCAATATTTTTGGTCAAAATCAACATTTTGAATTAATATCCATCATTTGATCAAGGGTTGATCATGATTCCTCAAGAAATGCTCTTAAGTCTTCAAAAGTGGAAAATTATGGTTTCTATAAGTAAAGTCAACCAAACTTTGACCAGGCATAACTTTCTCATACTTTATTAGAAATTTTTCCCCAAAATATTATTTTGAAGATAATCCAATTCCCTACAACTTCTCTTCATCCCTCAAGTTCAAGAAATTCACCGTTGGAAATATACAAGCTCATACATTATATGTCCTTTCAAAAAGTCAACAAAAACACCTTTTGGGTCAAAGCTCCTTACATGAACATGGAAGATCCAATTGAGATGAAACTAAAAAGGTTGTTTAGAGGACATCCTAAGCTCTCTAAAAAGTCAAATAACACACTCTTAGGGTTAAAAATGAGAGAGATGTGCATTTCTAAAGTTGATCAATTTTTGGAAAAGTGCATGAAGCTAATATTGACCAAAATTGAATTTTTTTTTCTCCAAATGGGCCCATGTTTTCATGCTTGAAACTTGTTTTTAACATGGCCCACGACATCTAAGCTCACTAATACATTATTTCATTATTTTTATTATTTATTTTGATTTTTTATTCATTAAAATTCAAAATGAAATAAAGAAATAATGGAAAATATGTAAGATATGATTTGGAAATCTTTTCTCATCAAATAAAGGATGAAATATGCTGGAAAATCAAAGGGAAATCGTGGAAGGAAAGCAAGATTAGATTTGTTCCAAAACAGGCCAAAAATCAAATAATTGAAAGAAGGATATTTCTCATCAAAGCATTGGATTTTTTCCATAATTATAAACCTAAAAGGATTTACTACATATACACTATAACCTAGACCTAATACACACGAAAAAGCTGCCTCCAAACCAAGAGCAAAGTTGCAAAATTATTCAAGTGTGGTAAAATTCAAAATATCACTCTCCAGCCAATATCAATAAGTTTCAGCCATCCAATCGTGTTCTTGAGACTCTCAAAAAGCCAATCCATCCATCCTTGAAGGGAAAATCCTCCCATAACCAGCAAATCAGAATCACTCTTCGTAGGTAAATTCATGAACTTATATTGTTGATTCTATGATACATTAATCCTTTTCATAGTTTGATTCATATTCAGGATGTTGTTTAAGGCAGCACTAACGTGAAATATGAGTGGTATAAGGTGAAACAAAGATTTTGCCATGTTTAGGGCAAAATCTATATCGTTCTTTGAACCAGATGATACAGGCATGCTCAATGAAAACTGAGACCGGATTTGAACTCAGGAGCATTTTTCGTGTGGGATAGGCTTTTGATATGAAGCTTAAACTTCCAGAATTTGCATATCACAATTTAGTGATCTCGGAGAAGATGACCGGAGATCTACTCCGGCATCATGGACTGAGTTGACTCTGTTTGGAGCACGCGTGGAAATTTGATGCATTATGATTGGTTATAGCTATTGCTGACGCGTGCTTTTGATTATTGACTAGGATTAGCGCTTGTTTTCCTTTATAATATTATTATGTTATTATATGTATGAATGAGCAGGCAGCGCAGATGGCAAGAGCAAAGGGTTTAAGGCATTGTATGTGTGGGAGGTCAGGGGTTCGACCCTTGCCTTCTGCATATTATTTTTTCTGATTTGTACATGCAGATCCAATACTCCTAGTTCTCAATTGTATCTCGACAGTCGATTCCCCTGGTTGATCTCGATAGATGATTATCTAGAAGACCTCAGAAGAAGGTAGTTACAATCGAATCTCGGCAGTACATTCCCTTGGTTGATCACGACAGTTGATTATCCAGAAGACCTCGGTATAAGGCAGTTCTCAATTGAATATCGACAGTATATTCCCCTGGTTGATCGTGAAAGTTTATTATAAAGAAGACCTCGGTAGAAGGTAAGTCTTAATTAAATCTCAATAGTAGATTTCCTATTAAAGAGCGTCACATCAAGCATGACGTACACATAACCATATCAAAGTCTCAATTGGAAAATTTGTAATTCAAGGCTTGAAATTGGATGGAAGTACACCTGAGGGTCCAGGTTGATCCTTTGAGAAATGAGAGGGCAAATTTTGGGGTACAACAGCTGCCCCTGTTCAATCTTCTTAAGCCTGAGGATGTAGATTGGTTGTTCTGCCTTTCGTGATCTGAAGGTGGGAGATGATTGAACACTAGAGTGCCTATAAATTTGCACTCGCATGCAGGATTGCTGATTGGTGACGTCAGGAATGGGCTTACAGATGCCATTTGGAAGGCGACGGAGAATCATCGGGGATGGGCTTAAAGATTCCATCCCGAAAATATCGGTTGCATAAGAGATTCCTTGGCAATAATTCTTGTACCTGCTGAGGAGTACTTTGTTGAGGAATGTTGATTTATGCCCTGGGAAGTAAAACCTAGGAGCTTCGGTTGTCTATTACTCTACTAGGGAGTTAACTCTTGATTGAGGGGGTGAAAATAGTATGTATACCTGGTTAGGGTCTAGGGTGTGCAGCGACTTACTGGGGAGATGTGAAACTGAATATATCTGGTCGGGTTGGGGCCTCACAGTGCTACAAACGGTTGCCTGGAGGTAAGGGAGAGGGAACCTGGGTAGTAGGGTTACTTCGTTATGAAATCCTAGATAGTAGGGCTTGGTGAAGGAACCTGGGTAGTAGGGTTACTTCGAGATGAAAGCCTGGATAGTAGGGCTTGGTGAAGGAACCTGGGTAGTAGGGTTACTTCGAGATGAAAGCCTGGATAGTAGGGCTTGGTGGAGGAACCTGGGTAGTATGGTTACTTCGAGATGAAATCCTGGATAGTAGGGCTTGGTGAAGGAACCTGGGTAGTAGGGTTACTTTGAGATGAAAGTTTGGATAGTAGGGATTGGTGAAGGAACCTGGGTAGTAGGGTTACTTCGAGATGAAAGCCAGGATAGTAGGGCTTGGTGAAGGAACCTGGGTGGTAGGGTTACTTCGAGATGAAAGCCTGGATAGTAGGGCTTGGTGAAGGAACCTGGGTAGTAGGGTTACTTCGAGATGAAAGCCTGGATAGTAGGTCTTGGTGAAGGAACCTGGGTAGTAGGGTTACTTCAAGATGAAAGCCTGGATAGTATGGCTTGGTGAAGGAACCTGGGTAGTAGGGTTACTTCGAGATGAAAGCCTGGATAGTAGGGCTTGGTGAAGGAACCTGGGTAGTAGGGTCACTTCAAGATGAAAGTCTGTATAGTAGGGCTTGGTGAAGGAACCTGGGTAGTAGGGTTACTTCGTTATGAAAGCCTGGATAGTAGGGCTTGGTGAAGGAACCTGGTAGTAGGGCTTACTCCGCTTGATCATGTAGATTAGTTGACCCATTTAGTTTTGGGAACTGATTTTTCATTAGATGTCTGCAGGTATGACATGTATAATTGCTGGAATTGTTGGTGATAGTTGTCTTTCCTGAAAAGACAACAGGGTTAATCATATGCGAGGCATGAGATGCATTGTGAGATGATGTTCTCAAAATAAATGAGATTATGTTGTATGTGATATGTGTGCATATGTCATGATGTATGAACACGAGATGCTAGTTGTGACACATCTGAGTCTGGGAAAATAAATCCCTGACTGCTGCTGGAGAATAAATATTTTGTCGAGAAGAGATGATGGGGGATAACTCTGCGGGAACCAACTTAGAGGAAGAGATACTCCGTTGGTAGACCTGCTGACCTGGAGGAATAAACTCAGTTGGGGATGAAATTTCGTTGCCGAAGATGTTGAGCTCTGTTGGAGATTGAGCTTTCGTACCCAGAGAAATAGACCCTGCTTGGGGAGGTGAAAATTGTTGACTCGCCTGCAATTACAAACCTCGACTGGGGATAGTTATGCCCTATTTCAGGAAAGCTGACATCAATGCCTTCGGATACTCTTACTCTGTGGGGAGTGTACGTCCCAACAAATATGTTTCCAAGCTGGCTATATCCCGATACCTGATGGGCAGAGTAACCGCGGGGTTTGGCACTTCTTGTTTTTCTTTGTTTCTGGGATTATGAGGATTTGTCTTTTGTTTCTTATGTAAATATTTATGAGCAACAATTATTTTCAAATGCATATATCAAGAATAAATCAATGAACGTTCTTGCAAAATAAAATAGAAAAATAAAAACAAACTGAAGTTTCGTGTGAAAATAACTTGTATTGATTTTTGAAGTTGGCCTGTAATAGGCGTTTTGTACAAAGAGGCTGACGTCCTAGTAAAAGAACGCCACCGAAAGATAGAATTTATACAATTTTTGTAAAAGAAATAAAAACAGCTATGTGAAACAAACCCCATTGGGTTCCAACTCTGCTATTGCCTTTATATCTTCAAGCGTCTCATCACTTTGCTACTTGGTCGACGGTTGATCAGATTGGTTGGCGTCGTCCGAGCTTGATAGTTGATACCGAAGTCTGGTCGCCAAATGATCCAATGAGACATAGTGGTACGCTTTAATCCCTAACTTTTTTATGGATTTCCCTTTCGGGTTTTCAATCCACCGGGACACCCATATTTACCCAAGCCGTCCTTTCGGGTTTTCGACTTGCCAGGTGTACAGATTTTTTCATTTGCATCCCTTACTTTTTCCCGAACCCTTTTGGTTCACCGGAAAGCCCTTATTTTTGCCTAGGCCAGTCAACCTAGCGGGTCTTTTAGTTAGGCGTAGTATCTTTTCACTATGTCTGCATTGACAGGGTTAGAATCATAGCTTTTACCTTCGCAGGGTCTACCTGAATGCCTTTGTCGCTGACAATGAACCCCAGAAGTTTACCAGACCTTACCCCAAAGGTGCACTTGTTCGTATTCAACCTTAGCTTGTATATCTTCAACCTGTTGAACAACTTTTGTAAATGATCGAGATGTTCCTCTTCGGTTTGAGACCTGGCTATCATGTCATCAACATAAACCTCGATCTCATGGTGAATCATATCATGGAACAAAGCGACCATGGCTCGCTGATAGGTTTCCCCAGCATTTTTCAACCTAAAAGGCATCACCTTGTAACAGAAGGTGCCCCATTGTGTGATGAAGGTTATCTTCTCCATGTCTTCAGGAGCCATCTTGATCTGGTTGTAGCTAGAGAAACCATCCATGAAGGAGAAGATTTTGTGTTGTGCGGTGTTGTCAACCAGAACATCAATGTGGGGAAGCGGGAAATCATCCTTGGGGCTTGCCCTGTTCAGATCTCTGTAATCCACATACATCTATACCTTGTCGTCCTTCTTAGGTACCTGAACGACGTTAGCAACCCATTGCGGGTAAGAAGTGACAGCTAAGAATCCTGCGTCAATTTCTTTATGACCTTTGCCTTTATCTTCTCTGGAATTTCGGGACGCATACGACGGACCTTCTGTTTAATCGCATGACACTCTTCTTTAGTTGGCAGGCAATTACCACAATATTAGTGTCCAAACCAGGCATGTCTTCATAGGACCAGACGAAGATCTCAACATAGTCGTGCAGTATCTGTATTAACCTCTGTTTGACGCTGAGCTCCAGATTTGCACCTATTTTAGCCTCTTTTCTGTCCTCCTCGGTACCCAAATTCACTATCTCAACTGACTCTTCATGAGGTTGTATGGCCCTTTCTTCCTGTTGTAGTAGTCTAGCAAGTTCTCCAACTACCTCACAATCGTCCTCACCTTCGTCCTCGGCTTGGTTGATCGAATTTTCGAAGTCATAATTGGAAATAGCAGAGTTGTTATCAATGGGATCCAGAGTGGACATGGATCTGCAGTATGATACACGAGTGTGTGTAAGAGCATAGATGTATTGATAAAGTAAAGGCAAAAAAGAAAAACAGAGAGCGCAAAATTTGTATACAAAGAACGTCCAATGCTTCATTAATGAAATATGAGATGGCAATAATAACCCTCACAGATAGAACCATCGTGCCTCGGGTAAGACACAAGGCCAAAAAGTTTAAATTGTTCATTAAAAACTCAGAAAACAAGTAAGACAATTACTGCAGAATAAAAGAAAGTGAAACAAAATCCTTAGTCGTCCAGTTATTCGATCCACCATTGGTAGTCGGATAAATCCAGTTGTCGATGTCAGGATCTTCCTCACTATCTTCAATAGTGTTGACCTCACGATTACTGATGCGCATGGGAGGTCATCCAACTCGAGCGCATCGAACATCCCTTTGAGCCCCTGGAGTAAAGTCCAAGCCAAATTTGTCAGTTTTGTGAGTGAAATCAGGGAGATGACACCAATTGGCACACCCACCTTCTTCAACCATGGCCCTGGCGTCTTTGAGAGAAGCCACCTTCAGGAGAGGTTTGTTGCTAGTAGTAGTTTCAGTTGATGCCAAGATCCGCGGGACATCTTCGAAGTTATGACAAGGAGTTTCTATAAATTCCCTGTCCATCTCTACGTAGCGAAAAGAGTTGAGATGGCTCACCATATACTCCTCTTCACCACGTACAGTGACAATCTTCCCTTTTACCAGATATTTCAGCATTTGGTGGAGTGTGGAAGTAACTGCCCCAGCCTCATGGATCCAAGGATGACCCAGAAAACAAGAATACGACGGCCTGATGTCCATCACATAGAATGTGGACTTGAAAGTCTGAGAGCCTGACTTAACAGGGATGTCCACTTCCCCATGCACCATTATTTTCGACCCGTCAAAAGCTCTTATCACAATGTTGCTAGGCTTTAAAGTCAAACCCTCGTAATCTAACCGGTCCAACGCCTTCTTGGGCAGAACATTCAGCGAAGACCCAGTATCCACCAGTACATGAGCCATGGTAGTGCCCCTGCATTCGATCGAGACATGCAGAGCATCGTTGTGTTTCCTTCCCTTCGATGTCAAGTCTGCATCTGAAAAACCCAGCCCATTGTCAGTAGTCAGGCTAGCCACGCAATATTTAAATTGATCAGCTGAAGTTTCTTACGGCACATGCGCAGTTTTGAGGAATGAAATCAAAGCCTTCGCATGGGCCTCAGAGCATAACAACAGGGATAACATGGATATTTTGAGGGGGTCTTCCCCAACTGTTCAATCACATTGTAGTCACTCTTTTTAATTATTTTCAGTATTTCCTCTATCTCTTTCTTAGAGGCTTACACAATAACTTTTCTAGGTGCCTCCGTCCGGGCAGGCTCACCTACAACTTCTTTGCCTCGAGTCTCAGATGACTTATCGGCAGGGGTATCAGCTGGAGTAAGAACAGGAATAGTAACTGAAGTACTGGCGGGTGCAGAAGATGAAATAATGATAGGCTTAGTGACAGTCTTCTGGGAGATCTCAGGAGAGAAAACCATTCCACTTCTAGTAATATTGTTGGTCCCGACAATGTTACCGACATCAGGATTGACTTCTTCGGTCTTCAAGTTTTGTTTAACGCCATGATAGTAAACATCAACGCCATAATGCCAAGGGACAGCTTTGTCCGAGGCATACGGTATAGGACCAGGACATGTGATTATTAGCGGAGCGATTCTCGTAGCGGGTGTAATCCTAACAGGTCTTCTCGAGGAGTCCTTGGAAGGATTGGCAGAAATGGTTATAATAGCAATGTCTTCAGATGGAACAACGGGAACCAGAGTTTTCTCGAACAAAATTTCTTTGTTGTCCATCAAGCGTTGAACACCTGACCTCAGCAAATGGCAACCAGAAGGTAGAAATGAACACATGTGGAAACCTTCACCACAACCTGGAAATAAACCGGCCAACAACAAATTCTTCTTAACAGTCATAAGAGGAGTAGAAAATTCGTCCACTAAGGTTATGAATGGATCAGTATCAATGGCGTTAACTCCATGGTTTTGCTTAGGCATAGGAGCAGTTATGACATTGGGCTTCTCTGGAGCATCGAACTTAATCTCCTTGGCTTCAATCAAATCTTGTACTTTATTTCTTAGGGCCAAGCAGTCATTTGTGTCATGACCAGGACTCTCAGAATGATAGGCGCACTGGGCGTTCGGATTGTATCGAGGAGATGAGGTATTAGGATTCTTGGGAGCCTCTCTTAAAGTTTCCAAGTTAGATCTCAACAGATGGGGTAGAACCTATGTCAATGTCATATTAATCCGAGTGAACTGGCTTTGTGGTCTTTCCACCCTTTGTTGATTGTTGCATTGTGGGGCAGCCGCAGGCCTAGGTATTATTACAGCACTTACCATTGGACGGTATCCTCCTCTGTTCTGATCCCTCGGGATATAAATGGCACTGGCCTCCTTCTTACCAGTGAAAGGTTTCTTTACTGAACTTTACGAGGTATCCTTCTGTATTTTACGGCTCCGAATCCCAGCTTCTACCCTCTCTCTAGTTAATATCAGTTCGGTAGAACCAGCCGATGAGCTAACAATCAAATGGTTGAAGAATGGACCAGACAACGTCCCAAGAAACATGTCAACCAACTCTCTGTCAGATAAAGGGGGTTGAACTCTCCCAGCCAAGTCTCTCCACTTCTGTGTGTAGTCCTTAAAGCCTTCACCTGCAACCATGGACATACTGCTTGTAAAAAGCGGCAGCCAAATCCTCCCAGTTTCGGACATTAGCTCCCTCCAATTGGTAGAACCATTCAAGTTGAGTCCCTGACAGGCTGTCTTGGAAGAAGTGAACCCACAAGTTTCTATCAACGGTGTGGGGCTGGATCTTCCTCACGTAGGAACGGAGATGGAGCTTTGGGCAAGACACCCCATCATACTTTGCAAAGACTGGAGCCTTAAATTTTCATGGGATGACTACCCCGGACACCAACCCCAGTTCTTCAAAATCCAATCCTTTTATTCTCTGGATCTCCATGGCACTTAAACGATCCTCTAACTACTTGTACCTATCCTCAGTGGGAGGATACTGCTCGTCATTATAGTCGGTATCATTGTCAGAAATTTCAGGACTGGGGTCTTCTCCCCTTGTCTACCCTTCTTGATTTTCCCTCTCTTTGGATGAGGAGGTCACATCAACTGATTGCTTTAGTGGCCCCCCAAATCTTCTGCCCATATTGAGAGCACCGATGTGCTTCTTCTTCTTCTCTTTCTCTTTCAGGATGAGGGCTTTCAGATCCTCCTATCCTTTTGCCAGAGTTATGAACATTTGTTGAAATTGGGCATTTTGTGCCTGAAGATCTTTGATGCTTTGTTCAGAAGACATATCTGCTTGAAATAAACAGCGGGGGAGATGAGAAACCTATAACAGAACCTGTTTTATGCAATGTCATGGATGGTGTGCGTATGCAATGATTTCAAGGAATTTAGAGATTTAAATTTGTTCAGACCAAAAGAGGAACACACGTCATATTAATAAATCCAAGTTTGAGTACATTATGCCTCTTTGGGCATACAATGAAAGAAACAATCTGTTGTACCCCAAAATTTTCCCTCCCATATTTCTCCATACATGTCAAGTGAGGTCCTCAAATTGCTCAAGGAAGTTCAAAAGTTGACAAGACAAACTCTCTCCTAAGGCAGTCTACTTCAAATTAGGGTTTCATTTTGCATCAAGATGTTTGATTCCAAAGGATCCCAAATGATCACCATTATCCTAATATGTTCTCAAGATCATCCATTTAAAGTTTCAAGCCTTGCAGAGGAAGTTTTCTCAGTCAATTGCTCAAAGGCCTGAAAATCGATTATGCTAGGTCAAAAGTCAACTGTGGCCCACATAAAGTCAAACTTCAATATTTTTGGTCAACATCCTCATTTTGAAGTATTATTCATCATTTGATCAAGGTTTGATCATGATTCCTCAGGGATTGCTCACAATTCATCAAAACCCAAAAGTTGCTAAATTAGGGTTTTGCAGGAAAAGTCAACTCAACTTTGACCAAGCATAACTTTCTCATACTTTATCATAAATGACCCATCCAAATCTCATTTTTAATAGGATGAAATTCCCAACAATTCTTATTCATCTTCCAAGTTCAAAATATGCACTCACAAAAAGATATGAATTTTGACATTATAGGTCATTTTGAAAAGTCAACAAAAACACCTTTTGGGTAAAAGCTTCATACATGAACATGGAAGACTCAATTGAGATGATACCAAAAGGGTTGCTTAGAGGACATCCTAAGCTTTCTAAAAAGTCCAATAACACCTCTTTAAGGTCAAAATTGAGAATTATGCATTGGCCAAGTTGACCTTTTTTGCAAAATTGCCAAAAGTCAACATTGGTTAAAATTGCATTTTTTCCACATGGGCCCATCTTTTTAAGATTGCATCTTATTCCTAGCATAGTCCATGACCTATGGGACCCTCCTTTCTTTATTTATTTAATTTATTTTGATTTTTATTCACTTAAAATTCAAATAAAATCAAATAAATCTAAATAAATCATATATTGTGTTTTAGGGATGATTTTTGCATTGAAGGAAGATCTTATATGCTGTCAATTGAGAATTAATTCGTGCAAGGCTAATTTGGTTGGAAAAAGATTGAATTGAAGCAAATTTGGAAAGATATCATATGCCATGAAAGACCAAATCAAATCTTCATAATGGGCAAGATTGAATCCGTTTTTGTTGACCTAACATGTTGTATTACATATACAAAAGAGATCCAAGGCATAAGGAGAGGTTGAACAGTAGTGCAGAGCAAAAATAAAATTGAAAAATCTCAAGAAAAAGTGGTGATCCAATTTCAAGTTACATGCCATCCCAAGCCATCTTCACCTTGCCAATCGATTACTGGACGTCTCAGGATCGTGTTCCAATCATTAGCAAGCCCTCCCACGTCCTGAAACGCGTTGTAGCAGTCACACGGTTAGCCAAACAAATCGTTTTGTTTTCATTGATTTATACAGCATTTGCACGTTCTGATTACATATTCTTGTTCCTTATTGAGTTTTCAATCTATTCATTTTATTCAATTGCATTTTTGTTAACTGTATGTGAAATTGCCATGGCTAGGTTTTTTGTTTGGTTTTAGGGCTTTGAAATACAGGTAAAATTGGACATTGATTCTGGTACCATGAGACTCGTGAGGATGAGACGAGTTGATTGGTACCAGCTATGGTCATTTATATTTCCTATGGACAATTTTTGAAATACACAGGGTTTTAGCTACAGCGCAATGTCCGTAGGTAAAGGTATCTTGGGCTAAAACGACGGTTGGGAGGAAGAAGATGATGTGTGGCGCTCCCTGGTTGGGCAGTTTGAACTTTAACGCGTTTTTTCAATTACCATTATTTTTTCATATATTATAATTTGTTTTCTTTATATGTACAAATAAGTCAGATAGCTCAGTTGGCAAGCGTGCATTGGAAATAGGCCTAAGGACTCGGGTTCGATCCCTAGGTCCCAACCTTTGTTCATATTTTTCTTCAACAGGTAATCCAGCATGCTACACATCAAGAGGTTCACCATGTACCCTCAACATCTGGCCATCCCATTCATCGGCGCTCCAGATCCAATGCCTTTCCCTTGGAGGACTACCATGCGCCCTCAGTCAACGTGCACGCTGGATCAAGCAAGTCAAACAGGCCTTAGCTATCTGGGCCCGGAAATTCAGTTCTAACCCCCCCTTTTTTCAGCAACACCACCAGGCCCATTTACTACCCTTTTTATTTCTTTTCTTTATTTTTTATTCTTTAAATTTCCTTTATTTATTTTAATTCACAAATCAATTATTTTTCACAAAAAAACATAAAATCAATAATTCACCAAAAATTAGGATTAGTTTTCATTTTATTATTATCAAAATTAATTTAATTTAGTTTAATTTAGGGAAATTGTAACTTGTTTTTATAAATAAAATCAAAATAGAAATTAGGTTAAACTTTTGATTAAATTTAATTTTGCTCTTTTTCTCAAATAAATAAAAATACAAAAATAGGTTGTAGATTAAATTAATTCATTTTTTTCTTAAAATTAAAATTAATTAGAATTAGGCTTTTCTTTTTTTAATTTAATGATTTCTTTATTTTCTTAAAATAAAAAAACATGACAAAAACATTTTTTTTCAATCGCAATTAGGTTTAAGTCAAGGGTCAAAACCCTAGTTGTCTCGTATTTGATTCATCGCTCGCATGTTATTTATTTTTGCTAATATTGTTGTAACTGTTCATGGTTTGTAATAGTTTAATCTAGGGATTTTTATTTATCGCTTTTTTCCGGGTTTTTGGCTATGTAATTAATCCCCTTCCCCGAAGCCTTGTAATAGCGTAGATTTACTTTCTCGCATTTTAATTCCCGTAAATATTTGACTGTTTAGATGTATGCTAATAGGATTGTATGATAAGAATGCATGATAAATTAATACAGTTAGAAAACCCTAATGTGCAAAGACTAAATAATTGAAAACAGATCACTCGCACATGTAACTCTTAGGGTATACTCATACTTCGGTTGCCTTCGGTAAACGGTCATTAAGTATAGGGTGTCTTAGTGGTTACCCTCCTGTATGACAAAGATCAAATGTCCCATTCGAATGTTGCCTCAGAAATGTTTCCTCGAATATGATCTTAAGACTTTAGGGTTATTACTAAGATGTCCTAGTATTGCTTTAGTGATCGTACGTCCCTTTCAAATTGACCCTTACAACTCCAACAACGGTGCTACCTATTTCTCTATAGTAGGATAGCACTGTCTAAAGGAAACGAGAATAGAAACGATCTTTTTTTGAGTAGGTAGATGCTAGTAGGTACTTGCTCAAAACAAAACTTTTCATACTTACACTTTTCAAAACAACTTTCAAAACAACTTCGTCACACCTTTGAGGACTGATACAAGGGTTATCACGAAGTCAAACTTTTCAAAACAAATCACATACGCGTGCAATTTTAAAAGATGAGCAAGTACCTAAGAGCCCATGGAAAACCATGGATAGAAAGGGTGCTAACACCTTCCCTTTCTATAATCTACCCCCCGTACTCAGAGTATCTCGAAAAATGATTGTTTCCTTTCTGGTTGGATGAAATAAAAGTCGGTGGCGACTATTGCTTACCGCGACATTTTGCGAATACAAAACACAAAATGCAAACTAGCGTCAAACAGTCGGTTCTGCCACCGTATCACAGAATTGGCGACTCTGCTGGGAATATAATAAGTGGGGTATACCTCAGGATCTACTTCATCATAATTGCTTCTCTTGATTTCTTTGTTTGCTTTACTTTTAAGGGTTTTGTTTGGAGTTAATATAGATCCTAACCCGGATCTGGGGATACCTTTTAGGTAAGTAACAATAGACTGTGAGGGAACTGTACAGCGTAGACCAATACGGTTGAAGCAGTAGCTACATTGATGTGGCACATTTGTTGGTACCGGTATCCCTTATGGAGAAACGAGGAGAATACGGGGCTGCTGCATGGTGTCGTTAAGCATCAACTGACCTTAGAACCTTTAATCGCCCAACTTGGCCATTAGAAAGTAGTGAGATAGCCGGCCTCGGTGTAAAGTTGAGAACTGGTTGATACTCGATACTACACTCATCGAGACCATACTCTCGAGATAGTTCTGACCGCAAGAAAAGATTGTGTGAGCTGAAACCATGACTGATGGAGGATGCTCAGTGATATTGAGATCCTCCATAACCCGGTTACTTTTTTCTAGGACAGGTTGAAGCCAACTTAAACTTCAAGAGGGTACTACCTTGGACCTCATGCAAGCCTTGAACCTAAGGGCTTTGTATGATTTGACTGTGTTTGCAATATTTGTGTTTGCTATACCTGTGGTTTATCATGACATCATGCATCATAACATGGCATTCATGCTTCATTACACTAACCATTTCAAAGACCAAGGGAATTTATCTTTGTTCTGTTTTGTAGATCATGGCTTCTGTGTGCAGAAATACCATCCGAGTCAACTTTGTGCGGATACCTGCCCAACTTAAAGAGCTAGCCTCAAGAGTTTCTGAGACTTCTATGTTCATTAAGAGACACGGTCAACTTCTCATCCTGGTTACCTCAAATCTTGATGAGCAGATGATGAGCGTAATATTCCAGTTCTTTGATCCCATGCATCATTGCTTCACTTTTCCAGATTACCAGCTGGTACCCACCTTGGAAGAGTTCTCTAATCTATTGGGAATATCCATCCTTGAATAGGTACCCTTCATAGGTATGGAAGAAGTTCCTAGACCAGAAGACATTGCCTCAGCTCTGCATTTGAAACGGGCTGATGTAGTATCCAATTGGGAAACACGAAGCGGGGTCGAAGGTTTTCTAGCCAAATTTCTGATAGACCAGGCTAAGCTATTCTGGGATGATTTGGATTTTCAAGCTTTTGAATATATCTTGGCTCTCCTTATCTATGGTTTGGTTCTCTTCCCAAATCCGGATTCCTTTGTAGATGTGAATGCTGTCAATATTTTCCTTTCTCGCAACCATGTGCCTACCTTGTTGGGAGATATCTTGCATGCACTCCACGCCCGTACTATGAGGAGGAGAGGAACTCTTATGTGTTGCATGTCGTAGCTGTCGAGGTAGTTTATTTCTCACCTCCCTAAGTCTGTGGTAAAGAACGAAGAAGGTTTGGGTTGGTCCTACAGAATAATGTCACTTGCTCATACAGATATTCTTTGGTGTTCCCGGGCTATGGAAGACACTGCTGTTATTGACCGTTGTAGGGGATACCATAATGTCCCATTGCTTGGAATCAGAGGGGGTATAACTTACAATCCTTGTCTAGCTTTGTGACAATTTGGTCGTACTCGGAGAGATGGTCCCCATGAGTTACTTCTTGAGGACATTGTATTTGACTATAAGGAGGATGTTAAGGAGCATCGTCGGAGGTTTATATGAGCTTGGGGCATGGTGAACAGATCTGACCCCCAAGAGTTGGGACCGAATACTTCCCTTCCTATGCAGCCTTACCTCCAATGGGTCCGGACCCATGCCCATAAGCTTGGGATGCCCTATAAGGCCGTATTACCAGTGATTGTGGAACCCACTAATGAAGAAGGCATCCCTTACACGGTTCTTTATCCTTACATGCGTACTGATCCTGGGGAGTTACAGAGGTCTTGGATTCAGCTGAGGAATGAGCAGGATACTTACCGGGAGCAGTACCATGAGCCAGAAAGGAAGATTTTGAAGCTCACCAGGAAGCTCGAGGAAGAAAGAGTGATCAATGACTACATCAGCACAAAGAGGAAGCGACCATGGGACTTTTGATTTTGCTTTTTCTAGTTTTAGATTTTGTTTTGTTTACTTCTTTGTAAACACCTTAAAGGCATTGTTGAACCTTTAAAAGTTTAAGCTAATAAAGTTTTGTTTAGTTTTGGTTTACAAATTTAAATCTCCCAAAGTCTTTGAGATCATTACATACGCGTCCCATTATCATGCACACCATTACAGGTACCATTACAGGTTTCTCATCTTCTTCGCTGTTTATTTCAGCAGAAATGTCTTCCGATCAAGCCATCAAAGATCTTCAGGCACAGAACGCCCAATTCCAATAGATGTTCATAAGTCTGGCTAAAGAGCAAGAGGATCTGAAGACCCTTAATCTAAAAGAGAAGAAGAAGAAGAAGGTCGGTATTCTGAATATGGGTAGAAGATTTGGAGAAAGGTTGAGACAACCAACTGATCTGACCTCCTCATTCAAGGACGGGGAGAACCAAGAAACAGAAAAGGACCCTAGTTCTGGAGTTTCTAATAACGATACAGATTACGATGATGAGCAATATCCTCCTGCTGAGGATAGGTACAAGCAGCTAGAAGACCGGATGAGTGCTACGGAAATTCAGAAAATACCTGGTTTGGATTTCCGAGAATTGGGGCTGGTATCGGGAGTGTTCATCCCTCATAAGTTCAAAGCTCCGGTTTTTGCCAAGTACGATGGAGTATCCTGTCCAAAACTCCATCTCCGCTCGTATGTCAGAAAGATCGAACCCCATACTGCTGATAGAAATTTGTGGGTGCACTTATTTCAAGATAGTCTGTCAGGGACTCAGCTTGAATGGTTTTATCAGTTTGAAGGAGCCAGCGTCTGAAACTGGGAAGATCTTACTGCTGCTTTCTACAGGAAGTATCAGTATAATGTCGACCTTGCTCCCACTCGTACTCAGCTCCAGGGTATGTCCATGGGTGCAGGTGAAGGTTTTAATAACTATGCTCAAAAGTGGAGAGACTTGGCTGGAAGATTTCAACCCCCTTTGTCTGATAGGGAGTTGGTTGACATGTTTCTAGGGACGCTATCTGGTCCATTTTTCAATCACTTGATCGGCAGCTCATCATCTGGTTTTACTGAATTGATTTTGACTGGAGAAAGAGTAGAAGCTGGCATTCGAAGTGGTAAAATACAAAAGGATGCTTCGTCAAGTTCAGCAAAGAAGCCTTTCACCGGTAAGAAGGAAGCTAGTGCATTATATGGCCCGAGGGGCCAAAACAGATCTGAACACCGTCAAATGGTAATTTTTGTAGTGATACCGAGACCCGCAGTTGCTCCACAATGCAACAATCAACAAAGGGTGGAAAGACCGCAATGGCAGTTCACCCGCATCAACATGACTTTGGATGAAGTCCTGCCTCATCTGTTAAAATCCAACCTGGCAACCTTGAGAGAGGCTCCCAAGAATCCAAACACTGCTTCTCCCAGATACAATCCCAATGCGCGGTGCGCCTACCATTCGGAGAGTCCAGGCCATGACACAAACGATTGTTGGGCTCTGAAGAATAAAGTACAAGATTTGCTGGAAGCTAAGGAGATAGAGTTTGATGCTCCAGAAAAGCCAAATGTTATAACGGCTCCCATGCTCAAACATGGTCGTGGAATTAATGATGTGGACACCAATTCGTTTGTGACCTCTGTGGAAGAAATTTCTACTCCTCTGATGTCGATTAAGAATAATTTGTTGTTGGCCGGTTTATTTCTGGGTTATGGTGAAGGTTGCCACATGTGTTCGATTCTGCCTTCCGATTGTTGTTCATTGAAATCAGCTGTTCAGTGCCTGATGGATAATAAAGAGATTTTGTTTGAGAAGACTATGATTCTGTTTGTTCCAAATGAAGACGTTGCCATCATAACCATTTCCTCAAGAAAACCTGTTAGGATTACATCTGTTCCGAGAATTTCCCCGCTAATAATCATTGTTCCTGGTCCTATCCCATACACCTCAGATAAGGCTATCACATGGCATTACGGTGCTGATGTATATTACCATGGTGTTAAGCAAGATCTGAGGACTAAAGAAGCTGATACTGATATCAGTAATATTATCGGGACCAGTAAGGTTACCCGAAGTGGAAGGGTTTTCTCTCCTGAGATTTCCCTGAAGACTATCATTAAGCCTGTTGTTATTCCAACTGTTGTTCCAACCAGCACTCCTGACAGTTCTCTTGTCCCTACTCCAATTATTACACCTGCTGCTATTCCTATTTGTGATACGGTGGGAGAACTGACTTGAGGTTTGCGTTTTGTTTTCGCAAATGTGCGGTTGAGCAAGAGTCGCCACCGACTTTTTATTTTATCCTAAGGAAAGGTTTAAAAAGCACAGCAAAAACCTTTGAGATGTTTTCTTGGGTTCGGGGAGTAGATTATAGAAAGGGAAGGTATTAGCACCCTTTCTATCCATGGTTATCCATGGGCTCTTAGTTACTTGCTTAGATCACTTGCCTTTTGTTTTCAATTGTTTGAAATGGTGCTTGTGTGTGTGGGTTTGAAAATGTTTTGAAAAGAGGCCAATGTGGTGGCAACCTTTGTAATGATCCATGTTGGGATGTATACAAAGGTGTATGTCTTTTGAAAAGGTTTTCAATGTTTTTTGAAAGTTGTTTTTGAAAGTGTTGTGATGTGTGGTTTTGAAAAATAGGCAAGCATTTTTATTTTGCAAGTTTGACAAGTACTTAAGAGCGATCTACCCTAAAGTTCTCAAAGGTTTTGTTATGTTTTAACCCTTTTAACAATTTTGTTCCACCATTGTATTTGGTGGACAATCTTGTGTTAGGATGTAAAAGGGACGGGCGCGGGTCATCGTTTAGACCATAATTGCAATGGTGCCAAGTATCTTTGGGCATTTTCCTTAAGGGACTTGATCATTTTGTTTTGAAAAATATTATCGAGGGACCATGATCATTCAATTCGTTTGTTTTGCCCAAAGAGACCTAACGTGCAATATGGCCCAATTTTGAAAGGCAACAAGTGGATGTAACCCTAGGGGTGTTAGTGTGCAAGTGTGTTTTATTGCATGCAAGAGTTTTTCTTTGAATTAGGTTTTTCTATTTCATTGATTTTATCTTGTCATACACGTCCTAATTACTAGCAATAAGAAGCGGAAATGTAAAATCCTACGCTATTACAATGATTAGGGGAGGGGGATACACATTTGTACATGGGGGGTTCAACGAGAAAAATAGACAAAAAAGAAAATAGCAAAAACAAGATATATATATAGAGAGAGAGAGAGGGAGCCCGCGCGCTGTTGGGAGGCCATCAGAAGTTCTGACCCAGATCCGCTGTCAGATGATCAACCTGTTGGTGAAACTGGATGAGTCAGAACTTCTGACTCTAGAACCTGCAAAACAGAACTTGGTTAGTGGGGAAACCAGAAGTTCTGATTTCCCTGCGCAACAAGACAGAAGTTTGTTAGTGGAGAACCCAGAAGTTCAGATTCTGCTGAAAAGGCAATAACTCTCAGAGGTTATGATGTCATTGACAGCAAAACAGGCTTCAGATGTGCTAACGTCAAAGTCAGCACTTGGCTTTTTCCTGCACTAATCAGAACATCTGCAATCCTGTTGTTACTCCACAAAACAGAAAACATATTTGGAACAGATCCAGCAAAATAGCAAAATGTCTCAGAGGTCAGAATCACCAAGGTCACAGGCAAGTCCTAAACTGGCTCAGAACGTTCTGAGGTATGAGAGTCCTCAAAACATAAACAGCAATAACATGAATATTTACATTATGTCACTTGAATATGCACAGCTGATGATGCTTAACAGTGTGGTGAGGGTCAGCAGGTGCTTACCTGACTGTCTGGAAAATGGTGGGTGAAAGTTAGCTTTTGGTTCTGGTGGTGTTCTGAACAGATTTGGAAAAGGGGAAGTGAAGGTGTATACGTGTATAGGGCCAGAAGTTTGGAAAGAACGTTTTTGGTTTACAGAAAAGAGCTGGATGTTTGATGAAGTTGAAGGTAAGAAACTTAAAGTTATGAAACAAAGCTGGAAATTTTGGCAGAGTTTCAGAATGTTATGCTGCTAGGAGTTTCGTTTATCTCTTAGCAATTTTTCTGTTTCTCTTCTTGAACGTCTTTTGCAGTGGTGAAAGCTCTCTATTTATAGGCAAAGTTCTTGTGGATGCCTTGAACATTTAAGGCGCCAACAGAGTTTGAATTTGTTCTTTGACAGAAATTCCTAGGAAGTTGTGATAACAGCTATCTTTCAGCCTAGGTAGCAGCAGCAGGCGTAGATTGGGGAGAAGTGACCTCTGAAGTGGGCGGTGGCGTGAAGACTCATGCCAGAATCTGTGCAAAAGCATTTTCCAAGCCACACGTGAATGCTCAGGAGTGGTTGGAAGCATTAATGGGCATTAAATGGTGACAAGACCTGTCAATACCAACATTCTGGTTGTTGAATCAGCAGCGTAAACCATGCTCTGGCCTTGGCTACCTGTTGTCTTAGCAAGCTCTGGAGATTCTCCTGGTTTTCTGGTACGTTCCTTGGATCTACTTCTGGACAATCTGGACTTAGAGATTCTGTATCAATGTGACACCTATCCTTCTGACCTTTCATCTTCTGATTTCAACCTGATCTGAAGGAGCCTTTATACCTTCATGTTTCTCTTGCATTCCTTTAGCAAATTCTGACTGAGCTTGTGTAACTGCTGGAGGGGCATGTTCTGTTTGAGGCTTACATTCTGAACCACGTTTACAACTTCTGATTGAACTGATGTAGCTGCTGAAGAGCCAACTTCTGACCACGCTGAGCCAAGCTTGCAACTTCTGACCGTCTTCATCTGGAATGGGTCCAGAAGTTCTGAAGCGCTGATTTTTCTAAAAACACTTATTTTAAAGAAGCACTTAGAATTTGATCTTCCTCAAGATGAAAGCGTTGTTTCTGGAGTTTGTGAGATCATCTTGCTCTTGTAAGTGACTTGCTTGGGCAAAAGGATAACTCAGGACTTGGATTTGTTTCAGGGGACTTTGAAAAATCTGAGATGGTTTCCTGAAGAAAGGGAGGGCAAATTTTGGGGTACAACAGTTGCCCCTATTCAATCTTCTTGGACCTGAAGAGTTAGATTGGCGAGTTTGCCTTTCGCGACTCGAAGGTAAAAGGAGATTGGACACCAGAGTGCCCGAAAATTTGCATTCGCCTAGTAGAGTATCAGCAATGTGATGGAGGGAATGGGCTTATAGATGCCATTTGGAGAGGTGACAGATCCTTGTCGGGAATGGGCTTATAGATGCCATTTGGAAGTGTCGATCGCATAAGAGATTCCTTAGCGAGAAACTTGTATATTTGAGAAAGACGGATGTTTTCCTGGCTTGTTACAGGTGTTTGATCTTCAATCTCCTTATGCAGATGTGCCCTGGCTAGATACAGGTATCGAATCTACAATCGGTTGCTCACAGATGTGCCCTGGCTGGATACAGGAGTCGAATATGGAAATAGTCGTTAATAGATGTGCCCTGGCTGGATACAGGAATCGAATCTTCGAACTCTTCAGACGTGCCCTGGCTAGATACAGGAATCGAGTCTGGAAACTGATCACTCTCAGATATGCCCTGGCTAGATACAGGTATCGAATATGGAAATGTTGTAGTTGATAGATGTGCCCTGGCTGGATACAGGAATCGAATCTTCGAACTCTTCAGACGTGCCCTGGCTAGATACAGGAATCGAGTCTGGAAACTGATCACTCTCAGATGTGCCCTGGCTAGATACAGGTATCGGATCTGGAATTGTGACAGTTGATGGTAGTTGTTTTTGGGACCATCTTTTTCCCTGAAAAGGCAAAAACATAAGTTGTACGCAATGTCATGATGTATGATATGCATGATGTCATGATGTTCAACATGAGATAGTGTTGTATGCACTTTATCATGTATGTAAGCAAAATGTATGAAAGTGTGAAATGTTTATGAATGTATCTTTGTCTTAGGAAGATAGATTTTTGACGATTGGCTGGGGAGTTGCCCTGTGGCCGAGATACTTTGCTGAAGTTTTGATGAGAGGCCTGCTGAGGACTTTAAAGATGGATTCCGCTGGGGATAATGATGATAGACTCCGCTGGGGATTTGAAAGATAAACTCCGCTGGGGATTTGAAAGATAAACTCCGCTGGGGATAATCTTCCGTGGCGATTAGCTGAGGATAACCCAGTTATAAGCCCTCGTGAGGAATAACTCTGAATAAAGCTCGGGAGAGACGTCCGTACTCTGCAGGAGATAAGCTTCCAGAATCTACTGGGGATAAGCTTTAAGACCTGTTGGGGACAAGAATCCCACTTTCCTGGGGAAACTTTTGGAATTGTGCTGGTAAATGGTTCTACTGGGGTGTCCGTATTTCGCCAGGTAACAAACTTAGATCAAGACTGCCGGGGATGCTTGCTGACGAATGCCTATACTCCGCTGAGGAATGTGGTGCCTTTTCAGGATTGATAGGGAACCAACTCTGCTTGGGGAAAGTATTGTCGAATCTTGTTTTACTCTGCGGGGCGTTGAGATGATTTGGTCACATCCTTCAGTTGAATCTAACCGGGTACCTTGGCGGACAAAGCAATCAGACTGCATCGGACAACTTCACATTGCCCCTGTTTCCGATGTCACCTGTAATTGATCTTTTGCAAATATTTATGAATCAGCAATTTTAATGTCAAATGCATATATCAAAAATGAACATTGGACGTTCTTCGCAAGACAAAACAGAAAAAAGAAAACAATGGTAATTTGTATGGACAAGTGAATTTGTATTGATTTGAACTTTGCCTGTGAATAGGCGTTTTTATACAAGAGGCTGACATCCTAGTAAGAGGACGCCGCCAAATAACATAGAATTTTGAAAAGGAAATAAAACAGCTACGTGAACGATCCCACTGGGTTCCAACTCTGCTATTGCCTTTATGTCTCCGGGCGTCTCATCGCTTTGCTGCCTGGTTGAAGATGAAGCTGATTGGTCGATGCCGAAGTCTGAGCCAGGTAGTTGATACTGAATTCCGGATGCGATGTGATCCAATGAGACATAGTGTTACGCTCCATCCCTAACTTTTGCCTGGACCGCCCTTTCAGGTTTTCAGTCCACCGGGATACCCATTTTTGCCCAAGCCGCCTTTTCAGGTTTTCGACTTGCCGGGTGTACAGATTTTTTTTCATTTCATCCCTTATTTTTGCCCGAACCCTTTTGGTTCGCTGGGAAGCCCTTATTTTTGCCTAGGTATGTCAACCTAGCGGGTCTCTTATTTATGCGTAGTATTTTTTTACTATGTCTGCATTGGCGGGGTGAGGAAGGTCGTCACCATCCATGGTGGTCAGGATCATGGCTCCTCCTGAGAACACACGCTTAACCACAAATGGCCCTTCATACGTGGGGGTCCATTTGCCCCTGGGATCACTTTGAGGAAGGATGATGCGTTTGATTACCAGGTCCCCAACTTGATACTCTCGTGGTTTGACCTTCTTGTTAAATGCCTTGATCATCCGTTTTTGATACGTTTGACCATGACAGATAGCAGTGAGCCTCTTTTCGTCAATCAGATTTAATTGATCAAGTCGAGTCCGGATCCAGTCATCTTCATTCAAGTCTGCATCCCTCATTATCCGGAGAGAGGGTATCTGGATTTCAATTGGCAAGACGGCCTCCATGCCATAGACCAAGGAGAAGGGAGTTGCCCCGGTTGACGTCCTTGCTGAGGTACGGTACCCATGAAGAGCGAACGGTAACATCTCGTGCCAATCTTTATAGGTCACTGTCATCTTCTGCACAATTTTCTTGATATTTTTATTGGCTGCCTCTACAGCCCCATTTATCTTCGGCCGGTAGGGAGAAGAATTGTGGTGTTGTATTTTGAATTGTTCACAGAGTTCAGTGATCATTTTGTTATTGAGATTGGTACCAATGTCCGTAATGATTCTTTCCGGGACACCGTACCGACAGATCAGGTTATGCCGGATGAAACGTGCCACGACGCTCTTGGTTACTGTGGCATAGGATGCTGCCTCAACCCACTTTGTGAAGTAATCGATTGCTACTAGAATGAAGCGATGCCCATTAGATGCCGTAGGTTTGATCTCACCGATCATATCGATGCCCCACATTGCGAAAGGCCAAGGTGCCGTCAGGACGTTCAGAGGAACCGGCGGGATATGCACCTTGTCAGCATAGATCTGGCATTTATGACAAGTTCGGGAGTGTTGGTAACAATCAGATTCCATTGTGGACCAGAAATATCCTGCCCGAAGGATTTTCTTGGCCATGGTGTGTCCACTGGAATGTGTTCCGAATGTGCCTTCATGTAATTCCATCATAATTTTCTCTGCTTCAGCTTTATCCACACAACGTAGCAGAGTTGAATCATGATTCCGCTTGTAGAGAATGCCGTTGCTGAGGAAGAATTTTGCAGCAAACCTCCTCATGAACTTCTTATCATTGACAGACGCACCTTCAGGGTATTCCTGAGCTTCCAAGTACCTCTTCACCTCGTGATACCAGGGTTTTTCAATAACCTTCTCGGCTTTTAACTCACAGCAATATGCCGGTTCATCCAACTTCCAGATGATGATTCGGGGAGCCTCATTGTCCCATTTAACTTTGAACATTGAAGACATCGTAGCTAGTGCGTCCGCTAGCTGATTCTCCTCTCTTGGGAAGTGCTCAAAAGTTATTTCTTCAAAGTGGGGAAGCAAGGTCAACACATACTCCTTGTAAGGAATAAGATTTGGGTGTTTCGTATCCCACTCGCCTTTGATCTGATTGATCACGAGAGCGGAATCTCCGAAGACATTTAGAAATTTGATCCTCAAGTCGATTGCAGCTTGTAAACCCATGATACATGCCTCATATTCTGCCATGTTGTTGGTGCAGTTGAAACATAATCGGGCGGTGAGTGGAGTATGAGTTCCTTTGGGAGATATGATTACAGCGCCGACGCCGTTACCCAAAGCATTGGAGGCTCCATCAAAGTGCATAGACCATCGGGATCTTTCCTCAGGTCCTTCATCCGGTCCAGGTACTTCACAGTCAGTTACCACCATGATGTCTTCGTCCGGAAAATCAAAGTTTAATGATTGGTAATTGTCCACAGGTTGGTGCGCCAAATGATCTGCCAGTATACTTCCCTTAATTGCTTTCTGAGTTGTATACTGGATGTCATATTCTGTCAAGATCATTTGCCATCTCGCTATTCTTCCAGACAGAGCGGGTTTTTCGAATATGTACTTGATGGGATCCATTTTTGAAATCAATAAGGTAGTGTGAGTCAGCATATACTGTCTCAGCCGGCGAGCAGCCCATACAAGAGCGCAGCAAGTTTTCTCAAGCAGTGAGTAACGAGACTCACAGTTGGTAAACTTTTTGCTCAAGTAATAAATAGCGTGCTCTTTTCGGCCAGACTCGTCATGCTGCCCCAGCACACACCCCATTGAATTATCAAGCACTGTCAAATATAGTATCAGAGGTCTTCCTTCCACCGGTGGCATAAGAATGGGTGGCTCTTGGAGGTAATCTTTTATCTTCTCAAAGGCGGCCTGACATTCATCATTCCAGCGTACCACTTGATCTTTCTTCAGCAATTTGAAGATTGGCTCACAAGTAGCAGTCAGATGTGAGATGAATTGGGCAATGTAATTCAGTCGTCCTAGGAAGCCTCTGACTTCTTTCTCTGTTTTTGGAGTCGGCATCTCTTGTATGGCTTTTACCTTGGCAGGGTCCACTTGGATACCTTTATCGCTTACAATGAAACCTAGCAATTTTCCGGATCTTACCCCAAAGGTGCATTTGTTGGGATTCAACCTCAGCTTGTATAACTTGAGTCTGTCAAACAACTTCCTCAGATGGTCAAGGTGCTCCTCCTCAGTTTGAGACCTTGCAATCATGTCATCAACGTATACCTCAATCTCATGATGGATCATATCATGAAATAAAGCAACCATGGCACGTTGATAGGTTGCCCCAGCATTTTTCAATCCGAATGGCATGACCTTATAACAGAAGGTGCCCCACTGAGTCACAAATGTAGTCTTCTCCATATCCTCTGGAGCCATCTTGATCTGATTATACCCTGAAAAACCATCCATGAAGGAGAACACCTTGTGTTGAGATGTATTGTCAACAAGGACATCAATGTGAGGTAGGGGGAAGTCATCCTTGGGGCTGGCCCTGTTCAAGTCCCTGTAATCGACACACATTCTGACTTTACCGTCCTTCTTCGGTACTGGCACCACATTGGCAACCCACTGAGGGTAAGAAGTCACTGCAAGGAAACCGGCATCAAACTGTTTCATAACCTCGGCCTTGATCTTCTCAGACATCTCTGGCCGCATCCGTCGGACTTTTTGCTTTACTGGAGGGCAATCTTCCTTGGTTGGCAGGTGGTGAACTACAATGTCGGCATCCAAACCAGGCATATCTTCATAGGACCAAGCAAAAATTTCCATGTAATCTTGTAGCATCTGGATCAATCGTTGCTTCACGCTGAGCTCTAGATTGGCACCAATCTTGACCTCTTTACTATCTGTCTCAGTACCCAGGTTAATTGTCTTCACCGGCTCTTCATGTGGTTGAATAGCTCTCTCTTCCTGGAGTAGCAGTCTTGCGAGTTCACCAGGCACTTCGCAATCATCTTCACCTTCGTCTTCGGCCAAGTTGATCGGATTTTCGAAGTCATAACTGGCGGTAGCAAAGCTGTTACCAGTGAGATCCAGAGTGGATTGAAACCTGTATAAGTGAGTGTGTGTAAATATAGCTGTTTTGCAATATATATAACACAGAAAGAAAAAAGAGCACAAGATTTGAAATGCAACAAACGTCCAATGTTTTGATTGATGATATATGGAAATGACATACAAAAAGCCCTCACAAATGGAGCTACGATGCCCCAGGTAGGACACCGAGCCAACAAAGTTTTAACATATTGTTTGTTACAAATTTGGAAATCAAAAGAAATCAATTACTGCGTGACAAATGTGATAGGGGTAAAATCCTTTGCCGTCCAGTTGCTTGGTCCGTCGCTGGTAGTCGGGTAGATCCAACTGTCAAACTCCGCTTCCTCTACATCCTCCTCGATAGCGTTCACTCTTGAGCTGGAGATAAACACCGGAGCCTTTCTGATCTTCTCTTCGCGCACAGCCCTCTGAGCCTCTGCAGTAAAGCCCAGCCCAAACTTGTCGTTCTTCTGAGTAAAGTCGGGAAGCTGACCCCAGTTTGCACAATTGCCTTTCTGAACCACAGCCCGGGCATCCCTTAGGGAAGCCATCCTTAAGGAAACATTCTCTTCAACTGTTGTCTCTGCAGCTGCTGAAATTGGATGCACCTCCTCGAAATGCTGAAAGGGGGTTTCAATAAACTCTCCATCCATCTCAATGTATCTGAAGGAATTTAAATGGCTAACCATATACTCCTCTTCCCCTTGCACAGTGACAATCTTTCCCCTGACAGGGTACTTCAGCTTCTGGTGCAAGGTGGAGGTCACCGCCCCAGCTTTATGGATCCAAGGTCGACCCAGTAGACAAGAGTACGATGGACGTATATCCATCACATAAAAAGTAGAATCAAACACTTGAGAGCCCACACGAATAGGGATGTTAACCTCTCCATGAACCATCCTTTTTGAACCGTCAAAGGCCCTGACGATGATATTACTGGGCTTCAATTCCAGGCCTTCACAATCTAAACGGTCTAAAGCCTTTTTTGGTAGAACATTCAAGGAAGAACCAGTATCCACCAATACATGCGCCAGAGTAGTGCCCCTGCATTCGATAGAGACATGCAGGGCATCGTTGTGGTCTCTTCCCTTCGCGGTCAGGTCAGCATCTGAAAAACCCAAGCCATTGTCTGCTGTCAGGTTTGCTATGCAATCAGTGAACTGGACTGCAGACGTCTCTTGCGGCACATGGGCCGTCTTGAGAAATGAGATCAAGGCCTTAGCATGGGCCTCAGAGCATAGCAATAAAGAGAGCATGGAGATCTTGGAGGGCGTATGCCCCAGCTGCTCGACAACACTGAAATCACTTTTCTTTATTATTTTCAGGATCTCCTCCATTTCTTGTTGGGAAGCCTCAGCATTTACAGGTATTGGTGTCTCCCTCCGGGCAGGCTCTTCTTCAATCCCTTTGCCCCGAGCATTTGAGGACTCGGCAGCAGGGGAAACAACTTGATCCGCAGCAGGAACAGGTAAACTTGCAGGTTTTATAAGGAGGGGTCTTCGAATAGCGGGCGGTGCAATGTCAGGCGAGAAGAGCCTGCCACTGCGGGTAACCTTGGCTGGACCAGTGATATCGCAGATACCGGCGCCAGTGTCGAATTCTTTTTTGATTCCATTTACATATACGTCTGCCCCATAATGCCAGGGGACAGCTTTATCAGATACGTAGGGGAGAGGCCCCGGAACAGTAATAATCACAGGTGCAACAGTCATGATTTGAACAGGCTTCTTCGGGGGAGCCTTGATTGGATTTTTGAAGATGGTAATCACTGAAACTTCTTTTACCGGAACCAACTGAACAGCAGACTTTTTAAACAGGATCTCCTTGCTATCCATTAGGCTTTGGACGCCTAACCTCAACAAGGGACAACCAGATAGGGAAATAGCACAGAGCAGGCAACCTTCACTGCAACCCGGAAATAAACCGGCCAGTAGTAAGTTCTTCTTGACAGTCTTCAGAGGGGTAACAACTTCATCTACCGAAACAACATACATTTCTTCCTCAATGGCATTTACTCTATGTTGGGGCATAGGAGCAGTTACAACATTTGGTCTCTCCGGCGCTTCAAACTGAATTTCCTTTGCGTCGATCAGATCTTGCACTTTGTTTCTCAAGGCCCAGCAATCATCAGTAGCGTGCCCGGGACTATCAGAATGATAAGCACACCGGGCATTTGGGTTATACTTAGGAGACGCAGTGTTGACGACCTTAGGAGCTTCTTTGAGGGTCACCAGGTTGGTGGATAACAGTTGGGGTAAAATTTGAGATAAGGTCATACTCAGTCGGGTATACTGCCTCTTGGGCCTTTCGCTTCTTTGTTGATTGTACTGCTGAGGAGCAGCAACAGGTTTTGAGATGACCAAAGCATTGACGGCTTGGCGACTTTCGGGCTTGACTTGTCTTCTAGGACCATAGACGGCACTTGCTTCTTTCTTAAACGGCCTCTTCTCAGCACTTGTAGAGGTAGCCTTCTGTATCTTGCCTGACCTGATGCCAGCTTCAATCCTCTCTCCCGTCAATATCAAATCTGTAAACCTAGCGGAGGAGTTACCAACCAAATGATTGAAAAACGGACCAGACAACATCCCTAGAAACATATCAACCAGCTCCCGATCAGTTAATGGAGGTTGCACCCTGCCAGCCAAATCTCTCCATTTCTGAGCGTATTCTTTGAACCCTTCACCCGTTCCTAGAGACATACCCTGAAGTTGGGTACGCGTAGGAGCGAGATCAGAATTGTATTGGTATTGTCTGTAGAATGCGGTTGCCAGATCTTCCCAGTGTCGTATGCTAGTTCCATCTAACTGGTAGAACCACTCAAGTTGTGACCCCGAGAGGCTATCTTGGAAGAAGTGAATCCAAAGGTTCTTATCCGCCGTGTAAGGTTGGATTTTCCTTACGTACGACCTCAGATGCAGCTTTGGGCAGGAGACCCCATCATACTTGGCGAAGGCAGGCGCCTTAAACTTGTGTGGAATTACTACCCCAGAAGATAACCCCAAATCTCCGAAATCCAGCCCTGGCACATTCTGAATTTCCATGGCGCTCAAGCGGTCCTCCAATTGCTTGTATCTGTCAGCAACAGGTGGGTATTGTTCGTCATTATAGTCCGTCTCATTGTCGGAGACTGCGGGACTAGGAGATCCTCCCCCTTGGGGACTGTTTTTCTCAGCAGAAGAAGTAGTTGGATCAGCTTCATTATGGAGTGTGTTCCCAAATCTGCGTCCGGTGTTGAACAACGCAGTCCTCTTTTTCTTTTTCTTCTTCAGGAGTAGAGTCTTCAACTCTTGCTGACCCTAGGCTAGGCTTAGGACCATCTCTTGAAACTGTGCACTTTGGGCCTGAAGGGCCTTGATTGCTTGCTCATTGGACGAGTCTGGATTCATGATGACTGACTGACTGTTCCAAATAAACAGCGAAGAAGATTAAGCAACCTGTAGAAAAAAGGGTACCTGTTATGCACATGATGCATGAGATGCTATCTATGCAATGCATTCAAGGGTTTTGGAAATTCATAATTGTTGTAGACACAAAGAACGCACGTCATATTAATAAGAAAAGATTTGTTAGTACATAAATGACCCATGGGTCAAAAATTACAAAATAATTTCTCAGGGTAGAAAGACATTGCGCATCCTTTTTGGTGCGATGTAGGTGTTGAGGACCTCTTGATCATGGAGTCGACGGGTAAGCTCTAGAACCTTTTTCTCACTGGCGTAGAAGCTAGCCTCAAAAGTATTACGTTCCTCCTTGAGCTGAATCTAGCTTTTCTGCATCTCCTCCCACGATGTAGGCATGTCTGGATGTAGGATGGTGTAGGAAACCTCTCCTTCATTGACGGGCTCTTTAATCACAGGGAGAATATGAGGATAAGGCATCATCAATCTTTGGGCTCGGGCTCGTACCCATTTGAGATAAGGTTCAAGAGGGATGGAGTTCTTGTGTCCCAAAGTCTTGCTATCAACCTTGTTGAGTTTTCCCCAAGCTCTGATGAATCTTTGGCGAAGTCCTTGCGCATCGTTGTCGAAGTCAAAAACTAAGCTAGGAATCAACATATCATGAGGGCCATCCCTCCGGGCATATCCAAATTGCCTCAAAGCTAGGCAAGGATTGTAGGTGATACCCCCTCTAATTCCAAGTAAAGGAACATTAGGAAATTCTCCGCAACGATCGATAATGATGATATTTTCTCTGGACCGAGAACACCAATGCACATCAGAATGAGTAAGAGCCATCAATCGTTGGGACCACCTTGTACCTTGATCATTCTTCAAGACAGATTGTGGAAGGTGCGAAATAAACCACCTTGCGAGGAGGGGAGTACAGCACATGAGAACACCCCTCTTTCTCATTGTTCGTGTGTAAAATGAGTGAAGGATGTCCCCAAGCAATGTTGGTATTGGATTTCTGGATAAGAAGATTTTGACAGCATTGACATCTACCAATTGGTCAGGATTTGGGAACAAGACCAACCCATAGATAAGGAGTGTCACAATCTCTTCAAAGGCTTGTAGGTCCAATGAGTTCCAACATTCTTGTGCCTTTTCAAACAAGAACTTGGCTAAGAATCCTTTGACGCCGCTTCTGGTTTCCCAATGCCCCTTGATGTCGGATGGTTGTAGATGTAATGCTCGAGCAACATCTTCAGGCTTTGGTTCCTTTTCCGTACCGTTGAAGGGTAGTTGATTAAGGATAGGAATCCTCAGGAGTTGAGAAAACTCCTCCAGAGTGGGTACCATCTGATAATCGGGGAAAGTGAAACAGTGGTGAAGAGGGTCAAAGAACTGGAATAGCACTTTCATCATGTCTTCTTCAATGTTGGCGTTGACTAGGCTGAGCAGTCTACCATGCCTTTCACTGAAGGATGAATTTTCCGGAATTCTTGAGGTGAGCTCCTTGAGTTGAGGAGGGATTCTCACAAGGTTGACTTGGACAGTTTTCCTGCGAAGAATTTCCAAGAACAAAGATGAAGATCCAAAACCCTTGAAATGGTTAGTAAATGCATATGATGCTTCATGATGTTTATGATGTATGCACAAAACATATGTACAAGCAAATCACACCAAACTCTAGTTTCAGGCTGGCACGGGGTTTCATAGGTAAGTACCCTCTTGAGTGTAGTTGGCTTAAAAACCTGTCCTATAAATAGTAACCGGGTTCTAAGGAGCTCAATATCATTGGATTGTTTTCAATGTTCATTGTTTCGGTTTAGCCACTTAACTAGCGACCAAAATATTCCAAGAAAACAACCCTTAATGAGTGTAGTATCGAGTATCTACCAACTTCGGACTGCACCAAAGCCGGTCATCTCACTACCCCTAATAAAAGGCCAAGATGGTCAAGTAAGGTTCTAGGTCATTAGTGCTTAGTGACATCACTCAGCGGCCCCGTACTCTCCTTGATTGAACTCAAGGGTTACCGGTACTCACAAATATGTCGCACTAATATAGCTATTGCTTAGACCGTGTCGGTATACCCCGCACAGTTTCCACAATGTATTGCTATCTATGAATGTTTCCAAAAATCCGGGCGGAGGATTGTAAGCCCAAGCAATAGAGCCAAAATATAAAGCAAGCAAATCAAACAATTAGTCATGCAAGAGGGTGATCTAAGCCCTAAGGTTACTCCACTTTTAAAGGTATCCCCAGCAGAGTCGCCAGTTCTGTGATACGGTGGGAGAACTGACTTGAGGTTTGCGTTTTGTTTTCGCAAATGTGCGGTTGAGCAAGAGTCGCCACCGACTTTTTATTTTATCCTAAGGAAAGGTTTAAAAAGCACAGCAAAAACCTTTGAGATGTTTTCTTGGGTTCGGGGAGTAGATTATAGAAAGGGAAGGTATTAGCACCCTTTCTATCCATGGTTATCCATGGGCTCTTAGTTACTTGCTTAGATCACTTGCCTTTTGTTTTCAATTGTTTGAAATGGTGCTTGTGTGTGTGGGTTTGAAAATGTTTTGAAAAGAGGCCAATGTGGTGGCAACCTTTGTAATGATCCATGTTGGGATGTATACAAAGGTGTATGTCTTTTGAAAAGGTTTTCAATGTTTTTTGAAAGTTGTTTTTGAAAGTGTTGTGATGTGTGGTTTTGAAAAATAGGCAAGCATTTTTATTTTGCAAGTTTGACAAGTACTTAAGAGCGATCTACCCTAAAGTTCTCAAAGGTTTTGTTATGTTTTAACCCTTTTAACAATTTTGTTCCACCATTGTATTTGGTGGACAATCTTGTGTTAGGATGTAAAAGGGACGGGCGCGGGTCATCGTTTAGACCATAATTGCAATGGTGCCAAGTATCTTTGGGCATTTTCCTTAAGGGACTTGATCATTTTGTTTTGAAAAATATTATCGAGGGACCATGATCATTCAATTCGTTTGTTTTGCCCAAAGAGACCTAACGTGCAATATGGCCCAATTTTGAAAGGCAACAAGTGGATGTAACCCTAGGGGTGTTAGTGTGCAAGTGTGTTTTATTGCATGCAAGAGTTTTTCTTTGAATTAGGTTTTTCTATTTCATTGATTTTATCTTGTCATACACGTCCTAATTACTAGCAATAAGAAGCGGAAATGTAAAATCCTACGCTATTACAATGATTAGGGGAGGGGGATACACATTTGTACATGGGGGGTTCAACGAGAAAAATAGATAAAAAAGAAAATAGCAAAAACAAGATATATAGAGAGAGAGAGGGAGCCCGCGCGCTGTTGGGAGGCCATCAGAAGTTCTGACCCAGATCCGCTGTCAGATGATCAACCTGTTGGTGAAACTGGATGAGTCAGAACTTCTGACTCTAGAACCTGCAAAACAGAACTTGGTTAGTGGGGAAACCAGAAGTTCTGATTTCCCTGTGCAGCAAGACAGAAGTTTGTTAGTGGAGAACCCAGAAGTTCAGATTCTGCTGAAAAGGCAATAACTCTCAGAGGTTCTGATGTCATTGACAGCAAAACAGGCTTCAGATGTGCTAACGTCAAAGTCAGCACTTGGCTTTTTCCTGCACTAATCAGAACATCTGCAATCCTGTTGTTACTCCACAAAACAGAAAACATATTTGGAACAGATCCAGCAAAATAGCAAAATGTCTCAGAGGTCAGAATCACCAAGGTCACAGGCAAGTCCTAAACTGGCTCAGAACGTTCTGAGGTATGAGAGTCCTCAGAACATAAACAGCAATAACATGAATATTTACATTATGTCACTTGAATATGCACAGCTGATGATGCTTAACAGTGTGGTGAGGGTCAGCAGGTGCTTACCTGACTGTCTGGAAAATGGTGGGTGAAAGTTAGCTTTTGGTTTTGGTGGTGTTCTGAACAGATTTGGAAAAGGGGAAGTGAAGGTGTATACGTGTATAGGGCCAGAAGTTTGGAAAGAACGTTTTTGGTTTACAGAAAAGAGCTGGATGTTTGATGAAGTTGAAGGTAAGAAACTTAAAGTTATGAAACAAAGCTGGAAATTTTGGCAGAGTTTCAGAATGTTATGCTGCTAGGAGTTTCGTTTCTCTCTTAGCAATTTTTCTGTTTCTCTTCTTGAACGTCTTTTGCAGTGGTGAAAGCTCTCTATTTATAGGCAAAGTTCTTGTGGATGCCTTGAACATTTAAGGCGCCAACAGAGTTTGAATTTGTTCTTTGACAGAAATTCCTGGGAAGTTGTGATAACAGCTATCTTTCAGCCTAGGTAGCAGCAGCAGGCGTAGATTGGGGAGAAGTGACCTCTGAAGTGGGCGGTGGCGTGAAGACCCATGCCAGAATCTGTGCAAAAGCATTTTCCAAGCCACACGTGAATGCTCAGGAGTGGTTGGAAGCATTAATGGGCATTAAATGGTGACAAGACCTGTCAATACCAACATTCTGGTTGTTGAATCAGCAGCGTAAACCATGCTCTGGCCTTGGCTACCTGTTGTCTTAGCAAGCTCTGGAGATTCTCCTGGTTTTCTGGTGCGTTCCTTGGATCTACTTCTGGAAAATCTGGACTTAGAGATTCTGTATCAATGTGACACCTATCCTTCTGACCTTTCATCTTCTGATTTCAACCTGATCTGAAGGAGCCTTTATACCTTCATGTTTCTCTTGCATTCCTTTAGCAAATTCTGACTGAGCTTGTGTAAATGCTGGAGGGGCATGTTCTGTTTGAGGCTTACATTCTGAACCACGTTTACAACTTCTGATTGAACTGATGTAGCTGCTGAAGAGCCAACTTCTGACCACGCTGAGCCAAGCTTGCAACTTCTGACCGTCTTCATCTGGAATGGGTCCAGAAGTTCTGAAGCGCTGATTTTTCTAAAAACACTTATTTTAAAGAAGCACTTAGAATTTGATCTTCCTCAAGATGAAAGCGTTGTTTCTGGATTTTGTGAGATCATCTTGCTCTTGTAAGTGACTTGCTTGGGCAAAAGGATAACTCAGGACTTGGATTTGTTTCAGGGGACTTTGAAAAATCTGAGATGGTTTCCTGAAGAAAGGGAGGGCAAATTTTGGGGTACAACACTATTCTTACCAGTTGTCACCCCTGCTGCTGAGCCATCTGGGACTCGGGGAAAAGAAATTATAGGTGAGCCTGCCCAGACGGAGGCACCTAAGAAAATCATTGTAGAAACCTATAAACAAGAGATAGAGGAAATACTGAAGATTATCAAGAAGAGCGACTACAATATGGTCGAGCAACTGGGGAAGACCCCGTCAAAGATCTCCATGTTGTCCCTGTTGTTGTGTTCTGAAGCCCATGTGAAGGCTTTGATTACATTTCTCAAGACTGTGCATGTGCCACAGGAAACATCAGCCGATCAGTTCAAAGATTGCATGGCCAGCCTGACTGCTGACAATGGGCTAGGTTTTTCAGATGTGGACCTGACCCCTAAGGTGAGAAATCATAATGATGCTCTGCACGTCTCGATCGAGTGCAGGGGCACCACTATGGCCCATGTGCTGGTGGATATCAGGTCCTCACTGAATGTTCTGCTAAAGAAAGCGTTAGACCGTCTGGATTGTGAAGGTTTGATTCTAAAGCCGAGTAACATTGTGGTAAGGGCTTTTGATGGATCAAAAAGAACGATGCACGGGAAGGTGGACATCCCTGTCAAAGTGGGTTCTCAGACCTTTGGGTCCACCTTCTACGTAATGGATATCAAGACATCATATTCTTGCTTGTTGGGTCGTCCTTGGATTCATAAGGCTGGGGCGGTGACTTCCACACTCCATCAAATGTTGAAATATCCGGTGAAGGGGAAGATTGTCACGGTGCAAGGTGAAGAAGAGTATATGGTGAGTCACCTAAATTCCTTTCATTACGTAGAGATGGACGGGGAATTCATAGAAACACCTTGTCATAATTTCGAAGAGGTCCCTCAGGTCTCGGCATCAACTGAAGTTACTACTGGCAAACCTCCACTGAAGATGGCTTCTCTCAAGGATGCCAGGGCTGTAGTTGAAGAAGGGGATCAAAGGACTGTTAGGCGCGCACGGATTGGAAGACCTCATTTACACATCAGTAATCGGGGAGTTAATGCAATTGAAGACAGTGAGGAAGATTCAGACATCGACAGCTGGATCTACCCAACAACCAACGGTGGACTGAACAACTAGACGGCGAAGGACTTCATACCTATTTCTTTTATACCGCAGTATTTGACTTTTGTTTTAAGATTTGTAATAAACAGTTTGAAACTTTATGGCCTGGTGCCTTGCCCGAGGCACCTTGGCTTTGCTTGTGAGGGCTTATTATTTGGCATTTTATATATCATTAATAAAGCATTGGACGTTTCTTGCATTACAAATTTTGCGCTCTTTGTTTTTCTTTTCTATTTCCCACTTTATCAAAATAGATATTCACTTAGACACACTCACGTATCATACTGCAGATCCATATCTACTCTATATCCCATTGATAACAACTCTGCTACTGCCAGTTATGACTTCAAAAATCCGATCAACCAAGCCGAGGACGAAGGTGAGGACGATTGTGATGTGCCTGGAGAACTTGCTAGACTATTACAACAGGAAGAAAGGGCCATACAACCTCATGAAGAGCCAGTTGAGTCAGTGAACTTGGGTACAAAGGAAGACAGGAAAGAGGTTAGGATAGGTGTGAATCTGGAGCCTAGTGTCAAACAGCGGTTAATATAGATGCTACAAGACTATGTTGAGATCTTCGCCTGGTCCTATGAAGACATGCATGGTTTGGACACTGATATTGTGGTACATCGCTTGCCGACTAAAGAAGACTTCCCTCCAGTAAAGCAGAAGGTCTGCCGTATGCGCCCAGAAATGTCAGAGAAAATCAAGGCAGAGGTCATGAAACAGTTCGACGCGGGATTCTTAGTTGTCACTTCTTATCCGCAGTGGGTTTCCAACATCGTTCCGGTACCTAAGAAGGACGGTAATGTACGAATGTGTGTGGACTACAGAGACCTGAACATGGAAAGCCCCAAGGATGACTTCCCACTTCCTCACATTGATGTTCTAGTCGACAACACCATCCAGCATAAGATCTTCTCCTTCATGGATGGTTTTTCTGGCTACAATCAGATCAAGATGGCTCCTGAAGACATGGAGAAGACAACCTTCGTTACACAGTGGGGCACCTTCTGTTACAAGGTAATGCCTTTTGGGTTGAAGAATGTTGGGGCAACTTATCAGCGAGCCATGGTCACTTTGTTCCATGATATGATTCACCATGAGATCGAGGTTTATGTTGATGACATGATAGCCAGGTCCCAGACCGAGGAAGAGCACCTTGATCATCTCCAGAAACTATTTGACAGGTTGAAAACGTACAAGCTGATGTTGAATTCGAACAAGTGTACCTTTGGGGTAAGGTCTGGTAAGCTTCTGGGTTTTGTTGTCAGCAAAAAAGGTATTCAGGTAGACCCTGCAAAGGTAAAAGCCATACAAGAGATGCCGGCTCCCCGCACAGAAAAAGAATTCAGAAGTTTCTTGGGATGTTTGAATTACATCGCCAGGTTCATTTCACATCTGACTGCTACTTATAAGTCAATCTTCAAGCTGCTGAAGAAAGATCAAGTGGTCAAGTGGAATGATGAATGCCAGACCGCTTTCGAAAGAATTAAGGAATACCTTCAAGAACCACCAATTTTGATGCCTCCAATTGAAGGAAGACCTTTGATATTATACCTGACAGTGCTAGACAATTCAATGGGGTATGTGCTAGGGCAGCATGACGAGTCTGGTCGAAAAGAGCACGCCATTTACTACCTTAGCAAAAAGTTTACCGACTTTGAGACCAGATACTCATTGCTCGAGAAAACTTGTTGCACTTTGGCATGGGCTGCTCGCCAACTGAGACATTATATGCTGACTCATACTACCTTTCTGATATCAAAGATGGATCTGATCAAGTATATTTTCGAGAAGCCTGCTCTCTCCGGAAGAATAGCAAGATGGCAGATGATCTTAACTTAGTATGACATCCAATACACAACCCAAAAAGAAATCAAGGGGGGTGTATTGGCGGATCATTTGGCGCATCAGGCCGTGGATGACTACCAGTCCATGAATTTCGAGTTCCCGAATGAGAATATCATGTTGGTAACTGACTACGAAGAACCTGGACCAGCTGAAGGACCCAAGGGGGAATCCCGATGGTCTATGTATTTTGATGGAGCTTCGAACACATTAGGTAATGGCATTGGAGTTGTAATTATATCTCCTGAAGGCTTTCATACTCCGTTCACTGCCCGATTATGTTTTAACTGCACCAACAATATGGCGGAGTATGAAGCGTGTATCATGGGACTTCGAGCTGCTATTGACCTGAGGATTAAGTTTTTAAGTGTATTTAGAGATTCCGCTCTAGTGATAATTCAGATCAAAGGCGAATGGGATACGAAGCACCCGAATCTTATTCCTTACTGAGAGTATGTAATGACATTGCTCCCACAGTTTGAGGAGATAACCTTTGAACATTTCCCACGAGAGGAGAATCAGTTGGCGGACGCGCTGGCCACCATGTCTACTATGTTTAAGGTTAGGTGATACAATGAAGCTCCCCAGATTACCATTGAGAGGTTGGATGAACCCACACATTGTTGTGACATTGAGACTGAAGAGGTAGCAGATAAATCCTGGTTTCACGAGGTAAAGAGGTATCTTGAGGCTCAAGAATACCCCGAGGGGGCATCTGTTAATGACAAGAAGTTTCTGAGAAGGTTCACTATGAAGTTCTTCATCAGTAATGGAATCCTCTATAAGCGTAACCATGATTCAACCTTACTGCGGTGTGTAGACAAGAGCGAGGCAGAAAGAATCATGGAAGAGTTACATGAAGGTACCTTCGGAACTCATTACAGTGGACATACCATGGCGAAGAAGATCCTAGGGAAGGATATTACTGGTCCATTATGGAAGCCGATTGTTATCATCACTCTCGAACTTGTCATAAGTGCCAAGTCTATGCTGATAAGGTGCATGTACCTCCGGTCCCCCTGAATGTTTTGACAACTCCTTGGCCCTTTGCAATGTGGGGCATCGACATGATCGGCGAGATCAGACCTACTGCATCTAACGGACATCGCTTCATTCTGGTAGCCATTGGTTACTTTACAAAGTGGGTGGAGGCGGCTTCCTTTGCTACAATAACCAAGAACGTCGTAGTGCGATTCATCTGACACAATCTGATTTGTCGATATGGTGTATCAGAGAGGATTATTACTGACAATGGTACAAATCTCAATAACACAATGATCACCGAGCTCTGCAAACAGTTCAAGATACAACATCATAACTCTTCTCCCTACCGGTCGAAGATGAATGGAGTTGTCGAAGCGGCTAACAATAACATCAAGAAGATTGTGCAGAAGATGATGGTGACATACAAAGACTGGAATGAGATGTTACCATCCGCGCTTCAAGGGTACCGTACCTCAGCACGAACATCGACAGAGGCAACACCCTACTCTTTGGTGTATGGCATGGAGGCAGTCCTACCCATCGAAGTCCAGATACCCTCTCTCAGGATTATGAAGGATGCGGGTTTGAACAAAGACGACTGGATCCAAACCCGACTTGATCAGCTGAATCTAATCGATGAAAAGAGACTTACTTCTATCTGTCATGGTCATACGTATCAAAAGAGAATGATCAAAGCCTTTAACAAGAAAGTCAGACGTCAAGAATATCAAGTCGGGGATCTAGTGATCAAATGCAGCATACTACCGCAAGGTGATCTCAGGGGCAAATGGACCCCCACATACGAAGGGCCATTTGTGGTTAAGAATATTTTCTCGGGAGGAGCTATGATTCTAACAACCATGGATGGTGACGACCTCCCTCACCCCGTCAATGCAGATATAGTGAAAAGATACTATGCATAATCAAAGACCCGCTAGGTTGACTGGCCTAGGCAAAAATAAGGGCTTCCCGGTGAACCAAAAGGGTTCGGGAAAAAGTAAGGGATGAAAATGAAAAAAAAATTGTACACTCGGCAATTCGAAAACCAAAAAAGGCGACTTGGGCAAAAAAGGGTATCCCGGTGGACTGAAAACCCAAAAGGGCGGTCCAGGAAAAAATTAGGGATTAAAGCGTAACATTATGTCTCATTAGATCATCTTGCAACCAGACTTCGATATCGACTATCAAACTCAGACGGTGCCAATCAATCTGATCCATCTTCAGCCAAGTAGCAAAGTGATGAGACGCTTGAAGATATAAAGGCAATAGCAGAGTTGGAACCCAATGGGATTGTTTCACATAGCTGATTTTCTTTCTTTTACACAAATTGTAATTTCTATCTTTCGGCAGCGTTCTCTTACTGGAACGTCAGCCTCTTTGTACAAATGCCTATTATAAGCCAACTTCAAAAATCAATACAATTCATGTTCACAAGAAATTCCAAATTGTTTTTCTTTTTCTGTTTTGTTTTGCAAGAATGTCCAATGATTCATTTTTTATATGTGCATTTGAAAATAATTGTTGCTCATAAATATTTACATAAGAAACAAAAGATGACTACTCATAATTCCAGGAACAGGGACAAACAAGAAGTGCCCAAACCTTACAGTCACTCTGCCCATCAAGTATCGGGACAGAGCCAGCTGGAGAACAATGAGTAGTGATACATACACTCCCCACAGAATAAAAGGTATCTGAAGACAAGGATGTTAGCTTCCCCGAACAGGACATAACTCTCCCTTATTGAAGTTCACAATCGCGAGTGAGTTAGTAAATTTTTCCCCAAACAGAGTTTATTTCTCTCACCAACATAACTCATTATCACCAGCAATGGAAATTCATCCCCAGCCGAGTTATTTATCCAAGTCGGCAGATCTATCAACATAGTATCTCCTCTCCAACAGAGTTATTCCCCGCAGATTTGTCCTCAGACAGAGTCTCGTCAGGCAGAATATTTACTAGCCAAGGGGAAAATCCCCAGCATAGTCATCTTTGTTCACCATCCCCAGCAGAAATAGAGGAATTATGGTTTGTTACAGCAGTCAAGAATATCATTTCTCATACTCTCCAAACAACAGTCATGGATTTATTTTCCCGGACTCAGATTATTACGTCAGCATTTCATGTTCATACATCATGACATTTGCATACATTACATATAGCATAATCTCAGTCATTTTTGGAACCTCATCACAATGCATCTCACGCATCGCATATAACTAACCCTGTATTTCTTTCAGGAAAGACAATTATTATCAACAATTTCCAGCAAGTCCATGATCAACACTCGAATCTAAACAGAGTAATCATTGGCGTAACAAGAACAACCTTACCCAGGTTCCCTCTGCAGTTTCACCCAAACTCATTCCGAAGCAGCCCTACTATCCAGGCTATCATATCGAAGTAACCCTAATATCCAGGTTCCTTCTCACAGCCCTACTACCCAGGCTTTCATATCGAAGTAACCCTACTATCCAGGTTCCTTCTCACAGCCCTACTATCTCGGCTTTCATCTCGAAGTAACCCTACTATCCAGGTTCCTTCTCACAACCCTACTACCCAGGTTTTCATATCAAAGTAACCCTACTATCCAGGTTCCTTCTCACAACCCTATTATCCAGGTTCCTTCTCACAACCCTACTATTCAGGCTTTCATATCGAAGTAACCCTACTATTCAGGTTCCTTCTCATAACCTTACTATCTGGGTTCTTCCTTTCGTATCCCCAGACAACAATCCACAACACTGTAAGACCGAGACTCGATCAAACACAATTGATTTCACATTTCCCCAGTAAGTCGCGGTGCAACATATACCCCGACCAAACACACAGTTCACTTCCGCTTCCCAAACCGGAGTTATTCCCCAGTAGATTAACAGACAACTGAAGCTCCTAAAACTCTATTTCTCTCAAGACAGGGACCATCGTTCCCCAGCAGAGTCCTCCTCAGACAACGGGTATACGGGTTCTCGCAAAGGAATCTCTTATACGATCGATGCTTCCTCGGATGGCATATTTAA
This sequence comes from Vicia faba, assembly GCA_948472305.1. NCBI lineage: Eukaryota > Viridiplantae > Streptophyta > Magnoliopsida > Fabales > Fabaceae > Vicia > Vicia faba. The sequence goes on from OX451739.1 coordinate 1,049,791,413, forward strand.
ACCCATCTCCGACAATTCTCTAAAATTTACAAATGGCATCTATAAGCCCATTCCCGATGCCATAAAGCAAGTATCACTTCATGCGAGTGCAAATTTCTGGGCACTCTAGTGTTCAATCATCTTCCACCTTCAGATCACGAAAGATAGACGAGCCAATCTACATCCTCAGGTTTAAGAAGATTGAACAGAGGCAGCTGTTGTACCCCAAAATTTTCCCTCCCATATTTCTCCATACATGTCAAGTGAGGTCCTCTAATTGCTCAAGGAAGTTCAAAAGTTGACCAGACAAACTCTCTCCAAAGGCGGTCTACTTTAAATTAGGGTTTCATTTTGCATCAATATGTTTGAGTCCAAAGGATCCAAAATGATAACCATTGTCTTAATATGTTCTCAAGATCATCCATGTCAAGTTTCAAGCCTTGCAGAGGAAGTTTTCTCAATCAATTGCTCAAAGGCCTGAAAATCGACTGTGCTAGGTCAAAAGTCAATTGTGGCTCACATATAGTCAAACTTCAAGATTTTTGGTCAACATCCTCATTTTTAAGTATTATCCATCATTTGATCAAGGGTTGATCATGATTCCTCAAGTATTGCTCATAATTCATCAAACCCCAAAAGTTGCTAAATTAGGGTTTTGCAGGAAAAGTCAACTCAACTTTGACCAAGCATAACTTTCTCATACTTTATCATAATTGACCCATCCAAAGCTCATTTTTAAGAGGATGCAACTCCCTACAATTCATATTCAGCTCCAAAGTTCAAAATATGCACTCACAAAAAGATATGAATTTTGACATTATAGGTCATTTTGAAAAGTCAACAAAAACACCTTTTGGGTCAAAGCTTCATACATGAACATGGAAGACTCAATTGATATGATACCAAAAGGGTTGCTTATAGGACATACTAAGCATTCTAAAAAGTCCAAGAACACCTCTCTAGGGTCAAAATTGAGAGTTATGCATTGGCCAAGTTGACCTTTTTTGCAAAATTACCAAAAGTCAACATTGGTTAAAATTGCATTTTTTCCACATGGGCCCATCTTTTTAAGATTGCATCTTATTCCTAGCATAGTCCATGACCTATGGGACCCTCCTTGCTTTATTTATTTATTTAATTTATTTTGATTTTTATTCACTTAAAATTCAAATAAAATCAAATAAATCTAAATAAATCATATATTGTGTTTTAGGGATGATTTTTCCATTGAAGAAAGATCTTATATGCTGTCAATTGAGAATCAATTCGTGCAAGGCTAATTTAGTTGGAAAAAGATTGAATTGAACCAAATTTAGAAAGATATCATATGCCATGAAAGACCAAATCAAATCTTTATAATGGGCAAGATTGAATCCGTTTTTGTTGACCTAACATGTTGTATTACATATACAGAAGATATCCAAGGCATAAGGAGAGGTTGAACAGTCGTGCAGAGCAAAAATAAAATTGAAAAATCTCAAGAAAAAGTGGTGATCCAATTTCAAGTTACATGCCATCCCAAGCCATCTTCACCTTTCCAATCGATTGCTGGACGTCTCAGGATCGTGTTCCAATCATTAGCAAGCCCTCCCACGTCCTAAAACGCGTTGTAGCAGTCACACGGTTAGCCAAACAAATCGTTTTCGTTTTCAATTATTTATACAACATTTGCACGTTCTGATTACATATTCTTATTCCTTATTGAGTTTGCAAGCTATTCATTTTATTCAATTGCGTTTTTGTTAACTGTATGTGAAATTGCCATGGCTAGGTTTTTTTGTTTGGTTTTAGGGCTTTGAAATACAGGTAAAATTGGACATTGATTCTGGTACCATGAGACTCGTGAGGATGAGACGAGTTGATTGGTACCAGCCATGGTCATTTATATTGCCTATGGATAATTTTTAAAATACACAGGGTTGTAACTATAGCGCAATGTCCGTAGGTAAAGGTATCTTGGGCTAAAACGATGGTTGGGAGGAAGAAGATGATGCGTGGCGCTCCCTGGTTGGGCAGTTTGAACTTTAGCGCGTTTTTTCAATTACCATTATGTTTTCATATATTATAATTTTTTTTATTTATATGTACAAATAAGTCAAATAGCTCATTTGGCAAGCGTGCATTGGAAATAGGCCTAAGGACCTGGGTTCGATCCCCAGGTCCCAACCTTTGTTCATATTTTTCTTCAACAGGTAATCCAGCGCGCTACACGTCAAGAGGTTCACCATGTACCCTCAACATCTGGCCATCCCATTCATCAGCGCTCTAGATCCAATGCCTTTCCCTTGGAGGACTACCATGCGCCATCAGTCAACGTGCAAGCTGGATCAAGCAAGTCAAACAGGCCTTAGCTATCTGGGCCCATAAGTTCAGTTCTAACCCCCCCTTTTTTCAGCAACACCACCAGGCCCATTTACTACCCTTTTTTATTTCTTTTCTTTATTTTTTATTCTTTAAATTTCCTTTATTTATTTTAATTCACAAATTAATTATTTTTCACAAAAAAACATAAAATCAATAATTCACCAAACATTAGGATTAGTTTTTATTTTATTATTATCAAAATTAATTTAATTTAGTTTAATTTAGGGAAATTGTAACTTGTTTTAATAAATAAAATCAAAATAGAAATTAGGTTAAACTTTTGATTAAATTAAATTTTTCTCTTTTTCTCAAATAAATAAAAATATAAAAATAGGTTGTAGATTAAATTAATTCATTTTTTTCTTAAAATTAAAATTAATTATAATTAGGCTTTTCTTTTTTTAATTTAATGATTTCTTTATTTTCTTAAAATAACAAAACATGACAAAAACATTTTTTTCAATCGCAATTAGGTTTAAGTCAAGGGTCAAAACCCTAGTTGTCTCGTATTCGATTCACCGCTCGCGTGTTATTTATTTTTGCCAATATTGTTGTAACTATTCATGGTTTGTAATAGTTTAATCTAGGGCTTTTTATTTATCGCTTTTTTTCAGGTTTTTGGCTATGTAATTAATCCCCTTCCCCGAAGCCTTGTAATAGCGTAGATTTACTTTCTCGCATTTTAATTCCCGTAAATATTTGACTGTTTAGATGTATGCTAATAGGATTGTATGATAAGAATGCATGACAAATTAATACAGTTAGAAAACCCTAATGTGCAAAGACTAAATAATTGAAAACAGATCACTCGCACATATCACTCTTAGGGTATACTCACGCTTCGGTTGCCTTCGGTAAACGGTCATTAAGTATAGGGTGTCTTAGTGGTTACCCTCCTGTCTGACAAAGATCAAATGTCTCATTCGAATGTTGCCTCAGAAATGTTGCCTCGAATATGATCTTAAGACTTTAGGGTTATTACTAAGATGTCCTAGTATTGCTTTAGTGATTGTACGTCCCTTTCGAATTGACCCTTACAACTCCAACGATGGTGCTACCTATTTCTCAATAGTAGGATAGCATTGTCTAAAGTAAAAGAGAATAGAAACGATCTTTTTTCGAGTAGGTAGATGCTAGTAGGTACTTGCTCAAAACAAAACTTTTCACACTTACACTTTTCAAAACAACTTCATCACACTTTTGAGGACTGATATAAGGGTTATCACGAAGTCAAACTTTTAAAAACAAAGCACATACACAAGCAATTTTAAAAGATAAGCAAGTACCTAAGAGCCCATGGAAAACCATGGATAGAAAGGGTGCTAACACCTTCCCTTTCTATAATCTACCCCCCGTACTCAGAGTATCTCGAAAAAGGATTTTTTTTCTGTACTTTTTTCCTTTCCGGTTGGATGAAATAAAAGTCAGTGGCGACTCTTGCTTACCGTGACATTTTGCAAATACAAAACGCAAAATGCAAACCAGTATTAACAGTCGGTTCTGCCACCATATCACACAATCATACAATAAAACTCCTAAGATAAAAAGGTTGAACACATCCTCTTTGGCGCAATGTAGCCGTTCAGATTCCGCTCTTCGTGAAGCTGCTTGGTGAGTTCTAGAACCTTCTTCTCAGTGGCGTAAAATTGGGTTTCAAAGGTATCTCGCTCTTCCTTCAACTGAACCCAAGCTTTCTGCAAGTATTTGAGAGAGGTAGGCATGTCAGGATGAAGGACAGTGTATGGAAAGTCTCCTTCAACAACAGGCTCTATGATAACAGGGAGGATGAAAGGGTAAGGCATCACGAGTCTTTGAGCATGAGCCCGTACCCACCTAAGGTAAGGCTCGAGAGGGATAGAGTTTTTGTGTCCCAAAGTCCTATTGTCCACCTTGTTCACCATTCTCCAAGCTCGTGTAAACTTCTGGTGATAACCTTGGTCTTCTTTGTCGTAGTCAAATACCAAACCTTGAATGAGCATCTCATGAGGATCGTCTCTTCGGGCATACCCAAACTGTCGAAGAGCTAAGCAAGGGTTGTAGGTGATTCCTCCCCTAATACCAAGCAAAGGGACGTTAGGGAATTCCCCATAGTGGTCAATGATAGAGACATCTTCCAAGGATCTCGAACACCAATGGATATAAGAGTGGGTGAGGGACATCATCCTTTGAGACCATGTCAGTCTTTGCTCGTTCTTCAATACTGATTGAGGTAAGTGTGAAGTGAACCACTTAGTGATTAGGGGAATACAACATAAAAGAGTACCTCTTTTCTTCATGGTGTGGGTATAAAGGCAATGCAAGATGTCGTCCAGTAAGGTAGGTATAGGATTGCGAGAGAGAAAGATTTTGATGGCGTTAACATCTATGAATTGGTCTGAATTGGGGAACAGAACCAAACCATAAATGAGAAGAGCCAGGATGTCTTCAAAATCTTGGAAATCCATGTCATCCCAGAATGAACGAGCCTTCTCCAATAGAAACTTGGCTAGGAAACCTTTAACCCCGCTTCTTGTCTCCCAATTAGCCATGATGTCAGCTCTTTTTAGATGCAAAGCCTCGGCGATGACTTCAGGATTTGGAATCCCTTCTAGACTGGTGAACGGTATCTGATCAAGCATGGGCACCCCTAAGAGTAGAGAAAACTCTTCCAGTGTAGGTACTAACTGATAGTCCGGGAAAGTGAAACAATGATGTACGGGATCAAAGAATTGAAACAGCACACACATCATCTCTTCTTGGAAACCGGATGTAGCCAAACTAAGGAGTCGACCATATTTCTTGGTAAAAGGAGAATCCTCGGGCACTCTTGAGGCTAACTCTTGAAGCTGAGGGTGTGCTTTTACAAAGCTGATTCGGATGGTATTTCTTCGGACATAATTCATGGCCTACAAAACAAAAACAAAGATAAATTTCTAAATCCTTGAAATGGTTAGTGAGCATGCTCATGATGCTTATGATGTTTATGATGTTATGTACAAATAAATATATACACATAAAGCAAATAAATCCTTATGTTTTAGGCTTGCATGAGGTTTTATAGGTAAGTACCCTCTTGAAGTTTAGTTGGTTCAACCTGTCCTAGTAATAGTGATTGGGTTCTAAAGGATCTCAATATCACTGACCTTTCTCTTAGGCATTGTCTCAGCATAATCAATCTTTTCTTGCGGCCGAGATATCCCAAAAGTCCATCCTCAATGAGTGTAGTATTGAGTATCAACCAATTTTCAGCTCTACACCGAAACCGGTTATCTCACTACGTCCTAATGGCCAAGTTTGTTCAATTAGGGTTCTAAAGTTAATTAGTGCTTTATGACGCTGCTCAGTGGCCCCGTATTCTCCTCGATTCACCACGAGGGATACCGGTACCCACAAATGCGTCACACTAACATAGCCATTGTTTCAACTATATCGGTCTATGCCGTACAGTTTCCACAATCTATTTCTATTTACCTAAAGAGGTGTCCCAGATCCGGGTGGAGGATCAAAGCAAGCCCAAACAAAGAACAAAATGTAAAGCATACAAGTCAAACAAAGAAAGTAAGTAAAGGTGATCTAACCCTAAGGTAACCCCACTTCTAGTTTGGTCCCCAGCAGTGTCGCCAGTTCTGTGATACGGTGGGAGAACTGACTTGGTTGTTTTGCGTTTGTGTTTGAAAATGTTGCGGTTTAGCAAGAGTCGCCGCCGACTTTTCTTTTATCCAAAAGGAAAGGTGAAAAAGCACAGGAAAGACCTTTAGAGATGTTTTCTTGAGTTCGGGGGGTAGATTATGAAAAGGGAAGGTATTAGCATCCTTTTCATCCATGGTTTTCCATGGGCTCTTAGTTACTTGCTAGATCACTTGCTTTTGTTTGAATGTGTGTTTGTGATGGTGATTTTTTTAAAGTATTTTGAAAATGGAACTTCGTAATGGTTCTTGTCTCTATAAGAACGCATACAAAGGGTTTGTTTCGAAAATAGTTCAAAGAGGTGTTTGTGAAATGTGTTTTTGAAAGTAATTTTGAAAAGGGTTCTTATTTGTAATGGCTCTCGTTTCTATAAGAACGCGTACAAAGTGTTGTCTTTCGAAAATATTTTCAAAATGAAAGTGTGGGTGTATAAAATGTTTTTGTTGTGAGTAAGCAAGCGACTTGGAGCGAATCTAATTACTCAAAAAGGTCTTATGTATTATTTTCCTCCTCCTTTAGACGTTGCTATCTTACCATTGTTTTGGTAAGAAGCCTTATCGTTGGATGTGAAGGGACGAGCGTGGGACGTTTTATATAGTCATAGAAGGCAACCTATGATATGTTTTAGCAATGTCGTTTTAGGGACCATATTTTTTATCAAAGGCAACATCGAGGGTCATCGAGGGTCATCGAGGGACTACGATCTTTTATCGAGAGTCTTTGCTAAAATGCCCATGTTTGAGGGACATGACTATTTTTCCGATAGGAAATAAAGTGAGATTACCCTAAGGGTGCATGTGTGCAAAGTGTGTTTGATTGCATGCATTTTAGTCTTGATTAGTGTTGTCTATTTGTTGTTTTCATGTCTTGCCATACACACCTTAATTACTAGCATTTATATTTGAAAGCGATAAATTGCAGAAATGTAAAGTCCTATGCTATTACAATATTTTAGGGATGGGGGTACATATTTATGAATGGGGGTTGTAAATAAAAATTAAATCCTTAGTTACTATTACAACCATATTGAAATGTACAATATATAAAAAAGAAAAAGGACTTATTTAGAAAATGGTTTTTTTATCTTAATGAAAAGAGGAAATAAATTAAAAGAAAAATATTTTTATGCCTTTTTATATTGATGAAAAGGATTTTAATGTTGAAAATGATAAAAGGGAAAATAAATGAGATATAAGACCAGCGTGCTGCTACAAGCAAAACAAACAGAATCAGAAGTTCTGAAGCCAAGAGTGTTGTGACTCAGCCGGAGACGTCAGTGGGTGTCAGAAGTTATGAGTTGGTAAACTCTGGGGTCCTGCAAGGAACATTAGAGGGGAAACACAAAAGTTCTGGGTGGTATTCAGACAGTGGACCATAGGTCAGAAAATCTGTATTACACTAAAACAGAGTAAACCCCAGAAATTCAGTGTATTGTCAGCATGTAAAAACCAGAAACTCTGAGTGTGTAAAAACAACGAGTGGAAACATCAGAAGTTCAGTCTGTTTGACATGTAGGGAGAACTCAGAAGTTTTATACTGTGTTAGAGCAGTGAGTGAGTCATGGAAGTTCTATGTGTTAGAATGGTGAGTGAAAAACAGAAGTTCTGTTACATTTCAGCTCTTTCCTTATATCAATCAGCACAACGATAACTTATTCAATTTTCAGCAAATAGCAAATCAGAAGGATAAAAGCACCACAGTTTATGGAAGTTCTGATCCTGGTCTTGAGTCTAGCCTTAATCAGGAAGTTCTGATCCTCGGTTTTTCAACTTACACGGTGATATGGACAACATCAATATTATGATATTTACATGTTTAATGATGTTCTGAATGAGAAGATGCAGAGTCAGGGAGACTTACCTTGAACCTGGAGCGTGTGTTTGGGACTTGAGTTGCTGCTTTCAGATATTCTGGAGTCAGCAAGAGCAACGAAAGAGAAAACACCAAGTTCTTTTACTTCAAGGGAAGAACAAGGGTTTTGGTTTTCTGTTTGGGATTTCTGGATTTTTATGAAGGGGTTCCACAGATTTATTTTCTCTCTTTTGACAATTTCTCTCTTTCCAAAAGCCAGCCCCTTGCAAGTGTGATGGAGAAACTTATTTATAGGTGAATTTTTTGTGGTTTTGAGGGGAAAACATATGGGATTTAAAATTTTTGGCACACTGTTCCGTTGCTTTTTGATCACAACATTTTGTATTTGGTGCAAATACAGGATTTGGGAGAATGCAGACGTGGACTGGATTAACTTCTGGTTAGAGTACTGTACTGTAGCAGTGCAGCAGGTTGTTTAAACGAGGTCTTGGGATTTTGTGATATTCTGATCGCAAAAGATCAGAAACATAAACTCCAAATGCTGAAGGAGCATGTTCTGACCGGAGAACATTGCTTCCATATGTTCTGATTAAAGCATCATGTTCTGAACCATGTTTGCAACCTCTGACTGCACTTGCGTAGAGGCTGGCTCAGAAGTTCTGAAGTACTATATTCTCTTGACACTTAGAAAATTTTCTAAACATTTAGAAATTTGATTTTTTTTTCAAAGTAACTTCTAACTTCTGATTTTTGATGAACCAATTTCATGCCTTGATGAAATATGATTCTTGGAACTTGATGATTTTTTTTTACTAAAAAGTCAAAGTTTTACTTTTTAGTGTGCAAATGACCATTATGCCCTTGTGAATGACTTTCTTGGAAAATTTGTAATTTAAGGCTTGAAATTGGATGGAAGTACACCTGAGGGTCCAAGTTGATCCTTTGAGAAATGAGAGGGCAAATTTTGGGGTACCACAGCTGCCCCTGTTCAATCTTCTTAAGCCTGAGGATGTAGATTTGTTGCTCTGCCTTTCGTGATCTGAAGGTGGAAGATGATTGAACACTAGAGTACCCAGAAATTTGCACTCGTATGCAGGATTGCTGATTGGTGACGTCGGGAATAGGCTTACAGATGCCATTTGGAAGGCGACGGAGAATCATCGGGGATGGGCTTAAAGATGCCATCCCGAAAATATCAGTTGCATAAGAGATTCCTTGGCGATAATTCTTGTACCTGCTGAGGAGGACTTTGCTGAGGAATGTTGGTTTATGTCCTGGGAAGTAAAACCTAGGAGCTTAGGTTGTCTATTACTCTACTGGGGAGTTAATTCTTGATTGAGGGGGTGAAAATAGAATGTATACCTGGTCAGGGTCCAGGTTGTGCAGCGACTTACTGGGGAGATGTGAAACTGAATGTATCTGGTCGGGTCGGGGACTCACAGTGCTACAAACGATTGCTTGGAGGTAAGGGAGAAGGAACTTGGGTAGTAGGGTTACTTCGTTATGAAATCCTGGATAGTAGGGCTTGGTGAAGGAACTTGGGTAGTATGGTTACTTCGAGATGAAAGCCTGGATAGTAGGGCTTGGTGAAGGAACCTGGGTAGTAGGGTTACTTCGAGATGAAAGCCTGGATAGTAGGGCTTGGAGAAGGAACCTGGGTAGTAGGGTTACTTCGAGATGAAAGCCTGGATAGTAGGGCTTGGTGAAGGAACCTGGGTAGTAGGGTTACTTCGAGATGAAAGCCTGGATAGTAGGGCTTGGTGAAGGAACCTGGGTAGTAGGGTTACTTTGAGATAAAAGCCTGGATAGTAGGGCTTGGTGAAGGAACCTGGGTGGTAGGGTTACTTCGAGATGAAAGCCTGGATAGTAGGGCTTGGTGAAGGAACCAGGGTAGTAGGGTTACTTCGAGATGAAAGCTTGGATAGTAGGGCTTGGTGAAGGAACCTAGGTAGTAGGGTTACTTCGAGATGAAAGCCTGGATAGTAGGGCTTGGTGAAGGAACCTGGGTAGTATGGTTACTTTGAGATGAAAGCCTGGATAGTAGGGCTTGGTGAAGGAACCTGGGTAATAGGGTTACTTAGAGATGAAAGCCTGGATAGTAGGGTTTGGTGAAGGAACCTGGGTAGTAGGGTTACTTCAAGATGAAAGCCTGGATAATAGGGCTTGGTGAAGGAACCTTGGTAGTAGGGTTACTTCGTTATGAAAGCTTAGATAGTATGGCTTGGTGAAGGAACCTGGGTAGTAGGGCTTACTCTGCTTGATCATGTAGATTAGTTGACCCATTTAGTTTCGGGAATGGGCCTCACAAATTCAACATACACCCCCCTGATTGCTTCTAAACAGGCCCATCTCTTTTCTTTTTTTTATTTCTTATTTTTATTAATTTATTAATTATGTTTTTTTTACAAATAACACAAAAAATGATTTTTATCATAAAATCAAAAATCACAAAAAAAACATCAAAAATCATTTTCTTTCATAAAAAATATTTTATTTCCTTAATTAATTAGATTAATTTAATTTAGGGCAATTTAATTCTTTTCATAATTAAAAATAATTAGAATTAGGGTTTTAATTTGTACATAACTTAATTTTTTCCAAAAAAATAACCTAAAAATTTTCTCAACTAGATTTTTTAGGTTTTCTAATTATTCTCGTGCTTAATTCGCCGCACGCATTTTTTAATTCCTTTTTATTATTATTGTAATAGCAATTAGGGTTTCAATTTCGCATCTTTATTTTCAGTCCAAGATAATTATGCATCTGCAAAAGCCCTGTAATAGCCAGGACTTTAACTTTCTCGCTTTAATTTCCGCAAACTATAAAATGCTTAGATGTATGTTAATAGGATTGTATGGAAAGAAAAACTGAAAATTAATACGTTAGAAAACCCTAAATATGCAAAGATAAATTAAGTGAAAACATACACTCGCACATGCTCACTCCTAGGGTTTGCCCCACTCTGGTTGCCTTCGGTAAACGGTCATGAAGTATAGGGTTTGTTAGTGGTTGTCCTCTAGCCCCGAAAGATCTAAAATGACCCATTCGGATGTTGCCTCGGAAAATATCTTTAAGGCTTTAGGATGATTACTAACATTTCCTAACATTGCTTTTGTGATCATATTTGTCCCTTCGAATGTCCCTAAAAAACTCCAACGACGATGCTACCTATTTATCAATATGGGATAGCATTGTCTAAAAGGAAAACAAACAGACTTTTTTCGAGTAGGTAGATTAGTTCCTAGATACTTTCTAAAATAAACAAAAACTTTTTCACACCAACATTTTCCCAAACAAAGTTTTCAAAAACAACTTCGTAACACTCTTGATGACAGATACAAGGGTTATCACAAAGTTAAACAAAACTTTTCAAAACACACACAAGTAGTTTTCAAAATGAGCAAGTACCTAAGAGCCCGTGGAAAACCACTGATAGAAGGGGTGCTAACACCTTCCCTTCCTATAATCTACCCCCCGTACTCAGAAACATCTCGAAAAAGGTTTTTTCTGTTCTTTTTCCTTTTCCTGATTGGATAAAATAAAAGTCGGTGGCGACTCTTGCTTACCACGACATTTGCGAACAAAAAACGCAAACCAGTATTAACAGTCGGTTCTGCCACTGTATCACATCCATCATTTGATCAAGGGTTGATCATGATCCCTCAATAAATGCTCTTAATTCGTCAAAAGTCAAGAATTACTAATTAGGGTTTCTATAGGAAAAGTCAACCAAAGTTTGACCAGGCATAAATTTCTCATACTTCATCCATTTTTCCCAAACAAAGCTCATTTTGAATAGAAACCAATTCCCTATAACTTATATTCATCCCTCAAGTCCAAGAAATGCACCATTTGAAAGATACAAGCTTATATATTACATGTCATTTTCAGAAAGTCAACAAAAGGTACTTTTTGTCAAGACCATTTACATCAAGATAAAATCTTCAAATGCAAAATTGATTAAAAGAGGCATTGAAGTAGACATCTTGGGATTTCCAAAAATTCCAAGATCATAATCATGAGATAAAAATTGAGCAAGTTATGGATTTCCCAAGTAGGGAAAATTTGGGAATTTTCAAGAATTATGCATTGAGAAAATTTGAAATTTTAAGGCAAGGGATCAATTTCTTGGATTTCAAACATCTTTATAAGATTATAGAGGACCTCCAAAAACACTCTTACCATGACTTAGATTTTTTACTTATTTTGTACACATTTATTTTAATTTATTTCAAATAAATATAAAATAAAATGTATAAAATAATTGGAAATAGGTTTTGGCATTTGGGCTGGTGTTTTAGCTTGCCTTGAAGCCCAAGATTTTCGTGCAGCCATGTCCACATTCATTCAAATTCAAAAAATGACAAGTTTCCTTGTTTTTGGCCAAAGTTACAAATTTTATTCATGGCTTTGAAACGTTTGCTTTAAGGTTGTTTAAACCTTTGTTTTCTTGTCTCCTCATTCCTCTGTATATAAACAAGCATCTAGCAAGCATTTCAAGACACCTACGCAACCTAGAGAGAACTCTACCATTTTGGAAAAATTATCAAAAGTGGTAAAAATTCGAAACCCACTTTACAGGTACTTTTGGTCCGAACTAGTAATCATACATTGCTCTTGAGGTTCCCAGGGACTTGTTCCAACCATCCTCAAAGCTTACAAGGTCCCAGATCACCGGATCTAAGCTATCACCATTTTGGTATAATATCAAATTCGAATGTCTATTTTTATTAATTGTTGAATGTTCTAATGTGTGTATATGAGTTCCTGGATATTCTTAGAGCAGGTTAGGGGAATTACATAGAATGCATGACATCTAGAACATGAGATGCCATGTACCATCAAGTACTGTCCATACTGGATCCAAGGATGGACTTGGGCTTCACAATCTGGGCTTAGCGAAATTTCAATTGCAACCCCCATTCTACTTCAGCCATCAAGCCCAATCTCTTTTCTTTTTGTTTTATTTAGTTATTTCATTTCCTAATATTTTTTAATAATAATAATTTAAAAAAAACTCACAAAAAAATTAGGCATAGATTTTTTTAATTAAATAGTTAATTTCTTTAAATAATTAATTAATTAAATTTTAACTATTTTCTTAATTTAAAATGAACTAGAATTTAGGACTTAATTTAGATTTAATATTTCTTTTCATAAATATAAAAAACCACAAAAAGAGTTTAGTTTATTTTTCTTAAGTTAATTTTCTAAATAGACTTTAGAATTATTAATTTAGTTATTTTCTTAAATTAAAAACAACGCAAAAAAAAGATTTTTTTTCTCACTAGGTTTTAGAACGCATTTTCATTCTTTCAGGCATTATTCATTTATCGTATTTTTTATATATTCATGTAACTGTTATTTGGGATGTAATAGTTTTAAATAGGACTTTTTATTGCTTTATTTATTTTTCCCCAATTTTTTGTACATTGTAAATACCCCCTCCCCGAAAGTCATGTAATAGTCTAGATTTACGCTTTCCGCACTTTATTTTCTTGCAAAAATATAAACTGCAAGTAACTAGGCGTGTATGGAAAGACTGAAAAACAACGTTAGCAAACTTTAAAAGCAAAAGATAAATAACTGAATTGAACACAATTGCACACAAGCACGTCTAGGGTACCCTACTTCGGTTGCCTTCGAAAAATGGTCACAATTCTCGAAATGTGAGAATATTTAGTGGTTGTCCTTTACTTTGAAAGATCAAGAGTCCCTCAATGACCCTTTCGACATTGTCTCGGTTAAAGGTGATCTTAAGACTTTAGGACAATTACTAAAATTTCTTGCCAAGTTGCCTTCGTGACCATATCGTCCCTTTTGAATGTCCCTCAAAACATCCAACGATAGGGCTACCTACTCACTAATAGTAGGATAGCACTGTCTAAAGGATATGAGGAAAAGAACGACTCTTTCGAGTATAAAAGTAGATAGTTGTTAGAAGTTTGCTAAAAAACACTTTTTGCACTTACATAAATACTACTTTTCAAAAACAATTTTTGAAACATTTGCTTTGTTAACACTCTTGAGGATTGATACAAGAGTTAAACACAAAGCAAATCTCCGCACTAAGGCATTTCTAAAATATTTTTAAACACACAAAGAACAAATTACTTTCAAAATGAGCAAACCTCTAAGAGCCCGTAGAAAACTACGGATGGAAAGGGTGTTAACACCTTCGCTTTCCATAATCTACCCTCTTACTCAGAGAAATCTCTAAAGGTCTTTTCTGTTCTTTTCACCCTTTCCTTTGTTAGATAAAAGAAAAGTCAGTGGCGACTCTTGCTTACCGCAACACTTGCGAATACAAAACACAAAACCAGTATTAAACTGTCGGTTCTGCCACCGTATCACATAGTGTTACAATCAAGACAATTGTGGAGTCAAAGTTGCATGAAATTTATGAAGGATGAAAGTGTCAAAGCCAACACCCAACATGTTACAAGATTTGATCGTCATAAACACAAGTTCATTGTCAAAGAGACGATTGACCATAACAACGGGCTGCCAAGACAAGAGTATAAGGTTCTACTACCATCTCGTTTGTACGATTGTAGAAAATTTCAAGCCTTTCGCATGCCTTGCTCCCATGTCATTGTGGCATGTTTGTATGCTCATTGAGATGCATTATCTCTTCTATCTCCTGCTTACAATGCCGAGACCATGCTCATCGCATACAACAATGAATTTTCAGTGGTAGTAAAAAGAAATATTGGTCTGCGTATGAAGGGGAAATAGTTTGGCACAACGACCAAATGCAAAGGAAGAAAAAGGGTCATCCCAAAAGCAAGTGTATTACAACTGAAATGGATACGACCGACAAGCTAGAAAAAAAGTGTGGTATATGCCATCAAGTCGGACGCACACGAAAATATTGTCTTACACATGCTACAAGCTCGACAACATAAATATTGTATGTATACTTTGTAATTTTTTTAGATATGAATTGAACTTTTTTCCATTAAGCATGTTGGTTACAACAAACCTAATGCATACAACAATTACAATTAGTTAACACATCAAAATATCTAAAAAATTACAATTGTCAAAACAATTTCATCTGATCCATGCATCATCACCATTACGTCTCTGTCATTTTGACTCCCTTCCACCAACATCGAGGTTTTCCGGTCGCAAGTGAGGTGGTCGTTCTAAGTCTTTGAATTCTTCTAATGACTTCGCCATCTTAGATGTCTCTGTCTAACCATCAATTCAACTTTATCTTAAGATGATGTATAGAATGGATGTTCCAAAATTTCATTTTAATACGGGGTTTAATAGCCGAGAAACAAATATATCCATCTCTTGTGAAAATCATGTTAGATGACACGAAGAAAAAATTAGAGAGAAAAAGAGAAGATGTGTGAAGAATAGTAGAAGAACGGGGTATTATTTATAGAGAACGTACATACACCCATGCACCATATGAGATGATTCCTCTTTAAAAAAATGCATGCACACCCTTTTTCATGGCGCCTAGGTATTGCATGTGCCACCTCATATGACGCCTAGGTTTATTTTTAAGTGCATGTGTCATATGAGATGACATATCCACTTAATCTAGATTTTTTTTGAAAACTTGATTATTCAAGTATTTTAATGGTAAAACTTGATTATTGCTGGAAAAATTCTACAAGTGAAATCAAATAAAAATATTTTAACAACATTGTTATTCTTACACTTATTCCTAAACTAAATACTTACACTGTATGTACCGTTCACCGTATTTATACGGTGAATAATATTTTTTTTAAATATATATATATATATATATATATATATATATATATATATATATATATATATATATATATATATATATATATATATATATATATATATATATATATATATATATATATATATATATATATATATATATATGAATAGTGGCCATGATCAGTGTTCGTAAACAGTGTATGAACAATGACTTTTAGTAGTAAATCAAAGTTGGTTAATAAAATATAAAAAATTGATTAATAAAATGATGAATTTGATTAATAATCGCTCAAATATTAAAAATATTTTTTAGCAGTAAAATAAAATTAATTAATACAATATAAAATGTTGATTAATAAAGTTACGAAATTAATTAATAAATGTCGGAATTTTTAGTACTTTTGAAGTTAATTAATAAAATTTAAAATATTAGTTAATAAAATTACGAAGTTGATTAATTTAACTGTACTCTAATTAATATAAAAAAATATAAAAAAATATGAAAAAATAACGTATTGGTAAACAATGAAATACAGTATAATGTAGTGTAGGTTGTTAGTGTACGAATCATATTTTTCATATCTATCGTATTAGAAAATTTTAGATTGCTTAAATGACAAATCTGCCTTTCTTTCCCTTAAAATCAACACTTGTATGCCTTGGTTGAGCTCCATATTGTTCTGTTTGAAAATGCACTGGCTTTCTTCTTTTTTCTGAAAACAAATACCAAATATAAATATTATAAAAAATTTCCTTCATGGTTTATCAACTTCTCAAAATCTTACTATTAATTTTTTCCTTCTACCAACACAAATACATGCTACTCATTAAATACCTACCTTTTTCAAAAATTCGATTCCAATATTTTATTATATTTTATCTGTTCCCAACTCAAAAATTACTTTATATTTAATGCATTCTCACTATTATGTATTTCTCTTGCCTCATATTACACGTTTTTTCCGTTTTTCTATTCCTTCTTCCATTATATCAACACTCTCTTCTCACATTTCTTTTCCTTCATCAAACGCTCTCTTATCTCAACCTTATCTCTTATTTCTCTTCCTCTAAAAAAAATTCACCTCAGCCTTCAACTCCTATTTTTTATCGTTTCCTCCTACTTTTCTTTATGACCACACCCTTCAACTCCTATTTTCTATCATTTTCCTACAACTTTTTCATATTGATTAATGCATAAATTATATATTAGGGAATACTTTAAAGGGCTTGTCTCCATCCTTACTTTTGTGGATATACAACAGTGGATCTAAGTCATAGGAGTAATTAGGATTACATTCCATAAAATTTCGTTAGGGGAATAATTAATGTTGTAAAAGTTATATTTTAATAATTTTACATTAACCTGCAAGATTATATTAACCTAAAATTAATTAATTTTTTTACTATTATTATTTCTAATTATTTTATAACAACAGTAGAAAAAAATCTTTATAAAAATTAAAGGAAAAAAAAAGTAAATAGAAATTGATGGAGTAATTATTATTAATCAAGATGAGGTTAGAAAAAAAAATGAGAGTTTAAAAATAGAGTACTTGAGAGAGAAAGCATAGTGGTGCATACTGTATGAGATGACTACGTAGGTTAATATAATCAAATTCATATCCAAATTGTTTCATTTATTAAAACTCAATCCAAATATTAAATATTGAATTTGGTGGTCCATCTATGATCAAAGTGGTAAACACCCATAAAATAGTTATTGGGTATCCAAATTTCTTTCTCACCAAATTTTCCTGCTTTCCAATAACTTTCTCAAAAAAATAAACTCTACAAATTTTCATAAAAATTGAATGATGTTTAACACTTTATTTCAAATGACTAATTATTAAATAAATATAAAAATGTTTAATTATAATTAAAAATATGCAAACACTCTCAAATAAATTGAAAGATATAGTATACTAAATATTTAAAAAGCAAGATATATTATTATCACGAAGACAAATTTAAATTTGAAAGAAATTTGTTTGAACTTGATCTCTTTTCATTCAATATACATATACTTTATATAAGAAAATGAATGTGCACAGTGAATTAATTAATACTATCTCAGTATTAATTGATTTTTCTTTTAGGATTGATAAAACAAAAAGGATCATTTAAACATAAAAAGGTTTTAAAAAATGTTTTGTGACCGTGAGAACGACTGCGACAAAATGTTTTGGACATATATTGATATTGATACTGTTATATCCGTTTTATATTAAAAAACAAATTATAATTAATAATTTACATTGCGACGAACACAATCAATGTCGTAACACCTCTATCGACCGAAATTGCAAAAATTATAATACGACTGCGACAATTTTTTAAAATCTACTTAAAATTAAATTAAGGATTTGTTTTATTAATATTTAAAAAAATTAGTACTTAATTAATTTTAAAATTTTATTAATTAAAATGAATTGAATATAAATTAAATTTTATTTAAATAATTTAGATTAAAATTAAAATTGATTTCAAACCGGTTAAAACCCAATTTAAAATCAATTATATTTTTTAAATCAGTTTTTATAATTAATAACTTAGTTTGTAAATCATAAACACAAAAATAGATTGAATCACAATATACACTAACAATATATACAGTAACAATGCACACCCCTTATAGGTGAACATGTCCTTCCCATCAAATTTAATAATTAGATATTATATCGTCTTTTTTTCACAACTGTAAATGTGCTTATTTCACTATATATGTGCTTATTTCACTATGTGTCAGATTCTTTACTTATAAAATAAATTGATTATGATTTTTCATAGCAGAATAACTAATGCAGTTTATAGGATAGATATCCAGTTTCTATGTAAATTTTTGTTATAATATTAATAAATTATGAAAGGATTAATTAGTAAAGATATTTTTTAAAATAATTGTAGAGAATGACTAAAAGTATATGTAAGTATATTTAAATAATAAAACAAAATGTTTTTAAAAAATACTTATTTAATTATAGTTTTTTGAAAAAGTTGTCAATTTTAAAGTTCTAACTTCTATAGGATTAAGTAGATTGAACTATACATTAAAAACTAAAAATTAGACATTAAACCAATAAATTTAATACTTATTATTAATAAATATTAAAATAAATTAATTAATTATTTGTCATTACTTACAAAAATATGAAACATATATTTATTAATAAAGAGTAATATGATACATTTTATTTTTTCCTAATAAGAAAATTATATTAACAAAAAAAAATGAAACTATTAATTTATCAATTCACTATATAAGTAAAAAAATAAAAATATTATTGATATAAATATTTTTAAAAGGTCTTATTTTATTAAATGAGCATAACTTTACAAAAACAAAAATAATGTCAAACCAATAGAAACATGAAGTATTTCTTTGAAAAATAAATATATGTATTTCTTTTAAAAATAATAGAAACATGAAGTTACAGATCAAATAATTGAATATCGACGGGAACATAAAGTTACTGATCATAATATTGAACATTAACGGAAATAAAAAGTTACTGATCAAAATATTGAATATTTACGGGAACATAAAATTACTGATCAAAATTGTTCTGGATTGGGTCTGCGCTTGGTCCACCGTCGAGCAGGCCTAATCTGACGCCTTTACTATGACCCAATAACGTACAACCCAAGTCGAAAACTGTTGGGGAGTTCCCCACATATTATCCGGAGTTACCATTATCCTGTTCATCGAGAATAATTGGTCCATAACTTCCCTACTATCTCGAAATAATTGAACAGGGAGGAGGTCACGTGCTTGCTTCCACTAATCACGTAACTCTGACAGTCTTTGTTATTGGGCCTAACTATCTGGCTCAATGCATAGATCTTGGCCTTGCGCTATGGGCTATAAATACCCACTCATACGAGAGGGTCAGGTACATTGATTACTACTCACTTAAACTTTCTGCTTGCATTATTGTTCAAATACTTACTTTAGCATCAGAGCATCTTACAGGCACCCCTTTCACTTCACTCTCAACCATCATTCATCCCAAGCTTATGGGCCATCAACGATGCCTTCTGATCAGGTACGATCAATAGCGTCGTATGTGGGAATCATTATTTCCCCGTATTTTCCTAACTCTAGACCAAAGCAAACTCTTTCAACCACACGGTCATCATGGCCGCTCAAGCCAACAATGGGGACCAAAATGCTCACTTTCGCGACGTTGGCAACAACAAAAACAACAACATTGGCGTTCTCGAGAACGACATTAGGGACAGAAGAACTGCTTCCTCTTCCACTCGTCCACATCCTCTGGACGACCCTCTGATAAGGCTTAGTCAAATTAGTGTCCTAGTTTATAGCACTTCTATTAGTTGATTTAGTCAAGTTTTTGTAGTCAATTTTGTTTCCTAAAATTTAGCTAGTACGTGGCCTGTAGGTTGCTTTTGTTTTCTTATTTATTTGCTGAAGTTTACAATGAATAAACAGTCATTTCCAAAAGCTTCTATTCTGTTCCTGTTACATTTAACATTCTGGTACCAGAGCAGTGACCTGAGAGATGGGTTATTTAACACCCTCACCAGCATGTCAAGGAACCCGCGGTATACCAGGAAATCTCAGTGCCCGCTAATATGGATCCCTCGACCCAGACCCTGATTGCCGCACTCAATCACACCAATTACATGCTCTTCGAGCAGGGTGAATGCCTTACAATGCTAGAGAAGGCCCACCGATCATGATCCCTTAGAAAGCACAAAATACATGACTCGCGTAACCCGTCTCCATGATAACGTGAAACTCGTTCACGATCTCTTCCGTGGAGACACCAACGAGAGGATTCTCGCAGCTACTTTACTCGTCGTACCAAATGAGGCCCTCGGCTGGAGAGAACTCATCCTGGAATTGTCAAGAAGCACGATCGCACACCTCCGTGCAAAGAGCCTGCTCATAAAAAGAGCAAGGGCAAGGAAGGAGAGTAGAACTTAGGGAAATAATTCTTTCAACCGCATGGACCACTGTTTCGACCACTCCCCGTCTCGTTCTCCAGAATGAAGCGATGAAGACGACCCCCACAGTCCACTATCCTAAGCTATTATGAAGGCCTTTGTTCCCAAGGGGATGGAGAAAGCTCCACCTTTGAACAACTACGATGACACTACATACCCTGATGACCAGCTCGACAACTTCGAGATAATGCTCCACTTCCACAACATCGTGGGAGCCATCAAGTGCATGTTATTCCCCACAACTCTTAGGAAAGCTACCATGGTTTGGAACAAAAGCCCCCCCTCCCCCGAGTTCATCACCTCGTGGAAGAGCCTGAAGAGCCAGTTCTCCAGAAACTTCACAGCCTCTCAGTGACACCCAGAGAATGAGGCGCCCCTCTAGGAGATTATCCAGGGGAGCGAAGAGCCTCTCAGAGCAAACATTGACGAGTTCAACTGTGAGGCCATCCAAGTCTCTACTACCGACCATATAAATATGTACTTGCTCAAAAAAGGCCTTCTCCCGGGCAATGACTTTCGAAAGGCAGTCGATATCGAGTCTTCCCGATCATTGGATGAACTCCTCCATAAAGATCGGGCCTACATCACGTACAAAGAGAATGAGGCCACCAATAGCGCTCGTGATTCTAGGAATCACGAAACGCCTAATGCCTTGAGGCACAATGATGCATGACCATCTCGACGAACCAGAGATAAAAGAAAAGAAGAAAGACCCCACGACTCCCGCGGGCACAGAGGTCCAGCTGGACGCTTCACCAAGTATACCCCACTGACCGCTCCTCGCGAGTGTATCCTCGTGGAGTGTGCCAATGCTAAGTTCAAGGATGGTAGGGTTAGACGACCTAAACCTACACCTCTCAAGTCGGGGGTCGACAAGACCAAATACTGCCAGTACCACCAAAGTCATGGCCATGTCACTGAAGATTGCATCCACTTGAAGGACGTTATTGAGACCCTCATTAAGGCAAGGAGACTCGGACAATACAGAAGGAACAATGTCCCTCGTCGTGATAATCACAAGGTAAAAGAGATCGAGGAGGAAACACGACCCTCCGACGAGGCTGGCCCCCTCCAAGTTGCTTTGAACATCTCGCGACCAGAGGATTTTGAAATCCCCAACAATATCAATGACGAGGAGCCTTTGTTTACCCAAAACAAATGGGAAAAATCCCCCTCCATCATGGTCATATCAGGCGTGGGATTCAACAACTTTTCTATGAATTTGGCAAAAAAGAAGTTTAGCAAGCCGATAGATGTAGCCCTAGTCCAGATCGTAACCCTTGACCAGTTCTGGGGAAAATCCGAGCCCATCACCTTCTATCTCGAGGAACTTCTTGGTGGAGCTCCCAACTCAAACATCCCTTTGCTCGTGAGAGCAAAGATGGCCAACTTCGACGTGAATCTCATCCTGGTCGACGAGGGGAGTTTCGTCAATGTCATATACACCCAGTTGTTCCAGAATTTCTAACTCGACATGTCCCACTTGTCACCATACATGGGATCTAATCTACAAGGATTCAATGGCTCAACCTCCAAGCCATGAGGTTACATCGAGTTGCTCGTCATGTTCGAGATAAAAGTTGTCGCTAGACTGGTCAAGGTTCACTTCCTAGTGGTTGACTACGCGTATCTCTACAATTACATCTTGGGGAGGCCAACGGTAGCCTAGCTGACCGTCGTACCCTCCATGATCCACCTAAAGATAAAGTTCTAAACAAAGAGGGGTCACGTTGCCACCATCCACATAGACATCAAAGCTGCGAGAAGATGTTTCAATGCTGCCTCCAAGGGACAAAACATGGTCGACACAAAGCCATGAGCTACCCACAGAGCAACCTCCTCGGCAACAACAACTTCCTTGGAAGACAAACCCGCTCAAGCTGAAGAACAGGAGGCTCCACCCAATGTAGGCTCTGTTGACCTAGACACCCAATTCACCAAAGATAAATTCGAAGTCCCCAATGGCGAAAATGATCCTCTTTGTCCCATCCCTGATGGAGACTTCAAAATCATCATCCTCGGCAAGGACCTAAACAAAGGCGTGAAGATTGGAGCTGGACTTCTCGATCTGGCGAGGAAATAGCGTGAAGCCCGCTTAAGGATGAATGTTGATTTATTCGCGTGGAGCACTGCAGAAATGCCCAGATACGACCCTAAAGTCACCTGCCACCAGCTTTATGTAGATCATGTCGCTAGGGCAGTAGTTCAACGTAGGCGTAAACAGTCTCCCGAGAAAGTGGAGGCTGCCGAAAAAGCTGTAAAAGACCTCTTATAGGAAAATTTTATATTTGAGGCCTGATATTCAACCTGACTCTCCAATGTTGTACTTGTTAAGAAAAATAATGGAAAATGGCGTATATGTGTTGATTATACTAATCTCAACCAGACATGTCCCAAAGATGCATATCCTTTACCTAATATTAACATGCTGGTCGACAACTCGACTGACTATAAACTCATATCATTTATGGATGCATATTCAGGTTATAATCAAATTCCCATGGCTATAAGAGAGAAACAATGCACGACTTTCATGACCAGGTCGAGAAATTACTACTACAATGTAATGCCCTTCAGACTAAAAAATATGGGCGCAACTGTGATCGGTGGAAATAGAACTGACTATTTTTTGGAATGCTGGTTCGCGTTCTGCGTTTGTTTGCGCAAAATGTCGCGGTAAGCAAGAGTCGCCACCGTCTTTTATTTTCTTCAACAAGGAAAGGACAAAAGCACAGGAAAAATTCCTTTTCGAGATGTTTCTCGGGTTCGGGAGGTAGATTATAGAAAGGGAAGGTGTTAGCACCCTTTCTATCCGTGGTTATCCACGGGCTCTTAGGTACTTGCTCACTATGTTTTCAAAAGGTTTTTGCTTTTATTGTGTTTATGGGTTTTGAAAAAGTTTTGTTTGAAAACTCCGATTTAACTCTTGTATCTGTCCTCAAGAGTGTATGAAGTGTTGTTTGAAAACCTTGTTTGAAAAAGTGTAAGTGCAAAAAGTATTTTTGTTTTGAAAGAGCAAGTACCTGAGAACCTCTACCTACTCAAAAGAAATTAAGCTGTGTAAATGTCCTTTAGACAGTACTATCCCACTATTGAGGAGTAGGTAGCACCGTCGTTGGAGTTTTCGGGTCAATTCGATTTTAGGGACATGTGGTCACTAAAGCAATGGTAGGACGCCTTAGCGGTAACCCTAACGTCTTAGATCGTTTTTATTCGAGGCAACCGTTTCGAGGCAACTTTGATCTTTGGATAGGAGGACGACCTCTAAAACACCCTATACTCAATGACCACGTCGAGGCAACCAAGTGAGGCGTACCCTAGGAGTGGCGTGTGCGAGCGTGTCAGGTTTCAGTTATGTTGTCTTTGTACATGTTATGGTGAGCTACGGTTGATTTTAATTTAAGAGAGATCTTGTCATGCATAGCCTAGTTAGCATACATCTAGCAGTTAATATTGTGGAATTTAAAACTAAGCTATTACAAGACGTCGGGTATTTACATCGCCAAAAAACAAATCCTTGAAAAAGTAAATTGCGGGAAATAAATAAAAGCGATAAAAAAGGGTCCTAATTAAAGCTATTACATCTTTGGAGCAAATACAATTATATAGATCAAAATATGAATCAAAAATAATCACGCGCGCGAGAGAAAATTGAATCGGAGAGTTTTTTAGGGTTTTGACCCTTTTTTAAGAAAGAAAGAGATTTTATTATTTTTTTGGCATTTAGTTAAACCTAAACTAATTAATTAATGAAAAGAAATATTTTTGGTTTTTTGAAGGTTTAAGGAAATAAAAATAAAATGATTAAAGTTTATTAAAAACCCTAATTCTACATTAATTTTAAATTATTGCAAAAAAAGTTAAAATTATCCTAATTAAAACTAAACAAATTATATTAATATTTATTTACAAAAATAACTAATTAAATTTAATAAATAAAAATATTATATTTTTTATGTTTTCTGAATTTATTATGAAAATATTAATTATTTTTGTCAGTAATTAATTAAATGATAAAATTAAATAAGTAAAATAATAAAATATAATGAAAGAAAGAAAAAATAAAAGAGGCAAACTCAGGGGGTTTGGGCCCAAAGAGGAGGTGTATTTGCAATTCTGAAGCCCATTAACATTCCAGCCCTGTTGACTTTTCTGATTACCCACGCGCTGATTGACTGGGGAGTATGATGGTCCTTCATCTTTGGCCATTGGATTTGAGTTTGAAGACATCTGGCGCTTGGGAATTGGAGGTGTATGGTGGACCACGTTGTGAAATCTGCATGTGAACATAGGAAGAAAAATAGAATAAATGTTTTGGGGGACCTGAGATTCGAACCCAGGTCCCAAGGCTCATTGGCCAGCGTCCCTGCCACTACACCACATGCATCTTTTTGTTATTGGAATAATAAGTGATTATTATATATGCAAACAAAACAATATGCTGTAAATAAAAAGTAAAACGCACGCTTTTCAAATGGACCAACCAGATGATAACACATCATCGTCTTCAACCTTTTTCCTGTATAATTAGAATCAGATAGCGGGGGTTTTTAACCCCCACTACTTCCTGCAAGGAAAAATAGCGATTAGGCACACAGCAATCATAAATGTTTCGCGAGGTGTGGGTTGGAATCGTCTTGGCCTCACGATTTCAACCATGTATCCTATTAGTCCCAATTTTTCCTGGATTGAAAAGCCCCATTTAAAAGCTCAAGAACCCTAGAAATTCAGTCATGGTATCTTTCGATTCAGGGCGTTACAGTTCAATTCAATCATGCCATTAGCTTTGTATGATCTCTAGCAATGCAAAACAATCACAAACACATGTTAAATGCGCATGAATTAGGAGATATAATTCTTAATAAGAAGTGTAAACCGTGGGACTGTATGCAGCGATTCCTTGAGCTTTAGTGCCTGAATTTGATTGCAAAACACTCCTGGGGCCTCCTGCAATGTGTTTGGATGGACAAAACGCCTTGAATTGGCCTGGAATGCAAGAACAGGTTTTTAGTTTTCTTGAAAATTCTTGAATTTTGCTATGGCCATTTCTGCAGCTTTTTCACGTGTCCTAGGTCATGGTTTGCTTGCATACATATAGGAGAATCAAATTAGGTCAAAACTTTTGATCCAATCCATGTGCATTGAAGATTAAATCCTTGATTGAAAATCAAATATTCTTGATTTTCAATGATTGAACAATGTTTCCAAAATTGGATTTTTTGTATCTTTTTGATTGTGCACGAATTAGTCAGCATATTTGGATCATATTTGGTTCACAAATTGATTTAAAAATCAAATCTTGTATTTTCTTATGATTTAAATTAATTAAATGAATTAATATATATTAAAAATCCATTTAATCAATAAATTTAAGAAAATAAATCCAATTCATCTTGGTGGGTCGTGCATAGGTCATGGGCGAAGTTTCAAGAAGAGATTTGAGGCCCATTAGCAAAAAGAAGGTGTTTTGAGCAAAGTTGACTTTTGCAAATTCATGAAACTTTCCCAACTTCTCCAATGCACAACTTGCTCAATTTTGATCATATGACCATGTTCTTGGACATTTTGGAAAGCTCTTGAAGTCCTCTAACCAATGCCTTTGGTCCCATGTCATTTGGATTTACCAATCTCAAGTTATGGCCTTTGACTCAAAGTGTACTTTTGTTGACTTTTGAATTTGACCTATAATGTAAAAATTGCTAACTTTTTGTGAGAGTACTTCTTGATCTTGGAGTGTGAAGATGGATTGTAGGAAATTGCATCCTCTTAAAAATGAGCTTTGGATGGAATTTTTCTGATAAACCATGGAAGAGTTATGCCCTTGTCAAAGTACAGTTGACTTTTCTACTGTCCAAAAATAGTAACTTTTGCATCTTGATGATTTTTTGAACTATTCCTGTGGAATCATGATCAAGACTTGATCAAATGATGATTGTGAACTCAAAATAAGATGTTGACCAAGAATTCTGACTTTTGACTGCAAAATGACCATTTTGCCCTTGTAGTTGACTGTAGATCAAATGGAGCTTTTGATTGTGCAAACTGGTACTGTGAGTCTTGAAACTTGGCATGTAGGTGCTAGAGAATATATATAGGCCTATGAGACTTGATTGAACCATTGATAACCCCAAATTCCTTGAAAGAACCAAAACCCCAATTTCAGCTGTCTTAGGAGGTGATTTGACTATACAACCCTTGAGCCATTTTGAGCAATTTGAAGATCATTCTTGACAAATCTTGAGGAATATGGGAGGGCAAATTTTGGGGTACAACAGTTGCCCCTGTTCAATCTTCTTAGACCTGAGGATGTAGATTGGCTTGCGTGCCTTTCGTGATCCAAAGGTGGAAGATGATTGAACACTAAAGTGCCCAGAAATTTGCACTCGTATGGTGTAGTATCAGCAATGTGATGTCGGGAATGGGCTTATAGATGCCATTTGGAGATTGTTGGTTGAATTGTGATCTTGTAAGTTGAAAGAAGGAACCCGTGTAGGGTTGCTTGACGATGAGTCCGTGTAAAACTGCATTTTGGAAGGAAGGAAACCTGTGTAGGGTTTACTGATGATGAGTCCGTGTGAAACTGCATCTTGGAAGGAAGGAAACCTGTGTAGGGTTGTTTCAGGATAAGTTTGTGTGAAACTTCTGGAGGAACCTGGGTAAGGTTACTTTGGGATAAGTTCGTGTGAAACTTCAGGATGAATCGGGGTAAGGTTATTGTGAGATAAGTTCGTGTGAAACTTCAGGATGAACCGGGGTAAGGTTACTGTGAGATAAGTTCGTGTGAAACTTCTGGAGGAACCTGAGTAAGTTTACTTTGTGATAAGCTCGTGTGAAACTTCTGGAGAAACCTGGGTAAGGTGATAAGTCCGTGTAAAACTTCTGGAGGAACCTGGGTAAGGTTACTTTGGGATAAGTCTGTGTAAAACTTCTGGAGGAACCTGGGTAAGGTTACTTTAGGATAAGTCCGTGTAAAACTTCTAGAGGAACCTGGGTAAGGTTACCTGATGATGAGTCCGTGTGAAACTGCATCTTGGAAAGAGAAGGAACCTGTGTAGGGTCACCTGATGATGAGTCTGTGTAAAACTTCATCTTGGAAGGAAGGAACCTGTGTAGGGTCGCCTGTCGATGAGTCTGTGTAAAACTTCATCTTGGAAGGAAGGAACCTGTGTAGGATTGCCTGATGATGAGTCCGTGTAAAACTGCATCTGAAGGAGAAGTAACTGGTGTAGGGTTTCCTGATGATGAGTCCGTGTAAAACTTCATCTGAAATTGAGAAGGAACCGGTGTAGGGTTTCCTGATGATGAGTCCGTGTGAAACTTCATCTGAAAGAGAAGGAACCGGTGTAGGGTTGCTTTATGATGGTCAAGTAGATAATTGTCCTGTCTGGTTTCAGGTATTAACCTACGATCAGTCATCCACAAAATTTTCTTGGCTTGTTACAGGTATTAATCTGGAATTAGTCGTCCACAGATGCTTTTCCTGGCTTGTTACAGGTATTAATCTGGGACTTGGAAAGGTTGATGGTAGCCATCTTTTGATTGACCTTTTCCTGAAAAGGCAAAACATTAGCTGTATGCAATGTCATGATGCATGAACTGCATGATGTCAAGATGTTCTCAAGAATAAATGATATTTGTGTTGTATGATGCGTATGCATGTCATGATGTATGAAGATGTGATGTTTTTAGTTGGGGAAAATAAATCCCGGAGCTGCTGGAGAATAGTGTTGAGTTCTTCGTTTCCGCTGGGGATGATGAACGAAGATGATTGTGAGAATAAACCTGCAGGAGGAAAAAATCTCCGTTGGGGAATAAACCTGGTGAAGAGATTACTCTGCGGGGAATTACTCTGTGGGGAGAGATGCTTTGCTAAGATTTTAACGATAACTCCGCTGGGGGCTCCGTTGATAAGCTCTGTTGGAGATTTTGATAATGAACTCCGATGGGGATAGAAAGAACTTTGCTGGGGGTGATCTTTCAGTTGCACCTTGCTGAGGATAACCCAGTTAGACTCTTGTGGGGATAACCTCTGAATTTGGCTGAGGAGATGCATTTGTACTCTGCAGGGGACAAGCTTCCAGAATCTACTGGGGAAGATGATTCAACTCTGGCGGGGGGGCTTTTTAGATTGCGCTGAGAAACGGCTCCACTGGGGGGTATCTTGTATTCCGCCGGGGAACCTCCTTATATTCCGTTGAGGAATATTAAGACTGTTAGGGATACTCTTATGCTTGTTGGGGAATATCCTTATACTCCGCTAGGGAATATTGAGACCTTATGGGGATACCCAATCTTTTTAAGGCGGATGGTAGACCAACTCTGCTTGGGGGAGAGTATGGCTGATTCGTTCATAGTTGCAAGTCTCAATGGGGAGAGCTTCCATTACTGTCTTACTCTGCGGGGCGTGAAGGTATCTTGGTCATATTCTTCAGCTGAATCTACCTTGTACCTGGTGGACAAAGCAGCTTGTACAGTTCGGACAATTCTTATTGCCCCAGTTTCTGCGGGAGAAGAAGGCCTATGAGGTGCTTGATAACTGCCGATTGACAAATCTTCTTCTAGTAGGCAAGTGACGAGATGACGGGACATAGTCGTACGCTTTGATCCCTAATTTTTTCCTGGACCGCCCTTTCGGGTTTTCAGTCCATCGGGATACCCTTTTTTACCTAAGCCGCCTTTTCAGGTTTTCGACTTGCCGGGTGTACAGATTTTTCATTTTCATCCCTTATTTTTGCCCGAACCCTTTTGGTTCGCCGGGAAGCCCTTATTTTTGCCTAGGCCAGTCGACCTAGTGGGTTTGCGTAGTATTTTTTTGACTATGTCCACGCTCTTAGAATGTAGGGAGGTGTCATTGTCGGTAGTGTTGTGTTTCCATACTACCAGAAGATCTTCGTTTGATCATGCAAGATTCATTGTTGGAATTCATGTCTAATTCCCCAAGTAACTCAGGCGGAGATTTGCCCCTGGCTATTTGGCATCTTGAGAGATTCCTTGAATCTTGACTTGACTGCCCTAGATGATGGAAAATGATCATGTCTGCCCCTTGGTTGGAAGTGTTTTTTCCACTTGAGGTGACCCTTTTTATTGAAAAGGTTTTTGTTCACTAGATATTCGTCGTGCGAATTTCTCTGCTGTTGAACAAATAGTCATATGCAAACAATGTTATTTTAAGAATGCAAAGCTTATGTTTGTCTTGAAGTTTTTTTGAAAATGCAGTTTTCAATAAAACAGGCGAATTTTTTTTGTAAAATGTGATGTCAACTCAGGATTTACAGCAAGCCCTACAGGAGTCAGGATACCTTTTGTAACAGTATGCTTTCGAACTAACCCATGCTTCAACTAGGACTTTTAAGGGCTATAACGTGGCATGGTTCACGGTTTAAGAAACAAAGGATAAAGGCTCAAATTTTATTTGTACCCACCCGTTCTTCGTGATGTTCTTCGATCCTAAACTCAGCTAATCGTGCATTAGATCTTGTTTGAGTCTTTGCTCTAATATTCCGGTGATGGTTCGGATACTGATAGTTTATTTTGAATAGGCAGTCATTTCTTTTTTGTTGAGGGTTTGTAGGACCTCTTTCTTTTCGATTTTATTATCCCTGTCTTTTTGCCTGAACTGTTTCTTTTGTGATTACAATCATCGGGATGCCCCAGTTTTGTAAGTCTCCTTCATAGGTTTCGACTTATTGGGTTTTTATTTTGAGAGATAATGACTGCCTGTCCTGACGATTATAGGGAACCATCACTCTCTTTTGTTTCGGAAGGACTCCTTTGATGCCATTCATTGTGCACCTGGATCAGCTAAGAAGACTACCCTGCCCCAGGTTATAATTAAGGGTTTTAATTTTTTGTGAAAAGAAAAACTCCAACTTCTTTGGCTCAAAGGGGTTGACTAGGGATTATCTTCCTTATAACTCCACTGTTTAGGATTTGAAACAATGCATGTACCTCATCAACGGGGTCTATTCAAAAGCATACTGTAAAGATTGTGGTATCGTTTTCGTCATCCTCCCTCAGAGGGTTTAGAATTTTAGATCGAGAGTTGAACATCACAAAAATGAAGCAATTTTAAGCATAGTGAAAACAATTAATTCAAAACAGACACGTGTAATACATTAATGAAATAAAAGAGTTTGACATGATAATTGTTTGAATAAGCAAAGAAAAATACAACTTCAGAATTCAAATGAACAAAAGTGCTTTCAATCCTAGCCATGTTTTGGCAAGGGAGCAGTGATCACATTGGGAGTCTCATGAGGCTCGAATTCGATCTCCTTAGCATCAATCATATTCTGAATCTTGTATTTCAGCGCCCAACAATCGTCAGTATCGTGCCCCGGACTACCGGAATGATAAGCACACCTCGCATCTGGGTTGTAGTTAGGAGAAGAAGTCTTAGGGTTTGAAGGAGGGTTTATCACCGTAATCAGACTCATCTTCAACATGTGCTGCAATGCTTGTGACAATGGCATGTTGATGTTGGTGAACTGTCTTTTAGGATCGTCCGGCCTTTGTTGATTTCCCTTTTGCTGTTGTCGGTGTGACGCAGAACCAGAGATCAAGACTGCCCCTACGTGTTGGTCACGACGACTCTTTTGACTGTACACAGCATTGTACTCTTTCTTCCCACTGTAAGGCTTTTTATGAGCATCAGAAGGTGTAGCTTCTTGAATCTTCCCAGCCTTGATACCAGCTTCAATTCTCTCACCAGTCAAGATAAGGTCTGTAAACCCGACTGAAGAGTTTCCAATCAGATGGTTAAAGAATGAACCAGACAGGGTCCCCAGAAACATATTGACGAGTTCACGATCAGTTAAAGGTGAATGCACCCTTCCGGCAAGGTCTCTCCATTTTTGAGCATACTCTTTAAATCCTTCACCCGTCCCTATTGACATACTCTGGAGTTGGGTACGCGTAGGAGCGAGGTCGGAATTATATTGATACTGCTTATAGAACGCAGTAGCCAAATCCTCCCAGTTGCGGATACTGGCTCCATCCAGCTGATAGAACCACTCAAGTTGAGTCCCTGAAAGACTGTCCTGAAAGAAATGGTTCCACAAATTATTATCAGCTGTGTAAGGCTGGATCTTCCTTACATATGACCAGAGGTACAGCTTTGGACAGGAAGCTCCGTCATATTTGGCAAAGGCAGGTGCCTTAAACTTATGGGGAATCACCACCCCAGAGGATAAACCTAGGTCTCCGAAGTCCAGCCCGGGCACGTTCTGTATCTCCATAACGCTCAAGCGGTCTTCCAACTGTTTGTACCTATCCTCAGCATGAGGGTACTGTTCTTCATCATAATCCATCTCGTTGTCGGAGACCACGGGGCTAGGAACCCTTCTCTCTTGTGGGTTGTCTTTCCCTATAGAAGAGGTGGTCATATCAACCTCATTCTGCAGTCCATTTCCAAACCTGCATCCGGTGTTGAACAGGACAGTCCTCTTCTTCTTCTTCTTCCTCTCTTTCAGAATCAGGGTCTTCAAATCCTGTTGACCCTTGGCTAGGCTCATAACCAACTCTTGGAACTGGGCATTCTGGGCCTGGAGGGCCTTGATAGCTTGTTCAGTGGAAGGTTCAGAAGACATGATGATTTTTGAAATAAACAGCGAAGAAGATAAGAGACCTGTAATGGTACCTGTAATGCAATGATATGTAGGATATATGTATGCAATGTTTTCAAGGATCTCGCGGGGTAAACAAAGAAACTTGTTAGAATTTGAATTTTGCAGCTTGATTGAAGGAACTTCATGTTGTTGAGAGTCCTTCTTCAAGAGTTAGGCTCACCATATCGAGTGGGTCATAGCCCCTGACTCAAGTTATCATGCTTTGATTTCTAGACAACTTTGGCTAGAGGAAAATAAATCCCCTTTTCCCCTTGTTGGACAATTGATTTATCATAACCTGCATCACAAACCCTTGAGATCCTTGAAATGGTTAAGGAAATGATATGGTATGATGTTATGATGTGTATGTTATGCGTGAAGTGATGTGTGAGGTGATGTAAGTAAGCCCTGCAATGAATAAGGACTGTAAACAAAACCTGCAAGGAACTCATGTTGTCAGATAACAAGAATGTGCAAGTAGTTCAGATTTGAAGGCACACAAGTCACACAAAAGAGCCCTTAGATTTCAGGCTGGCATGAAGCTTTAGGTACTACCCTCTTTCAGTTTCAGTTGGTTAAGACCTGTCCTAAAAAATAGTAACCGGGTTCTAGAGGATCTCAATATCACTGACTACCCTCAATCGGTCATAATTCCAATTTGGGAACCTTTTCTTGCAGCCGGAACCATCGCGAGAGTTTAGCCTTAATGAGCGTAGCATACTGCTACTGTTCTATGGCCAAGTTGGTCAATTTAAGGTTCTAAGGTCAGTTGGTGCTTAATGACTCCTCAGAAGACCCATATTCTCCTTGTTCCAACACAAGGGATATCGGTACAGACCAAGGTGTCACACCAACGTAGCTATTGTTTCATCCGTGTCGGTCTACGTCGGACAGATCCCTCACAGTTTATTGCTACTTACCTAAAAAAGGGTACCCCAAGATCCGGGTTAGGATCTATAAAACTCCGATACAAGCCCACAAAGATAAATCATACAAAGCATACAATTGAAAACACAAGTGATCTAATCCTAAGGTACACCTCACTTATATATTCCCCAGCAGAGTCGCCAGTTCTATGATCGGTGGTAATAGAACTGACTGTTTTTTGGAATACTGGTTCGTGTTCTGCGTTTGTTTTCGCAAAATGTCGCGGTAAGCAAGAGTCGCCACCGTCTTTTATTTTCTCCAACAAGGAAAGTACAAAAGCACAGAAAAATTCCTTTTCGAGATGTTTCTCGGGTTCGGGAGGTAGATTATAGAAAAGGAAGGTGTTAGCACCCTTTCTATATGTGGTTATCCACGGGCTCTTAGGTACTTGCTCACTATGTTTTCAAAAGGTTTTTGCTTTTCTTGTGTTTGTGGGTTTTGAAAAAGTTTTGTTTGAAAACTCCGATTTAACTCTTGTATCTGTCCTCAAGAGTGTATGAAGTGTTGTTTGAAAACCTTGTTTGAAAAAGTGTAAGTGCAAAAAGTATTTTTGTTTTGAAAGAGCAAGTACCTGAGAACCTCTACCTACTCAAAAGAAATTAAGTTGTGTAAATGTCCTTTAGACAGTACTATCCCACTATTGAGGAGTAGGTAGCACCGTCGTTGGAGTTTTCGGGTCAATTCGATTTTAGGGACATGTGGTCACTAAAGCAATGGTAGGACTCCTTAGCAGTAACCCTAACATCTTAGATCGTTTTTATTCGAGGCAACCGTTTCGAGGCAACTTTGATCTTTGGACAAGAGGGCGACCTCTAAAACACCCTATACTCAATGACCACGTCGAGGCAACCAAGTGAGGCGTACCCTAGGAGTGGCGTGTGCGAGCGTGTCAGGTTTCAGTTATGTTGTCTTTGTACATGTTATGGTGAGCTACGGTTGATTTTAATTTAAGAGAGATCTTGTCATGGATAGCCTAGTTAGCATACATCTAGCAGTTAATATTGCGGAATTTAAAACTAAGCTATTACAAGGCGTCGGGTATTTACATCGCCAAAAAACAAACCCTTGAAAAAGTAAATTGCGGGAAATAAATAAAAGCGATAAAAAAGGGTCCTAATTAAAGCTATTACATCCTCGGAGCAAATACAATTATATAGATCAAAATATGAATCAAAAATAATCACGCGCGCGAGAGAAAATTGAATCGGAGAGTTTTTTAGGGTTTTGACCCTTTTTTAAGAAAGAAAGAGATTTTATTATTTTTTTGGCATTTAGTTAAACCTAAACTAATTAATTAATGAAAAGAAATATTTTTGGTTTTTTGAAGGTTTAAGGAAATAAAAATAAAATGATTAAAATTTATTAAAAACCCTAATTCTACATTAATTTTAAATTATTGCAAAAAAAGTTAAAATTATCCTAATTAAAACTAAACAAATTATATTAATATTTATTTACAAAAATAACTAATTAAATTTAATAAATAAAAATATTATATTTTTTATGTTTTCTGAATTTATTATGAAAATATTAATTATTTTTGTCAGTAATTAATTAAATGATAAAATTAAATAAGTAAAATAATAAAATATAATGAAAGAAAGAAAAAATAAAAGAGGCAAACTCAGGGGGTTTGGGCCCAAAGAGGAGGTGTATTTGCAATTCTGAAGCCCATTAACATTCCAGCCCTGTTGACTTTTCTGATTACCCACACGCTGATTGACTGGGGAGTATGATGGTCCTTCATCTTTGGCCATTGGATTTGAGTTTGAAGACATCTGGCGCTTGGGAATTGGAGGTGTATGGTGGACCACCTTGTGAAATCTGCATGTGAATATAGGAAGAAAAATAGAATAAATGTTTTGGGGGACCTGGGATTCGAACCCAGGTCCCAAGGCTCATTGGCCAGCGTCCCTGCCACTACACCACATGCATCTTTTTGTTATTGGAATAATAAGTGATTATTATATATGCAAACAAAACAATATGCTGTAAATAAAAAGTAAAACGCACGCATTTCAAATGGACCAACCAGATGATAACACATCATCATCTTCAACCTTTTTCCTGTATAATTAGAATCAGATAGCGGGGGTTTTTAACCCCCACTACTTCCTGCAAGGAAAAATAGCGATTAGGCACACAACAATCATAAATGTTTCGCGAGGTGTGGGTTGGAATCGTCTTGGCCTCACGATTTCAACCATGTATCCTATTAGTCCCAATTTTTCCTGGATTGAAAAGCCCCATTTAAAAGCTCAAGAACCCTAGAAATTCAGTCATGGTATCTTTCGATTCAGGGCGTTACAGTTCAATTCAATCATGCCATTAGCTTTGTATGATCTCTAGCAATGCAAAACAATCACAAACACATGTTAAATGCACATGAATTAGGAGATATAATTCTGAATAAGAAGTGAAAACCGTGGGACCGTATGCAGCGATTCCTTGAGCTTTAGTGCCTGAATTTGATTGCAAAACACTCCTGGGACCTCCTGCAATGTGTTTGGATGGACAAAACGCCTTGAATTGGCCTGGAATGCAAGAACAGGTTTTTAGTTTTCTTGAAAATTCTTGAATTTTGCTATGGCCGTTTCTGCAGCTTTTTCACGTGTCCTAGGTCATGGTTTGCTTGCATACATATAGGAGAATCAAATTAGGTCAAAACTTTTGATCCAATCCATGTGCATTGAAGATTAAATCCTTGATTGAAAATCAAATATTCTTGATTTTCCATGATTGAACAATGTTGCCAAAATTGGATTTTTTGTATCTTTTTGATTGTGCACGAATTAGTCAGCATATTTGGATGATATTTGGTTCACAAATTGATTTAAAAATCAAATCTTGTATTTTCTTATGATTTAAATTAATTAAATGAATTAATATATATTAAAATCTATTTAACCAATAAATTTAAGAAAATAAATCCAATTCATCTTGGTGGGTCGTGCATAGGTCATGGGTGAATTTCAAGAAGAGATTTGAGGCCCATTAGCAAAAAGAATGTGTTTTGAGCAAAGTTGACTTTTGCAAATTCATGAAAATTTCCCAACTTCTCCAATGCACAACTTGCTCAATTTTGATCATATGACCATGTTCTTGGACATTTTGGAAAGCTCTTGAAGTCCTCTAACCAATGCCTTTGGTCCAATGTCATTTGGATTTACCAATCTCAAGTTATGGCCTTTGACTCAAAGTGTACTTTTGTTGACTTTTGAATTAGACCTATAATGTAAAAATTGGTAACTTTTTGTGAGAGCACTTCTTGATCTTGGAGTGTGAAGATGGATTGTAGGAAATTGCATCCACTTCAAAATGAGATTTGGATGGAATTTTTATGATAAACCATGGAAGAGTTATGCCCTTGTCAAAGTACAGTTGACTTTTCTACTGTCCAAAAATAGTAACTTTTGCATCTTGATGATTTTTTGAACTATTCCCGTGGAATCATGATCAAGACTTGATCAAATGATGATTGTGAACTCAAAATAAGATGTTGACCAAGAATTCTGACTTTTGACTGCAAAATGACCATTTTGCCCTTGCAGTTGACTGTAGATCAAATGGAGCTTTTGATTGTGCAAACTGGCACTGTGAGTCTTGAAACTTGGCATGTAGGTGCTAAAGAATATATATAGGCCTATGAGACTTGATTGAACCATTGAGAACCCCAAATTCCTTGAAAGAACCAAAACCCCAATTTCAGTTGTCTTAGGAGGTGATTTGACTGTACAACCCTTGAGCCATTTTGAGCAATTTGAAGATCATTCTTGACAAATCTTGAGGAATATGGGAGGGAAAATTTTGAGGTACAACAGTTTCCCCTGTTCAATCTTCTTAGACCTGAGGATGTAGATTGGCTTGCGTGCCTTTCGTGATCCGAAGGTGGAAGATGATTGAACACTAAAGTGCCCAGAAATTTGCACTCGCATGGTGTAGTATCAGCAATGTGATGTCGGGAATGGGCTTACAGATGCCATTTGGAGATTGTTGGTTGAATTGTGATCTTGTAAGTTGAAAGAAGGAACCTGTGTAGGGTTGCCTCACGATGAGTCCGTGTAAAACTGCATTTTGGAAGGAAGGAAACCTGTGTAGGGTTGACTGATGATGAGTCCGTGTGAAACTGCATCTTGGAAGGAAGGAAACCTGTGTAGGGTTGTTTCGGGATAAGTTTGTGTGAAACTTCTGGAGGAACCTGGGTAAGGTTACTTTGGGATAAGTTCGTGTGAAACTTCAGGATGAACCGGGGTAAGTGTTGTACCCCAAAATTTGCCCTCCCATATTCTTCAAAATTTGCAAAGAGCATGCTTCAAAATTCCCCAAGGGTTGCACAGTTCAAGGGCCTCCTAACAGTCAAAAATTAGGGTTTTGGTTCTGACAAAGAAAATGAAGTTTCCAAGGGTCCAATCAAGTCCCACATGCCTACAAATATGGTCAAGCATCCTCATACCAAGTTTCAAGACCTACAGCACAAAATTGCACAGTCAAAAACCCTAATTGCACCACAGTCAACTGCAGGGGCAAAATGGTCATTTGACAGTCAAAAGTTCAAATTTTTGGTCAACATCTTATTTTGAAGCCACAAACATCATTTGATCAATGCTTGATCATGATTCTCAAAATTTGGCTCAAAAAGTCTCAAGATGTAAAAGTTTCCATATTTGGACAGTTGAAAAAGTCAACTGTAACTTGACCAAGGCATAACTTCCACATGGATTATCAGAAAAATTCCATCCAAAGCTCATTTTGAAGAGAAAGACATTTCCTACAACTCCTCTTCACACTTCAAGTCCAAGAAATGCTCTCACAAAAAGTTATCAATTTCAACATTATAGGTCATTTTCAAAAGTCAACAAAAAGGGACTTTAAGTCAAAGGCCATAACTTGAGATTGGTAAATCAAAATGACATGGGACCAAAGGCATTGGTTATAGGACTTCAAGACCTTTCCAAAATATCCAAGAACATGATCAAAGCTTAAAAATTGAGCAAGATATGCCTTGTGGAAGTTGGGAAATTTTTGGGTATTTTGAAAAGTCAACTTTGCTTCAAATGCCTTAAAATTGCTAATGGGCCACATTTTCTTCCAAAATTCATCATCCAAAGTATGTGCACGACCATTTGGCCCAAAGGGGATTTATTCATCATTTTTATTTATTTATTTGAATTTTTAATTACAATTAATTCATTTAAATTAAATAAAATATGGGAAAATACTAAACCAAAGTTTTTAAATCTTTTTTTGCAGAATAAACACTCCTTAAAGGCTTAGGATTCGTGCATAATCATTTTTGGAAGGTTTTGCCATGATTGGAATCAAATATTCATGGAAAAGGATTTGTAAGATATGCATAAAAATCAAATATCTTGTACATCAATGCAAAGGGTTTTGGATCCAATTTTCAACCCTAATCAGTTCCCATACTTATACTAATGCAAACCCTAGTGTTGGAGACCTCCAAGCTGCGCCAGAATTCAAGAACAACTTTTGCACTTTTTGTGAAAAATTCCAAAACTGAAAACGTGGTTCCAAAGCATTTCAAGGCAAGAAAGCTATCCCATTGCATTCCTGAGACTTCAAGGAACGTGTCTGAATCAAAATCATCAACTCTAACGCCCAGAATTGGTATATAGCAGTCCAACTGTTTCACTTTTTTTGCATAATCGTATTTCATCATTCATGCCATGATTTTGAATTCTAATGCTTGTTTTGTGTTAATCTTATCATTCTGAAGCTAACTATATTGTTCAATTGAGTTTTGCTTGCCCATACGCGATTTCACCATGGAAGATTGTTAGGGTTTCAGAAACCTTGAATTGGGGTTTCTCAATTATGGAAAAATCAGGACACGAGACTTAGACCATTAAAATCAGGACCTTCAGACGAACTCAATGCTTAGGTCGCGATTAATTTATGACCAAAGGATTTCTAATCGCTATTTTTGTATGCAGCACTTAGTGGGGGTTTAAAACCCCCGCTATTCAATCTGTTTTTGTTTCAGATACAACACACAGATGGAGAAGACGGTGATGTGTAAGGCGATGGTTGGTGTATTTGAATTGCGCGCGGAAAAATGCCACTAGCCCTTGTTTTATCTCATATTGATTTTTTGTCATATAATAAACAAAGCGCGTAGTTGGATCAGTTGGCAAGGCGTTGGGTTGGTAATCTCTGGGACCTGGATTCGAATCCCAGGTCCCCCTTTCTTGTTCCATATTATTTTTCTAACCATACTTGCGTGCAGCGTTCTCTCCAAAAGCCTACCATACACTCATGATCCAACTATGCCACATGGCTACTGAAGGCAATCCAAGGGCCTTGATTTGGAGACCACCATGGGCATGAGTCAAAGGTGTCACACGCCAGCATGAAAGTCAACAAGGCCAAAGGCTATTGGGCCAGAATTACTGAATTATACCTCCAATTTGGGGACAGAACCCCCCATGGTTTGCTCTTTTATCTTTTTTTGTATTTTTCTATTTTTATTTGTTTTAATTAATTTCCATTTTAATCTTTAAATTAATTTATTTTCATAAAATATAAAAATAATACAAAAAATCAGAAAAGACAAAAATAAAAATTTATTTTATTTAAATATTATTTTTTGTAAATAAATCTCACTAATTAATTAGGTTTAAATTTAGGTTTAATTCAAATATTTTTCTTAATAAATTAAAAAAAAGTGTAGAATTAGGGTTTTGAGTATTTTTTCATTCTTTTTCTTTTTTTTTCTCTCACCATGATTAATTATTAAATATTATTTTTGTAAATAAAATTGCATTAATTAATTTGGTTAATTTTAGATTTAACTTTAACATGTTTTATTAATAAATTAAAAATAGCTAGAACTAGGTTTTAATTCCAATTTAATTTTTCTTATTAAAAATCCATAAGTACAAAAACTCAAAAAATAATTTCTTTTCATTTTAATTTAATTAATTTGTTAATATAATTTAATTTCATTAAAAAGGGTCCAACGCCCTCGCATTCGATCGTAATTCCAATTCGCGCATTTATTTCCTTTCTTATAATTTTTATGTAATTCTCCCAAAGCCGTGTAAATTAAACATTTATCTTTGTCGCATCTTTACTTTATGTCAAATCGGGTCCTGGATTTAATTCGGCGATGTGGACCCGCGCCTTTGTAATAGTTTAGGAACTTTATATTTCTCGCAACTTTTTAACTGCTAATAATTGCATGCAAGAATGAATGTCAAAATAAAAGCAATGCGTAGATCACGTATACATGACAAGATAAAATATCTGAAAACGACACACAAATCACACACC
Organism: Vicia faba; assembly: GCA_948472305.1. Classification (NCBI taxonomy): domain Eukaryota; kingdom Viridiplantae; phylum Streptophyta; class Magnoliopsida; order Fabales; family Fabaceae; genus Vicia; species Vicia faba. The sequence continues at coordinate 1,049,831,747 of OX451739.1, forward strand.
ACCCCTAGGGTACGCCTCACTGTTGCCTTGCCTCTCGAAAGGTGATCGTCGAGTAGAGGATGTTTTAGTAAGTCCTCATGATCCGGGAACCTGGCATGAGGGTAGCTTCTAAGGTGTCTTCCTATTGCTCTGGTGATCACCATGTCCCGAACTCTCGAATTGACCCGAACACCTCCAACGGTGGTGCTACCTACCTCTCAATGGTGGGATGGCACTACTTTAAAGGACATTTACACAGACGAATTCCTTAGGGTAGGTAAACGACTCTAGATACTTGCTCTAATTTCAAAAACAAATTCAAAAATACTTTTCACACCGACACCTTTTCAAAAAGCTTTCGAAAGCAAATTTTTCAAACACTCTTGAGGACCGATACAAGAGTCGAACTGGAATTTTTCAAAGAAACTTTTTAAAACCCACAGTTGAAAAGCAAACAAACCATTTTTGAAAACACAAATGAGCAAGTATCTAAGAGCCCATGGATAACCATGGATAGAAAGGGTGCTAACACCTTCCCTTTCTATAACCTACCTCCCGAACCGAGAGCAATCTCTAATAAGGAATTTTTCTGTGCTTTTGTCCTTTCCATTTGGAGAAAATAAAAGACGGTGGCGACTCTTGCTTCCGCGACATTTCGCGAACCATCGTTAAACAGTCAGTTCCAGATCCACCGATCACAGAACTGGCGACTCTGCTAGGGACCTAAACTTAAAGTGAGGTGTACCTTAGGGATAGTTCATAATTGTGTTTTCAATTGCTTCCTTTGCTTGCTTTAAATTGTGGGACTGTCTTGGGAGTTCTATATATCCTAACCCGGATCTGGGGATACCTTCTTAGAAAGTAGCAACAAGGTTGTAAGGGAACTGTGCGGGGTATACCGACATGGTTGAAATAGTCTGCTACGTTGATGTGGCACTTTGGTGTGTACCGGTAACCCTTGAGTTCAGTCAAGGAGAGTACGGGGCCTCCGCGTGGTGTCATGAAGCATCAACAGACCTTAGGAACCTTAATTGAACTATCTTGGCCTCTTTAGGGTAGTGAGATAACTGACTTTGGTGCAGTCTGAGGTTGGTTGATACTCGATACTACACTCAATTGAGGGTTGCTTTCCTGGAATATTTCGGTCGCCAGTTCAGTGGCTAAATCGAAACGATGAACAATGAAAGCAATCCCGTGATATTGGGACCCTTAGAACCCGGTTACTTTAATAGGACAGGTTTGAGCCCACCAACTTCAAGAGGGTAATACCCAAACCCTATGCTGGCCTTAAACTCTAAGGGCTTGTATTGTGTGACTTGTGTGCCTTACATGTTTGCCTTTGTAAATATCTGTGGTGTGTTTAATCATAGCATCATGACATCATCCAGCATCATATGCATTGACTAACCATTTCAGGGGTTCGAATCTTCATCTTTGTTCTTGTTTTGTAGGACATGGAAACTGTTCGCAGAAAGACAATTCAAATCAGCCTTGTAAGGATCCCTCCTCAGCTTAAGGAGCTTATATCCAGGATTCCCGAGAGCTCTTCATTCAGTGAAAGACATGGAAGACTCATCAGCTTGGTCAATACCAACATTGAGGAAGACATGATAAAGGTCCTGTTCCAGTTCTTTGACCCTCTGCATCACTGTTTCACCTTCTTGGATTATCAGCTGGTACCTACATTGGAGGATTTCTCCCGGCTCCTGAAGATCCCTATCCTTGATCAACTACCCTACAACGGTACAGAAAAGGAACCCAAGCTTGAAGAGATTGCTAAAGCCTTACACTTACAATCATCTGACCTCAAGGGACATTGGGAAGTTAGAAGTGGTATCAAAGGGTTCTTAGCCAGGTTTCTGTTTGAAAAGGCCCATGAATGTTGGAACTCTCTTGACTTACAAGCTTTTGAAGAAGTGGTGGCCCTCCTTGTCTATGGTTTGGTGTTGTTCCCTAACCCAGATCAGCTTATAGATATCAGTGTTGTCCAGATCTTCATGTCCAGGAATCCTATACCTACGTTGCTGGGGGACATCCTTCACTCATGTTACACTCGAACCATGAGAAAAAGAGGTGTCCTTATGTGTTGCACTCCTCTCCTGGGAAGGTGGTTTATTTCGCACCTTCCACAATCAGTTTTGAAGAATGAGCGGGGTTTGAGATGGTCACAACGGTTGATGACTCTTACACATACAGATATACATTGGTGCCCTCGGTCCAGAGAGGATGTCACTATCATTGATCGTTGCGGGGAGTACCCTAATGTTCCTTTACTTGGAATCAGAGGAGGTATTACTTACAACCCATGCCTGGCTTGGAGACAGTTTGGTTATGCTCGAAGGGATGGTCCTCATGACATGTTAATTCCTGACATAGTTTTTGACTTCGACAACGATGCACAAGGACTTCGCCAGAGATTTATCAGAGCTTGGAGGATGCCAAGTAGGATAGACAGCAAGACACTGGGGCACAAGAACTCCATCCCGTTGGAACCTTATCTCAAGTGGGTACGAGCCCGCTCCCAAAAGTTAATGATGCCATATCCTCATATGCTCCCTGTGATCAAAGAGCCAGTCTTGGAAGGAGAAGTGTCCTACACCATTCAGCATCCTGACATGCCCACATCCTGGGAAGAGATGCAGAAGAGCTGGATCCAGCTTAAGGAAGAACGGAATTCTCTTGAGACCAGTCTACATGCTAGTGAAGAGAAGGTCCTGGAGCTCACCCGCCTATTGCATGAGGAGAGGAATCTCAATACCTACATAGCTCCAAAGAGGATGCGTAGTGTCTTTTGGGATTGATTTACTTTTGTATTATTTTGCCCGTGAGGCTTTGATGTACTGAATAATTATTTCCTTAATGATAACGTGTGTTCCTTTTTGTCTACGACAAATTTGAACTTTCGAACCCTTGAATGCATTGCATAAACACCTATCATTCATCATGTGCATAGCAGGTTTTCTTCTTTTCAGGTTGCTTACCGTTCTTCGCTGTTTATTTCAGCATCATGAATCCTGACTCATCATCAACCGAGATGTCCATCAAGGCTCTTCAGGCGCAGAATGCGCAATTTCAGGAACTAATCATGGGTTTGGCTCAAGGCCAAGAAGAGCTGAAGGCTCTGCTCCTGAAGAAGGAGAAGAAGAAGAAGAAGAGGAGAACTGTTCTTTTTAACTCGGGTCGAAGGTTTGGCAACACTCTGCAGAATGAAGAGGCTGGTTCTTCTATAGGTAAGAGTACTCCCCAAGAGGGAAAAGGTCCTAGTCCGGTGGTCTCTGACAACGAGACTGATTTTGATGAGGAACAGTATCCTCCGGCTGAAGACCGGTACAAGCAGTTGGAAGACAGGCTGAATGCTATGGAGATCCAACAAGTGCCTGGGCTGGATTTCGGAGACTTGGGTTTGTCTACTGGTGTGATCATTCCTCATAAGTTCAAAGCACCATCCTTTACCAAGTATGACGGGGCATCTTGTCCCAAGCTACACCTCAGATCCTACGTGCGGAAGATTCAACCGTACTCAGTGGACAAGAACTTGTGGACCAACTTCTTCCAGGAGAGTCTTTCAGGGACTCATCTCGAATGGTTCTATCAGCTGGATGGGACCAAGGTTCATAACTGGGAGGAGTTGGCTACTGCTTTCTATAAGTAGTATCAATATAATGCCGACCTTGCCCCTACACGTACCCAACTCCAGGGTATGTCGCTAGGGTCAGGCGAAGGTTTTAAAGAGTATGCACAGAAGTGGAGGGATCTGGCTGGCAGGGTGCAGCCTCCGTTGACTGACCGGGAGTTGGTAGACATGTTCTTGGGGACCCTATCTGGGCCATTTTTCAACCATCTCATTGGTAACTCATCTGCAGGGTTTACTGATCTTATTCTGACTGGGGAGAGAATAGAGGCTGGGATGAAGTCTGGTAAAATTCAGAAGGGTGCATCTGCAAGTTCTGAGAAGAAACCCTTCAAAAAGGAGGCCAGTGCTGTATACGGGTCTAGAAGACAAGAGAAACCTGAGCGCCGCCAATCTGTCAACGCGGTGATGATTGCTAAGCCTGCTGTCGCTCCTCGGCAAGCCAATCCTCAAAGGGCTGAAAGACCCCAGAGAGAGTTTACCCGTTTAAGTATGACCCTATCGCAAATCTTGCCGCAGTTACTATCCACCAACTTAGTGACTGTCAGGGAGGCCCCGAAAGTTGTGAACACAGCCTCTCCCAAATACAATCCAAATGCCCGCTGTGCTTATCACTCCGATAGCCCGGGGCATTCCACTGATGACTGTTGGGCCTTAAGGAACAAGCTGCAGGACCTTATTGACGCCAAGGAGGTACAATTTGAGGCATCTGAGAAGCCTAATGTAGTGACAGCTCCCCTGCCTGCTCATGGAGTGAATGCTATTGGGGACGAAGATGAAGTGGATGAAGCTGAGTTTGATAGCTGGATTTACCCGGCAACCGACAGTGGACCTAGCAATTGGAGTGCTAAAGACCATACTCCTGTTACTTTTGTTACGCAGTAATAAACTTCTTTGTTTTGTTATTTGTAATAAACAATAAATTGAACTCTATGGCCCGGTGTCTTACCCGGGGCACCGTGGCTTCATTTGTGAGGGCATATAAATTGTCATTTCATATATCATGAATAAAGACCTTGGACGTGTTCTTGCATTTCAAATCTTATGCTCCTTTTCTTTCTTTCCTTTCTTTATATCGCAAAACAGCTGTATTTACACACACTCACTCATACAGGTTTCAATCCACTCTGGATCTCACTGGTAACGACTCTGCTACTGCCAGTTATGACTTCGAAAATCCGATCAACTTAGCCGAAGACGAAGGTGAAGATGATTGCGAAGTGCCTGGCGAGCTTGCAAGACTGTTACTCCAGGAAGAGAGGACAATTCAACCACACGAAGAGCCAGTTGAAACAATAAATCTGGGTACTGAGACAGACAGAAAGGAGGTAAAAATTGGTGCCAACCTAGAGCTCAGCGTGAAGCAACGGTTGACTCAGATGCTACATGATTATATGGAGATCTTTGCTTGGTCCTACGAAGACATGCCCGGGTTGGATACCGATATTATGGTCCACCTCTTGCCTACTAAGGAAGACTGCCCTCCGGTTAAGCAAAAGGTCCGTCGTATGCGTCCAGAGATGTATGAGAAGATCAAAGCCGAGGTTATGAAACAGTTTGATGCCGGTTTCCTTGCAGTGACTTCTTACCCTCAGTGGGTTGCTAATGTGGTGCCGGTACCTAAGAAAGATGGAAAGGTCAGAATGTGTGTCGATTACAGGGATCTGAACAGGGCCAGCCCCAAAGATGACTTCCCTCTACCGCACATTGATGTCCTCGTTGACAATACTGCTCAGCATAAGGTGTTCTCTTTCATGGATGGTTTTTCAGGTTATAATCAAATCAAGATGGCACCTGAAGACATGGAAAAAACTACCTTTGTTACTCAGTGGGGCACCTTCTGTTACAAGGTCATGCCTTTTGGACTGAAGAACGCTGGGGCAACCTACCAACGTGCCATGGTCGCTTTATTTCATGACATGATCCATCATGAGATAGAAGTGTATGTTGACGACATGATTGCAAGGTCCCAGACTGAGGAAGAGCACCTAGATCATCTGCAGAAGTTGTTTGACCGGTTGAAATTGTACAAGCTAAGGTTGAACCCGAACAAGTGCACCTTCGGGGTAAGATCTGGGAAGTTGCTAGGCTTCGTTGTAAGTGATAAGGGTATTCAAGTGGACCCTGCCAAGGTTAAAGTTATTCAAGAGATGCCAGTTCCTAGGACAGAGAAAGAGGTCAGAGGCTTCTTAGGACGCCTGAATTACATTGCTCGGTTCATCTCGCACCTAACTGCTACTTGTGAACTAATCTTCAAGCTACTGAAGAAAGATCAAGTAGTACGTTGGAATGATGAATGTCAGGCTGCTTTTGACAGAATCAAGGAATATCTCCAAGAACCACCCATCCTTATGCCACCGGTTGAAGGGAGACCTCTGATACTATACCTGACAGTACTTGACAACTCAATGGGGTGTGTGCTGGGGCAGCATGACGAGTCTGGCCGAAAAGAGCATGTCATTTATTACCTTAGCAAAAAGTTTACCGACTGTGAGACCCGATACTCACTGCTTGAGAAAACTTGATGCGCTTTGGTATGGGCTGCTCGCCGGCTGAGACAGTATATGCTGACTCACACTACCTTGTTGATCTCAAAAATGGATCCTATAAAGTACATATTTGAAAAGCCTGCTCTGTCTGGGAGAATAGCAAGATGGCAAATGATCTTGACGGAATACGACATTCAGTACACGACCCAGAAAGCCATCAAGGGAAGTGTATTGGCAGATCACTTGGCACATCAGGCAGTAGACGACTATCAGTCTATGAACTTCGAGTTTCCGGACGAGAGCATCATGATTGTAACTGATTGTGAAGTACCTGGACCGGATGAAGGACCTGAGGAAGGATCCCGATGGTCTATGCACTTTGACGGAGCCTCCAATGCTTTGGGTAACGGTATCGGCGTTGTGATCATATCCCCTCAAGGCACCCATACTCCACTCACTGCCCGGCTATGTTTCAACTGTACCAACAACATGGCGGAGTATGAGGCATGCATCATGGGTCTCCAAGCTGCGATCGACTTAAGGATCAAGTATTTGAGTGTCTTCGGAGATTCCGCTCTGGTGATCAATCAGATCAAAGGAGAGTGGGATACGAAACATCCGAATCTTATTCCTTACAGAGAATGTGTGTTGACTTTGATCCCCCACTTCACAAAGATAACCTTTGAACATTTCCCAAGAGAGGAGAATCAGCTGGCGGACGCGTTAGCTACAATGTCTTCTATGTTCAAGTTCAAATGGGACAATGAGGCTCCCCGGATCATCATCTGGAAACTGGACGAACTGGCATACTGTTGTGATCTCGAGACTGAGTTGGTAACTGAGAAGCCTTGGTACCATGAAGTGAAGAGATATCTGGAAGCTCAGGAATACCCTGAAGGTGCATCTGTCAACGATAAGAAGTTTCTGAGAAGGTTCGCAGCGAAGTTCTTCCTTAGCAACGGCATCCTGTACAAGCGAAACCATGATTTAACCTTACTGCGTTGTGTGGATAAGACTGAAGCAGAAAGGATCATGGCAGAGCTACATGAAGGTACCTTCGGAACACATTCTAGTGGACACACTATGGCAAAGAAGATCCTTCGGGCAGGGTATTTCTGGTCCACCATGGAAGCTGACTGCTACCAACATTCTCGGACATGCCATAAATGCCAGATATATGCAAACAAGGTGCATGTTCCTCCAGTTCCTCTGAATGTTCTGACTGCGCCCTGGCCGTTTGCAATGTGGGGCATAGATATGATCGGTGAGATTAAACCTACGGCATCCAATGGGCATCGCTTCATCCTAGTGGCGATTGATTATTTCACGAAGTGGGTCGAAGCAGCTTCCTACGCTACGGTAACCAAGACTGTTGTGGCACGGTTCATTCGGCATAATCTGATCTGTCGATACGGCGTCCCAGAAATAATTATTACAGACAACGGTACCAATCTCAATAACAAGATGATCACTGAGCTCTGCGAGCAGTTTAAGATACAGCACCACAACTCTTCTCCTTACAGACCGAAGATGAATGGGGCTATAGAAGCAGCAAATAAAAACATTAAGAAAATCGTGCAGAAGATGACAGTGACTTATAAAGATTAGCACGAGATGCTATCGTTCGCTCTACATGGGTACCGTACCTCAGCCAGGACGTCAACCGGGGCAACTCCTTTCTCCTTGGTTTATGGTATGGAGGCAGTCTTACCGATCGAAGTGCAAATACCCTCTCTCCGGATAATGAAGGATGCAAATCTGAACGAAGATGATTGGATCCAAACACAACTTGATCAATTAAACCTTATTGATGAAAAGAGACTTGCTTCTATCTGCCACGGTCAGACGTATCAGAAACGGATGATCAGGGCATTTAACAAAAAGGTCAGACCACAAGAATATCAAGTTGGGGATCTGGTAATCAAGCGAATCATCCTTCCTCAGAGTGATCCAAGGGGCAAATGGACCCCTACGTACGAAGGGTCATTTGTGGTTAAACATGTGTTCTCAGGAGGAGCCATGATTCTAACCAACATGGATGGTGACGACCTTCCTCACCCCGCCAATGCAGACATAGTAAAAAGATACTACGCATGAAAAAAGACCCGCTAGGTTGACATACCTAGGAAAAAATTAGGGCTTCCCGGCGAACCAAAAGGGTTCGGGCAAAATGAAGGGATGAAATGAAAAAAATCTGTACACCCGGCAAGTCGAAAACCTGAAAAGGCGGCTTGGGCAAAAATGGGTATCCCGGTGGACTGAAAACCCGAAAGGGCGGTCCAGGCAAAAGTTAGGGATAAAGCGTAATACTATGTCTCATTGGATCACCTTGCATCCAGAATCCGGTATCTACATCAAGTTCAGACGGCATCGATCAGTCAGCTTCATCTTCAACTAAGGTCATCAAGTGATGAGACGCTCGGAGATATAAGGGCAATAGCAGAGTTGAAACCCAGTGGGATCATTCATTTCACACAGTTGTTTTATTTTCTCTTGTACAAATTTATATAAACTCTTTTGTTCGGCGGCGTTCTCTTACTAGGACGTCAGCCTCTTGTACATAAACGCCTATTTACAGGCAATTCAAAAATCAATATAAATACACTTTTCAGACAAACTGCCTTTTGTTTTTTCCTTTTTCTGTTTTGTTTTGCGAAGAACGTCCAAGGTTCAATTTGTGATATATGCATTGACAATAATTTGCTAACTCATGAATATTTGCATACAAAACAAAGGATTAATTACAGGTAACATTAGAAATAGGGGCAATAAAGAGTTGTCTAAGCAATCTAATTGTTCTATCCACCAAGGTATCAAGGTAGGTTCAGCTAAAGAACATAACCAGTATATCTTAATTCCCCAGAGAGTGAGCCAGCAAGTCAGTGCACTCTCCCCAAGCAAAGTTACAATCAACCTTAAGGAAGTGGGGTATCCTCCAGCAGATCTCAACATTCCCCAGCAGTATATATGCATTCTTAACAAGCATCCCCGGCAATCTTGGTCTAAAGATTGTTCCCCGGCGGTATATCAAACATTCAATGGAGCCGCTTCCCCGATATAGCTCAAAACTTCCCCAGGAGAGTCCAATCCAGCTCCCCCAGGAAAGTTGGAATCATCTCCCCAAGCAGTAAGCTTATCCCCGGTAGATTCTGGAAGCTTATCCTCGCAGAACACGAACGCGTCTCCCGGCTTTATTCAAAGAGTTATTTCCTTACCAGGATATAACTGGGTTATCCTCAGCCAAAAGCCACGGAAAGAGCGTCCTCGACGAAGTCTTCTTATCCCTAGCGGAGTCTATTAACACTTCCAAGGGTATCCCCAGCAAGATCGCCAAAGTACCTCTCTCCCCACAGAGTATTGCTTCCCAGCAAGATCGCTAGAGTATCTTTCCTGCCCGCAGAGTAATCCATTCGCCAAGTTTATTCCCCAACGGAGTTACCTTCTCCTACCGGTATTCTTGCAACTATCATCCCCAGCGGAAGCAAAGCATTTATTCTTCAACATCAGCCCAGGGAGCGACTTCCCGGCACCCGTCAAGGATTTATTTTCCTAAGACAAAAACATACATTCATAAACATCACATACATCATTATAGCATGCATATACGCATCACACCTTACAAATCTCATTTACGTTGAGAACATCATTGCTTGATCCATATCATGCATTGCATATGACTGACCTTTACCTTTCAGGAAAGATCCAGTTAAGTTCTCAGCTATATTTCAAGACCTAGACCGGTTCAGTTAAATCGACCCTAAGATTTTTCTGTTTCTTATCCAGTCCAAGGCCTTCTCTGGTTCAGTCAGATCAACCCTAAGATCTCCCTGTTTCTTATCCAGTTGAAGATATTCAAGACCTTGACCGGTTCAGTTAAATCGACCCTAAGATTTCTCTGTTTCTTATCCAGTCAAAGGCCTTCTCTGGTTCAGTCAGATCGACCCTAAGATCTCCCTGTTTCTTATCCAGTTGAAGATTTCAAGACCTAGACCGGTTCAGTTAAATCGACCCTAAGATTTTTCTGTTTCTTATCCAGTCCAAGGCCTTCTCTGGTTCAGTCAGATCTACCCTAAGATCTCCCTGTTTCTTATCCAGTTGAAGATTTCAAGACCTAGACCGGTTCAGTTAAATCGACCCTAAGATTTTCCTGTTTCTTATCCAGTCAAAGGCCTTCTCTAGTCCAGCTAAATCGACCCCTAACAGATTTTCCTGATAAAGACTCAGTAGAAGATATCCAAGATTCTCTCAGCGTTACTGTTGAGGTAGTAATCGCCCCAGATTCTCTCATCGTTACTGTTGAGGTAGTAATCGCCCCAGATTCTCTCATCGTTACTGTTGAGGTAGTAATCGCCCCAGATTCTCTCATCGTTACTGTTGAGGTAGTAATCGCCCCAGATTCTCTCATCGTTACTGTTGAGGTAGTAATCGCCCCAGATTCTCTCATCGTTACTGTTGAGGTAGTAATCGCCCCAGATTCTCTCATCGTTACTGTTGAGGTAGTAATCGCCCCAGATTCTCTCATCGTTACTGTTGAGGTAGTAATCGCCCCAGATTCTCTCATCGTTACTGTTGAGGTAGTAATCGCCCCAGATTCTCTCATCGTTACTGTTGAGGTAGTAATCGCCCCAGATTCTCTCATCGTTACTGTTGAGGTAGTAATCGCCCCAGATTCTCTCATCGTTACTGTTGAGGTAGTAATCGCCCCAGATTCTCTCATCGTTACTGTTGAGGTAGTAATCGCTCCAGATTCTCTCATCGTTACTGTTGAGGTAGTAATCGCCCCAGGTTCTCTCATCGTTACTGTTGAGGTAGTAATTGCCCCAGATTCTCTCATCATTACTGTTGAGGTAGTAATCGCCCCAGATTCTCTCATCGTTACTGTTGAGGTAGTAATCGCACCAGATTCTCTCATCGTTACTGTTGAGGTAGTAATCGCCCAAGGTTCTCTCATTGTTACTGTTGAGGTAGTAATCTCCCAAGGTTCTCTCACCATCCCGTTGAGGTAGTAACCATCCCTGATTCATTCATCACATCATTATCAACAAAAACCTTTTCGAAGCTCCAGACTCGATTCCTGTATCTCGCCAGGGCACGTCTGAAGTGGTTGAAGATTCGATTCCTGTAACCAACCAGGGTGCGTCTATATAAAAAGTTTGAAGATCAACTCCTGTAACAGGCCAGGTAATCATCTTTCTTTTTTCAGGTACGCAAGTTCTCGCTAAGGAATCTCTTACGCGATCGACACCCAGATGGCATCTATAAGCCCATCCACCTATCCATCACCTCTCAACATGGCATCTATAAGCCCATCTCCACAATTATCCATCACAGTCCCAAATGGCATATATAAGCCCATTCCCGACATCACACTGCTGATACTTTACTATGTGAGTGCAAATTTCTGGCCACTCTAGTGTTCAATCATCTTCCACCCTCGGATCACGAAAGGCACACAAGCCAATCTACATCCTCAGGTCTAAGAAGATTGAACAGGGGCAACTGTTGTACCCCAAAATTTTCCCTCCCATATTCTTCAAAATTTGCAAAGAGCATGCTTCAAAATTCCCCAAGGGTTGCATAGTTCAAGGGCCTCCTAACAGTCAAAAATTAGGGTTTTGGTTCTGACAAAGAAAATGAAGTTTCCAAGGGTCCAATCAAGTCCCACATGCCTACAAATATGGTCAAGCATCCTCATACCAAGTTTCAAGACCTACAGCACAAAATTGCACAGTCAAAAACCCTAATTGCACCACAGTCAACTGCAGGGGCAAAATGGTCATTTGACAGTCAAAAGTTCAAATTTTTGGTCAACATATTATTTTGAAGCCACAAACATCATTTGATCAATGCTTGATCATGATTCTCAAAGTTTGGCTAAAAAAGTCTCAAGATGTAAAAGTTTCCATATTTGGACAGTTGAAAAAGTCAACTGTAACTTGACCAAGGCATAACTTCCACATGGATTATCAGAAAAATTCCATCCAAAGCTAATTTTGAAGAGAAAGACATTTCCTACAACTCCTCTTCACACTTCAAGTCCAAGAAATGCTCTCACAAAAAGTTATCAATTTCAACATTATAGGTCATTTTCAAAAGTCAACAAAAAGGGACTTTAAGTCAAAGGCCATAACTTGAGATTGGTAAATCCAAATGACATGGGACCAAAGGCATTGGTTATAGGACTTCAAGACCTTTCCAAAATGTCCAAGAACATGATCAAAGCTTAAAAATTGAGCAAGATATGCCTTGTGGAAGTTGGGAAATTTTTGGGTATTTTGAAAAGTCAACTTTGCTTCAAATGCCTTAAAATTGCTAATGGGCCACATTTTCTTCCAAAATTCATCATCCAAAGTATGTGCACGACCATTTGGCCCAAAGGGGATTTATTCATCATTTTTATTTATTTATTTGAATTTTTAATTACAATTAATTCATTTAAATTAAATAAAATATGGGAAAATACTAAACCAAAGTTTTTAAATCTTTTTGTGCAGAATAAACACTCCTTAAAGGCTTAGGATTCGTGCATAATCATTTTTGGAAGGTTTTGCCATGATTGGAATCAAATATTCATGGAAAAGGATTTGGAAGATATGCATAAAAATCAAATATCTTGTACATCAATGCAAAGGGTTTTGGATCCAATTTTCAACCCTAATCAGTTCCCATACTTATACTAATGCAAACCCTAGTGTTGGAGACCTCCAAGCTGCGCCAGAATTCAAGAACAACTTTTGCACTTTTTGTGAAAAATTCCAAAACTGAAAACGTGGTTCCAAAGCATTTCAAGGCAAGAAAGCTATCCCATTGCATTCCTGAGACTTCAAGGAACGTGTCTGAATCAAAATCATCAACTCTAACGCCCAGAATTGGTATATAGCAGTCCAACTGTTTCACTTTTTTTGCATAATCGTATTTCATCATTCATGCCATGATTTTGAATTCTAATGCTTGTTTTGTGTTAATCTTATCATTCTGAAGCTAACTATATTGTTCAATTGAGTTTTGCTTGCCCATACGCGATTTCACCATGAAAGATTGTTAGGGTTTCAGAAACCTTGAATTGGGGTTTCTCAGTTATGGAAAAATCAGGACACGAGACTTAGACCATTAAAATCAGGACCTTCAGACGAACTCAATGCTTAGGTCGCGATTAATTTATGACCAAAGGATTTCTAATCGTTATTTTTGTATGCAGCACTTAGTGGGGGTTTAAAACCCCCGCTATTCAATCTGTTTTTGTTTCAGATACAACGCACAGATGGAGAAGACGGTGATGTGTAAGGCGATGGTTGGTGTATTTGAATTGCGCGCGGAAAAATGCCACTAGCCCTTGTTTTATCTCATATTGATTTTTTGTCATATAATAAACAAAGCGCGTAGTTGGATCAGTTGGCAAGGCGTTGGGTTGGTAATCTCTGGGACCTGGGTTCGAATCCCAGGTCCCCCTTTCTTGTTCCATATTATTTTTCTAACCATACTTGCGTGCAGCGTTCTCTCCAAAAGCCTACCATACACTCATGATCCAACTATGCCACATGGCTACTGAAGGCAATCCAAGGGCCTTGATTTGGAGACCACCATGGGCATGAGTCAAAGGTGTCACACGCCAGCATGAAAGTCAACAAGGCCAAAGGCTATTGGGCCAGAATTACTGAATTATACGTCCAATTTGGGGACAGAACCCCCCATGGTTTGCTCTTTTATCTTTTTTTGTATTTTTCTATTTTTATTTGTTTTAATTAATTTCCATTTTAATCTTTAAATTAATTTATTTTCATAAAATATAAAAATAATACAAAAAATCAGAAAAGACAAAAATAAAAATATATTTTGTTTAAATATTATTTTTTGTAAATAAATCTCACTAATTAATTAGGTTTAAATTTAGGTTTAATTCAAATATTTTTCTTAATAAATTAAAAAAGTGTAGAATTAGGGTTTTGAGTATTTTTTCATTCTTTTTCTTTTTTTTTCTCTCACCATGATTAATTATTAAATATTATTTTTGTAAATAAAATTGCATTAATTAATTTGGTTAATTTTAGATTTAACTTTAACATGTTTTATTAATAAATTAAAAATAGCTAGAACTAGGTTTTAATTCCAATTTAATTTTTCTTATTAAAAATCCATAAGTACAAAAACTCAAAAAATAATTTCTTTTCATTTTAATTTAATTAATTTGTTAATATAATTTAATTTCATTAAAAAGGGTCCAACGCCCTCGCATTCGATCGTAATTCCAATTCGCGCATTTATTTCCTTTCTTATAATTTTTATGTAATTCTCCCAAAGCCGTGTAAATTAAACATTTATCTTTCTCGCATCTTTATTTTATGTCAAATCGGGTCCTGGATTTAATTCGGCGATGTGGACCCGCGCCTTTGTAATAGTTTAGGAACTTTATATTTCTCGCAACTTTTTAACTGCTAATAATTGCATGCAAGAATGAATGTCAAAATAAAAGCAATGCGTAGATCACGTATACATGACAAGACAAAATATCTGAAAACGACACACAAATCACACACCACCCCTAGGGTACGCCTCACTGTTTCCTTGCCTCTCGAAAGGTGATCATCGAGTAGAGGATGTTTTAGTAAGTCCTCATGATCCGGGAACCTGGCATGAGGGTAGCTTCTAAGGTGTCTTCCTATTACTCTGGTGATCACCATGTCCCGAACCCTCGAATTGACCCGAACACCTCCAACGGTGGTGCTACCTACCTCTCAATGGTGGGATGGCACTACTTTAAAGGACATTTACACAAACGAATTCCTTAGGGTAGGTAAACGACTCTAGATACTTGCTCTAATTTCAAAAACAAATTCATAAATACTTTTCACACCGACACCTTTTCAAAAAGCTTTCGAAAGCAAATTTTTCAAACACTCTTGAGGACCGATACAAGAGTCGAACTGGAATTTTTCAAAGAAACTTTTTAAAACCCACAGTTGAAAAGCAAACAAACCATTTTTGAAAACACAAATGAGCAAGTATCTAAGATCCCATGGATAACCATGGATAGAAAGGGTGCTAACACCTTCCCTTTCTATAACCTACCTCCCGAACCGAGAGCAATCTCTAATAAGGAATTTTTCTGTGCTTTTGTCCTTTCCATTTAGAGAAAATAAAAGACGGTGGCGACTCTTGCTTCCGCGACATTTCGCGAACCAGCGTTAAAAAGTCAGTTCCAGATCCACCGATCACAGTAAGGTTATTGTGAGATAAGTTCGTGTGAAACTTCATGATGAACTGGGGTAAGGTTACTGTGAGATAAGTTCGTGTGAAACTTCTGGAGGAACCTGAGTAAGGTTACTTTGTGATAAGCTCGTGTGAAACTTCTGGAGAAACCTAGGTAAGGTGATAAGTCCGTGTAAAACTTCTGGAGAAACCTGGGTAAGGTTACTTTTGGATAAGTCCGTGTAAAACTTCTGGAGGAACCTGGGTAAGGTTACTTTGGGATAAGTCCGTGTAAAACTTCTGGAGGAACCTGGGTAAGGTTACCTGATGATGAGTCCGTGTGAAACTGCATCTTGGAAAGAGAAGGAACCTGTGTAGGGTCGCCTGATGATGAGTCCGTGTAAAACTTCATCTTGTAAGGAAGGAACCTGTGTAGGGTCGCTTGTCGATGAGTCTGTGTAAAACTTTATCTTGGAAGGAAGGAACCTGTGTAGGATTGCCTGATGATGAGTCCGTGTAAAACTGCATCTGAAGGAGAAGTAATCGGTGTAGGGTTTCCTGATGATGAGTCCGTGTAAAACTTCATCTGAAATTGAGAAGGAACTGGTGTAGGGTTTCCTGATGATGAGTCCGTGTGAAACTTCATCTGAAAGAGAAGGAACCGGTGTATGGTTGCTTCATGATGGTCAAGTAGATAATTGTCCTGTCTGGTTTCAGGTATTAACCTATGATCAGTCGTCCACAAAATTTTCTTGGCTTGTTACAGGTATTAATCTGGAATTAGTCGTCCACAGATGCTTTTCCTGGCTTGTTACAGGTATTAATATGGGACTTGGAAAGGTTGATGGTAGCCATCTTTTGATTGACCTTTTCCTGAAAAGGCAAAACATTAGCTGTATGCAATGTCATGATGCATGAACTGCATGATGTCAAGATGTTCTCAAGAATAAATGAGATTTGTGTTGTATGATGCATATGCATGTCATGATGTATGAAGATGTGATGTTTTTAGCTGGGGAAAATAAATCCCGGAGCTGCTGGAGAATAGTGTTGAGTTCTTCGTTTCCGCTGGGGATGATGAACGAAGATGATTGTGAGAATAAACCTGCAGGAGGAAAAAATCTCCGTTGGGGAATAAACCTGGTGAAGAGATTACTCTGTGGGGAATTACTCTGTGGGGAGAGATGCTTTGCTGAGATTTTAACGATAACTCCGCTGGGGGTTCCGTTGATAAGCTTTGTTGGAGATTTTGATGATGAACTCCGATGGGGATAGAAAGAACTTTGCTGGGGGTGATCTTTCAGTTGCACCTTGCTGAGGATAACCCAGTTAGACTCTTGTGGGGATAACCTCTGAATTTGGCTGAGGAGATGCATTTGTACTCTGCAGGGGACAAGCTTCCAGAATCTACTGGGGAAGATAATTCAACTCTGGCGGGGGGGCTTTTTAGATTGCGCTGGGAAACGGCTCCATTGGGAGGTATCTTGTATTCCGTCGGGGAACCTCCTTATATTCCGTTGAGGAATATTAAGACTTCCAGGGATACTCTTATGCTTGTTGGGGAATATCCTTATACTCCGCTGGGGAATATTGAGACCTTATGGGGATACCCAATCTTTTTAAGGCGGATGGTAGACCAACTCTTCTTGGGGGAGAGTATGGCTGATTCGTTCATAGTTGCAAGTCTCAGTGGGGAGAGCTTCCATTACTGTCTTACTCTGCGAGGCGTGAAGGTATCTTGGTCATATTCTTTAGCTGAATCTACCTTGTACCTGGTGGACAAAGCAGCTTGTACAATTCAGACAATTCTTATTGCCCCAGTTTCTGCGGGAGAAGAAGGCATATGACAAATCTTCTTCTGGTAGGCAAGTGACGAGATGACGGGACATAGTCGTACGCTTTGATCCCTAATTTTTGCCTGGACCACCCTTTCGGGTTTTCAGTCCATTGGGATACCCTTTTTTGCCCAAGCCGCCTTTTCAGGTTTTCGACTTGCCGGGTGTACAGATTTTTCATTTTCATCCCTTATTTTTGCCCGAACCCTTTTGGTTCGCCGGGAAGCCCTTATTTTTGCCTAGGCCAGTCGACCTAGCGGGTCTGCGTAGTATTTTTTTGACTATGTTCACGCTCTTAGGATGTAGGGAGGTGTCACTGTCGGTAGTGTTGTGTTGCCATACTACCAGAAGATCTTCGTTTGATCATGCAAGATTCATTGCTGGAATTTATGTCTAATTCCCTAAGTGACTCAGGCGGAGATTTTCCCCTGGCTATTTGGCATCTTGAGAGATTCCTTGAATCTTGACTTGACTGCCCCAGATGATGGAAAATGATCATGTCTGCCCCTTGGTTGGAAGTGTTTTTTCCACTTGAGGTGACCCTTTTTATTGAAAAGGTTTTTGTTCACTAGATATTCGTCGTGCGAATTTCTCTGATGTTGAACAAATAGTCATATGCAAAATATATTATTTTAAGAATGCAAAGCTTATGTCTGTCTTGAAGTTTTTTTAAAAATGCAGTTTTCAATAAAACAAGCGAATTTTTTTTGTAAAATGTGATGTCAACTCAGGATTTACAGCAAGCCCTACAGGAGTCAGGATACCTTTTGTAACAGTATGCTTTCGAACTAACCCATGCTTCAGCTAGGACTTTTAAGGGTTATAACGTGGCCTGGTTCACGGTTTAAGAAACAAAGGATAAAGGCTCAAATTTTATTTGTACCCACCCGTTCTTCGTGATGTTCTTCGATCCTAAACTCAGCTAATCGTGCATTAGATCTTGTTTGAGTCTTTGCTCTGATATTCTGGTGATGGTTCGGATACTGATAGTTTATTTTGAATAGGCAGTCATTTCTTTTTTGTTGAGGGTTTGTAGGACCTCTTTCTTTTCGATTTTATTATCCCTGTCTTTTTGCCTGAACTGTTTCTTTTGTGATTACAGTCAGCGGGATGCCCCAGTTTTGTAAGTCTCCTTCATAGGTTTTGACTTATTGGGTTTTTATTTTGAGAGATAATGACTGCTTGTCCTGACGATTATAGGGAACCATCACTGTCTTTTGTTTCGGAAGGACTCCTTTGATGCCATTCATTGTGCACCTAGATCAGCTGAGAAGACTACCCTGCCCTAGGTTATAATTAAGGGTTTTAATTTTTTGTGAAAAGAAAAACTCCAACTTCTTTGGCTCAAAGGGGTTGACTAGGGATTATCTTCCTTATAACTCCACTGTTTAGGATTTGAAACAATGCATGTACCTCATCAGCGGGGTCTATTCAAAAGCATACTGTAAAGATTGTGGTATCGTTTTCGTCATCCTCCCTCAGAGGGTTTAGAATTTTAGATCGAGAGTTGAACATCACAAAAATGAAGCAATTTTAAGCATTGTGAAAACAATTAATTCAAAACAGACACGTGTAATGCATTAATGAAATAAAAGAGTTTGACATGATAATTGTTTGAATAAGCAAAGAAAAATACAACTTCAGAATTCAAATGAACAAAAGTGCTTTCAATCCTAGCCATGTTTTGGCAAGGGAGCAGTGATCACATTGGGAGTCTCAGGAGGCTCGAATTCGATCTCCTTAGCGTCAATCATATTCTGAATCTTGTATTTCAGTGCCCAACAATCGTCAGTATCGTGCCCCGGACTACCGGAATGATAAGCACACCTCGCATCTGGGTTGTAGTTAGGAGAAGAAGTCTTAGGGTTCGAAGGAGGGTTTATCACCGTAATCAGACTCATCTTCAACATGTGCTGCAATGCTTGTGACAATGGCATGTTGATGTTGGTGAACTGTCTTTTATGCTCGTCCGGCCTTCGTTGATTTCCCTTTTGTTGTTGTCGGTGTGACGCAAAACCAGAGATCAAGACTGCCCCTACGTGTTGGTCACGATGACTCTTTTGACTGTACACAGCATTGGACTCTTTCTTCCCACTGTAAGGCTTTTTATGAGCATCAGAAGGTGTAGCTTCTTGAATCTTCCCAGCCTTGATACCAGCTTCAATTCTCTCACCAGTCAAGATAAGGTCTGTAAACCCGGCTGAAGAGTTTCTAATCATATGACTAAAGAATGGACCAGACAGGGTCCCCAGAAACATATCGACGAGTTCACGATCAGTTAAAGGTCGTTGCACCCTTCCGGCAAAGTCTCTCCATTTTTGAGCATACTCTTTAAATCCTTCACCCGTCCATATTGACATACTCTGAAGTTGGGTACGCGTAGGAGCGAGGTCGGAATTATATTGATACTGCTTATAGAATGCAGTAGCCAAATCCTCCCAGTTGCGGATATTGGCTCCATCCAGCTGATAGAACCACTCAAGTTGAGTCCCTGAAAGACTGTCCTGAAAGAAATGGATCCACAAATTCTTATCAGCTGTGTAAGGCTGGATCTTCCTTACATATGACCGGAGGTGCAGCTTTGGACAGGAAGCTCCGTCATATTTGGCAAAGGCAATTGCCTTAAACTTATGGGGAATCACCACCCCAGAGGATAAACCTAGGTCTCCGAAGTCCAGCTCGGGCACGTTCTGTATCTCTATAGCGCTCAAGCGGTCTTCCAACTGTTTGTACCTATCCTCAGCAGGAGGGTACTGTTCTTCATCATAATCCGTCTCGTTGTCGGAGACCACGGGGCTAGGAACCCTTCTCTCTTGTGGGATGTCTTTCCCTATAGAGGAGGTGGTCAGATCAACCTCATTCTGCAGTCCATTTCCAAACCTGCGTCCGGTGTTGAACAGGACAGTCCTCTTCTTCTTCTTCTTCCTCTCTTTCAGAATCAGGGTCTTCAAATCCTGTTGACCCTTGGCTAGGCTCATAACCAACTCTTGGAACTGGGCATTCTGGGCCTGGAGGGCCTTGACAGCTTGTTCAGTGGAAGGTTCAGAAGACATGATGATTGCTGAAATAAACAGCGAAGAAGATAAGAGACCTGTAATGGTACCTGTAATGCAATGATATGTAGGATATATGTATGCAATGTTTTCAAGGATCTCACGGGGTAAACAAAGAAACTTGTTAGAATTTGAATTTTGCAGCTTGATTGAAGGAACTTCAAGTTGTTGAGAGTCCTTCTTCAAGAGTTAGGCTCACCATATCGAGTGGGTCATAGCCCCTGACTCAAGTTATCATGCTTGGATTTCTAGACAACTTTGGCTAGAGGAAAATAAATCCCCCTTTCCCCTTGCTGGACAATTGATTTATCATAACCTGCATCACAAACCCTTGAGATCCTTGAAATGGTTAAGGAAATGATATGGTATGATGTTATGATGTGTATGTTATGCGTGAAGTGATGTGTGAGGTGATGTAAGTAAGCCCTGCAATGAATAAGGACTGTAAACAAAACCTGCAAGGAACTCATGTTGTCAGATAACAAGAATGTGCAAGTAGTTCAGATTTGAAGGCACACAAGTCACACAAAAGAGCCCTTAGATTTCAGCTGGCATGAAGCTTTAGGTACTACCCTCTTTCAGTTTCAGTTGGTTAAGACCTGTCCTAAAAAATAGTAACCGGGTTCTAGAGGATCTCAATATCACTGACTACCCTCAATCGGTCATAATTCCAGTTTGGCAACCTTTTCTTGCGACCGGAACCATCGCGAGAGTTTAGCCTCAATGAGCGTAGCATACTGCTACTGTTCTATGGCCAAGTTGGTCAATTTAAGGTTCTAAGGTCAGTTGGTGCTTAATGACTCCTCAGAAGACCCATATTCTCCTCGTTCCAACACAAGGGATATCGGTACAGACCAAGGTGTCACACCAACATAGCTACTACTTCATCCGTGTCGGTCTACGCCAGACAGATCCCTCACAGTTTATTGCTACTTACCTAAAAAAGGGTACCCCCAGATCCGGGTTAGGATCTATAAAACTCCGATACAAGCCCACAAAGATAAATCATACAAAGCATACAATTGAAAACACAAGTGATCTAATCCTAAGGTACACCTCACTTATATATTCCCCAGCAGAGTCGCCAGTTCTGTGATCGGTGGAAATAGAACTGACTGTTTTTTGGAATGCTGGTTCGCGTTCTGCGTTTGTTTTCGCAAAATGTCACGGTAAGCAAGAGTCGCCACCGTCTTTTATTTTCTCCAACAAGGAAAGTACAAAAGCACAAAAAAATTCCTTTTCGAGATGTTTCTCGGGTTCGGGAGGTAGATTATAGAAAAGGAAGGTGTTAGCACCCTTTCTATCTGTGGTTATCCACGGGATCTTAGGTACTTGCTCACTATGTTTTCAAAAGGTTTTTGCTTTTCTTGTGTTTGTGGGTTTTGAAAAGTTTTGTTTGAAAACTCTGATTTAACTCTTGTATCTGTCCTCAAGAGTGTATGAAGTGTTGTTTGAAAACCTTGTTTGAAAAAGTGTAAGTGCAAAAAGTATTTTTGTTTTGAAAGAGCAAGTACCTGAGAACCTCTACCTACTCAAAAGAAATTAAGTTGTGTAAATGTCCTTTAGACAGTACTATCCCACTATTGAGGAGTAGGTAGCACCGTCGTTGGAGTTTTCGGGTCAATTCGATTTTAGGGACATGTGGTCACTAAAGCAATGGTAGGACGCCTTAGCGGTAACCCTAACGTCTTAGATCGTTTTTATTCGAGGCAACCGTTTCAAGGAAACTTTGATCTTTGGACAGGAGGGCGACCTCTAAAACACCCTATACTCAATGACCACGTCGAGGCAACCAAGTGAGGCGTACCCTAGGAGTGGCGTGTGCGAGCGTGTCAGGTTTCAGTTATGTTGTCTTTGTACATGTTATGGTGAGCTACGGTTGATTTTAATTTAAGAGAGATCTTGTCATGCATAGCCTAGTTAGCATACATCTAGCAGTTAATATTGCGGAATTTAAAACTAAGCTATTACAAGGCGTCGGGTATTTACATCGCCAAAAAACAAACCCTTGAAAAAGTAAATTGCGGGAAATAAATAAAAGCGATAAAAAAGGGTCCTAATTAAAGCTATTACATCCTCGGAGCAAATACAATTATATAGATCAAAATATGAATAAAAAATAATCACGCGCGCGAGAGAAAATTGAATCGGAGAGTTTTTTAGGGTTTTGACCCTTTTTTAAGAAAGAAAGAGATTTTATTATTTTTTTGGCATTTAGTTAAACCTAAACTAATTAATTAATGAAAAGAAATATTTTTGGTTTTTTGAAGGTTTAAGGAAATAAAAATAAAATGATTAAAATTTATTAAAAACCCTAATTCTACATTAATTTTAAATTATTGCAAAAAAAGTTAAAATTATCCTAATTAAAACTAAACAAATTATATTAATATTTATTTACAAAAATAACTAATTAAATTTAATAAATAAAAATATTATATTTTTTATGTTTTCTGAATTTATTATGAAAATATTAATTATTTTTGTCAGTAATTAATTAAATGATAAAATTAAATAAGTAAAATAATAAAATATAATGAAAGAAAGAAAAAATAAAAGAGGCAAACTCAGGGGGTTTGGGCCCAAAGAGGAGGTGTATTTGCAATTCTGAAGCCCATTAACATTCCAGCCCTGTTGACTTTTCTGATTACCCACATGCTGATTGACTGGGGAGTATGATAGTCCTTCATCTTTGGCCATTGGATTTGAGTTTGAAGACATCTGGCGCTTGGGAATTGGAGGTGTATGGTGGACCACCTTGTGAAATCTGCATGTGAACATAGGAAGAAAAATAGAATAAATGTTTTGGGGGACCTGGAATTCGAACCCAGGTCCCAAGGCTCATTGGCCAGCGTCCCTGCCACTACACCGCATGCATCTTTTTGTTATTGGAATAATAAGTGATTATTATATATGCAAACAAAATAATATGCTGTAAATAAAAAGTAAAACGCGCGCTTTTCAAATGGACCAACCAGATGATAACACATCATCGTCTTCAACCTTTTTCCTGTATAATTAGAATCAGATAGCGGGGGTTTTTAACCCCCACTACTTCCTGCAAGGAAAAATAGCGATTAGGCACACAGCAATCATAAATGTTTCGCGAGGTGTGGGTTGGAATCGTTTTGGCCTCACAATTTCAACCATGTATCCTATTAGTCCCAATTTTTCCTGGATTGAAAAGCCCCATTTAAAAGCTCAAGAACCCTAGAAATTCAGTCATGATATCTTTCGATTCAGGGCGTTACAGTTCAATTCAATCATGCCATTAGCTTTGTATGATCTCTAGCAATGCAAAACAATCACAAACACATGTTAAATGCGCATGAATTAGGATATATAATTCTGAATAAGAAGTGCAAACCGTGGGACTGTATGCATCGATTCCTTGAGCTTTAGTGCCTGAATTTGATTGCAAAACACTCCTGGGACCTCCTGCAATGTGTTTGGATGGACAAAACGCCTTGAATTGGCCTGGAATGCAAGAACAGGTTTTTAGTTTTCTTGAAAATTCTTGAATTTTGCTATGGCCGTTTCTGCAGATTTTTCACGTGTCCTAGGTCATGGTTTGCTTGCATACATATAGGAGAATCAAATTAGGTCAAAACTTTTGATCCAATCCATGTGCATTGAAGATTAAATCCTTGATTGAAAATCAAATATTCTTGATTTTCCATGATTGAACAATGTTGCCAAAATTGGATTTTTTGTATCTTTTTGATTGTGCACGAATTAGTCAGCATATTTGGATCATATTTGGTTCACAAATTGATTTAAAAATCAAATTTTGTATTTTCTTATGATTTAAATTAATTAAATGAATTAATATATATTAAAAATACATTTAATCAATAAATTTAAGAAAATAAATCCAATTCATCTTGGTGGGTCGTGCATAGGTCATGGGTGAAGTTTCAAGAAGAGATTTGAGGCCCATTAACAAAAAGAAGGTGTTTTGAGCAAAGTTGACTTTTGCAAATTCATGAAAATTTCCCAACTTCTCCAATGCACAACTTGCTCAATTTTGATCATATGACCATGTTCTTGGACATTTTGGAAAGCTCTTGAAGTACTCTAACCAATGCCTTTAGTCCCATGTCATTTGGATTTACCAATCTCAAGTTATGGCCTTTGACTCAAAGTGTACTTTTGTTGACTTTTGAATTTGACCTATAATGTAAAAATTGCTAACTTTTTGTGAGAGCACTTCTTGATCTTGGAGTGTGAAGATGGATTGTAGGAAATTGCATCCTCTTCAAAATGAGCTTTGGATGGAATTTTTCTGATAAAACATGGAAGAGTTATGCCCTTGTCAAAGTACAGTTGACTTTTCTGCTGTCCAAAAATAGTAACTTTTGCATCTTGATGATTTTTTGAACTATTCCTGTGGAATCATGATCAAGACTTGATCAAATGATGATTGTGAACTCAAAATAAGATGATGACCAAGAATTCTGACTTTTGACTGCAAAATGACCATTTTGCCCTTGTAGTTGACTGTAGATCAAATGGAGCTTTTGATTGTGCAAACTGGCACTGTGAGTCTTGAAACTTGGCATGTAGGTGCTAGAGAATATATATAGGCCTATGAGACTTGATTAAACCATTGAGAACCCCAAATTCCTTGAAAGAACCAAAACCCCAATTTCAGCTGTCTTAGGAGGTGATTTGACTGTACAACCCTTAAGCCATTTTGAGCAATTTGAAGATCATTCTTGACAAATCTTGAGGAATATGGGAGGGCAAATTTTGGGGTACAACAGCAACGTACCAGTGAATGATGAACAAAGTCTTCCATGGTGAGATCACGCTCGAGGTATACATGGATGACATGATCATTAAGTCCCGAGGGGAAAACGACCATGCGGCCCACCTAAAATGAGTCTTCGACCAAGCAAGGCGATGAATGATGTGATTTAACCCGGAGAAATGCACCTTCAAGATTAAGGCAGGCAAGTTCCTCGACTTCTATTTGACCGAATGAGGGATCAAAGACAACATCGACAAATGAATGGAATTCTCCGAGCTCTCTATTCCAAACTCAAAAAATCTATACAAATCTTGAACGATGTGCTCACCTTGCTCTCCCGTTTTATGGCAAAGTACATGCAATATGCACTCCTATTTTTCAAACTCTTGCACAAAGAGGCGACATTCAAATGGACAGAGGAGTGAAAGCAAGCCCTCATGCACCTAAAACAAGTCCTTTTACAACTGCCTGTGCTCTCACGATCAGAGAATGGGGAAATGTGCTCCTCTACTTAGTCGTCTCAATCGAGGTCGTAAGCGCGGCCCTCGTTCGTGAAACCTTGGACGGGCAAAAACCAATATACTTCACCAACAAAGCACTACAAAGCCCCAAGGTCAGGCATCAACAGATCGAAAAAACAGCTTTGGTCCTCATCAACACGGCGAGGAGACTCAAACATTACTTCCTAACCCATACGATCATGGTGCGAACAAATCAACTAGTAAAGCAACTACTAGGACGTCTAGACATGGTTATCGAATGCTGAAATGATTCCCAGAACTTTCGTAGTTCTATATCCAATACGAAATCAGGAAAGCTCTCAAAGGCCAAACATTGGCCGACTTCATCGAAGAAATGAGCACCCCGAACCCCCTACGGGCGGAGCCTGAAAGCGGATAATCTTTGTTGATGGAGCATCCAACTCAACAAGAAGTGGAGCAAGCATCCTCCTCGAGAACGAATAGGGCATCGTAGTCTAACATTCGCTCACTGTGTCATTCCCAACGTCAAACAATCAAGCCGAATACAAGGCCTTTATCGTGAGGCTGAGACTGGCCGAAGACTTGGGCGCCCAGGATGTACAAATCTTCATCGACTCCCAGCTCGTCATATCCCAAGTACGAGGAGAGTACCAGGCCAAGAATGACAGCCTCATCGAGTACATAAACTTGGTCAAAGAGAGAATGAAGAAATTCACCCACACAAAGATCAAATATGTTCCCCACGAACATAACACTTGGGTTGACGTACTGTCAAAACTCGCATGCACAAGGAAGAAAGATGGGAACAAATATGTTATCCAGGAATCTCTTTCTTGCCCGAGCATCAAAAAACCTGTTGCGTCGCTCGAGGTGAACGCCATCAGGGACAAAACATGTTGGATAACCCCAGTGTTCAATTACCTCACCAAAGAGGAAATACCTTCTGATTAAAAGGAGGCCAATGCAACCAAACGACGAGCTTGCTCCTACGTCATGGTCGAGCACAAGCTCTATAGAGGAAGATTCTCAATCCATCTCTTGAAGTGCGTCGAAGAAACTAAAGTTCCCCACGTCTTGCGGGAAATCCACGAAGGGATCAACACCAACACTTAGGGGGAAGATCCTTGGCAAGAAAGGCGCTGCACACAGGATACTACTGGCCCATAATGCAACAAGACACCAAGGAGCACGTCAAAAAAATGCATTACCAGTGCCATGCAAACATGCGCTTAGCACCCCCGCACGAGCTTAAAACACTTGCATCCCCATGGTCATTTGCGTGGCGGGGAATGGACATCCTCGGACCCTTCACCCAAAGATTATAATAGAATAAGTACATGATCGTCGTTGTCAACTTTTTCACAATATGGATAGAGGTTGAAGCCCTCGCCAAAATCACGTCGCACAACATACTCGATTCGGTTACCACAAGCGCTCGTTACCAATAATGGGACACAACTCACTGACCAAAACTTCTAAGATTTTGTCACTAAGCTCGACACCAAGCAACACCTCACATCTGTCAAACATCCTCAAACAAATGGGAAATCTGAAGCTGCAAACATAATCATTTTACGAGGGCTTAAACATAGGCTAGGTGAAGCCAAAAAGAGGTGGGCCGAAGAGCTACACGACATGCTCCAGGCTTACAAGACAACATCGCACTCGACCATCAGGGAAACTTCCTTTCGACTAACATATGGTACCGATGCAGTCATCCCCATGGAAATCAGGGAACCATATAGGAGAGCTGAATTCCCTCTTGACGAGGAACTAAATGATGAAGCCATGCGATAAGAACTCGACTTGGTCGAAGAGATTCGATCAAGAATGTCTCTTCGTGAGGCCATACTAAAACAGTAGACAACTCTACGACTTGACGTCAAAGTCATAAAATGTGAATTCCAAGTCGGCAGTCTAGTCCTATGGAGAAATTAGAAAGATTTTCATAAAGGAAAGTTGGCCACCAACTAGGAAGACCCCTATCGTGTCCACGGGCCAACGGCCAACGGGGCATATTACCTTGAGCACCTGAGTGGGGAACCACTACCTCGACCATGGAACATTATAAATCTAAAATAATATTATATCTAAGTCCCAGGAAAAAGAAGGAACTTAGCAGTCGACCGACCCTCTCCGACAAACAACAGGACCTGCTCGGCCACAGAAGCATATTGAGGTACGAACATGGCTTCCAACAAATAAGGAAAAAATGAGGGTCTTACCTTATTGGACGAGTGAGACCTTAGCCCGACGGGGACACATCCACCGAGCTCCACCAACGAAGTACAAAACTGGAAGAACACCCAACTCGCAATGGGACAACTCACGTCGTGAAGTCAATGCCCCAACCGTGACCCTGTCCTTGTTCAAGTGAATTCCGAATCCACCTCCTTGATACATCTGTATGCATTGTTGACCATAAATTAGGTCGAGCACAAATTTTCGCACTTGCATAAAATAAACATCGCGAGCATAACGACAGAAAAGATAACACGAAGTAAACATGCAAAATGAGCATACAAAAAGTCAAATAGTTAGAGCATCAACCCAACGACTGACGTTGCCAAAAAATGACAGATAAAAAATCGGGCATGGCCCCTTGTCCAAACATTAAAACAAAAATTTGGCACCAGGCCGGGTAAACATACAGGCTCAAAACTTAAACTAGTCTTCAGGAGGAGGAATTATCCTCCCATCGACCACTTGGTTAAAAGGCCTGATCCCTTCAGTCACGCGCTCGACCCCAGAATTGACAATCTTGAGTAGCTCCATAGTAGTATTAAAGACATCCTCAAGGGTGTACACAACGTCCTGCTTGAGCTGACGAATCCGGTCAATCAGCTCTTTCCCAGTCTGAAAGGCTTTCTCCTCGTCAGTTTCCTCATCAGTAGGTACCATGACCCCCTCCAGCTCTTTTACCCGAGAAATAAGTCTTTAGTTCTCCTCAACCATTGTATTTATCTTCGAGTTCAGCTCATTCAACTCCTCGACGAGTCCCACTTGGATCTCGTACTTCTCCAAATGTACGAGAAGATCGTTCTTCAGCTTTTCATTATGTCCCTCCAGCTTGCTGATTTAGGCCTTCGCTTTATTGAGAGAATCATGTGAGCATGCTACTATGTAATTTAGGGTCAGGATAGTCTCGAGAACCCTAATTACAACAACCACGTCCTCAAATAATTTTTTATTCAGAGTCTCCTTGTCCGCAGACAAAATGACTTCCCTTTCCCCTTCATGAAGACCTAAGGAATTGTCCCCGTTAAAAATACCACAGTTGAGATAACATGTGGACAGCACAAAGGTCTCCCTAACATCCTTGCCCTCAACTATAAAGACCACGTGCTCGGGACTTTCCCTGCACTTCCTTTTTGCAGGTTGTTCAGGGGGAGAGAGATGGTTACCATGAGGAGAAGAGGAACTATCGAGATGCACATCAAGCATAACCTGTTCCTGGATCTGAGCAGCCCATCCCTTGGGAAATTTTATTGACACCCTTGGTCTTCAGCTTGAGCACACATTCCTGGAGAGTCGAAAGCCGACCTATAATCCAAAAGGGAAACAATTAGTCTATGAAACTAAAAACATATACCAACTACGAGCGAACTCAGTACCTAGGAGTCTCAAGGATTCTTCGTCAAAAAAGCATCTGAGTAGCACTTTTGTATTTATTAGTTGATCAATATAGACATGCTCCTCCTCATCATCAAAGATGAAGTTGTTGCTCGAATCCACACATTTGGCAGGGGTGAAACTCTTAACATAGGTCACTCGCTTATAATGAGCAAGCCTTTTCTAGGCGTCCAAATCCTCGGGCTTTATTATATAATGCTCTATCCCCTACTCAAAGTGCTTCCACTGCCACTCAAGAAGGAATTTCTCCCTTAGCCTCGTCACTTCCCGACCATCCTTAAGCTGGACTGAATGATCGTATAAAAAGTCCAGAGCCGCCTCCAAAACAAGCTTCACGATAAAGTACAAGTCCTTGAAATGAAAAACAGATTCTAGGTATGGACGAAACAGTTTTCCGAACTATTTGAACGATACCCAGGCCTGCAGGCATTCAACAGTCTGCTGCTGGAGATGAAAGATTTGAAAGAACAAGGTTAGGATAGCACTAATCTTAAGATGTTGGCAAACGAGCTCAAATGCCCGCATAAACGTGAGCGCATTCGGGTGGAGTTAAGAAGGGGCCAAGGTATAGCCACTTGACAACCCCCATCTAGAAATTCGCAAAAGGCAGGTGGATCCCCGCCTCCCTAAAGACAAACTCGTACATGGGGAAGCACATGCCTGGGAAAGCCGAGCAGATCCTTCTATCCTTGTGCGGCCTGAGAACCGACCAGGAGGCAGAGGCCCCATATTTAAAGTCCTTGAAAACATTGAACACGTCAGAGGAATCATGAACAAACCGAGACATCATGTTTTTAGGCTCGGGCGCGACCCAATCTAGGTTGTCGCCCGTGCTTACATTTTCCTCTTTATTTGTGTCGGGCAAAATAGCTTCTTCGACCGGGTGAGCCATCTCACCTGAATAGCATGGATAAATAGTGAATTCGACATCACCAAATTCATCATTCCATCACAAGTCAAGTGAAAGGGTGATGAGCGCCTCGAGGATAGGTCCTCGACTCAAGCACTTGGCGGCAAACACAAAAAGAGGCAACATCCTCCAATAGGAATGAAATCACACTCAGACGTTTCCCCGATGAAGCGACTTACTCGAATCTCTACAGTTCACGGGGAAGATGACCCTGATATAAGCCCATATGAAGTTTAGCCGAAGTTCATGGACCTTCATCTGAAACTCATAAACGTAGATGAAGTTCATGGATCTTCTTCTGAAATTCATGAATCTTCATCCGAAAATCATGAGCTTCATTAGAAAGTTTATCTATCCGCCGTGAGATTATTCAGAAACTTCATATCCACCGGAAATTTCATACGTTCAATCTAAAATCCTAAGATAAATTAACATGTTAAGAGAATCACTTACTTGAAAAGGGATGAACGGTGGAGAATTCTACAATGTTGGTGGTAACGGAAGAGCATATACTAAATGGAGAAGAGACGGTGTGAGAGCAAAGTTGAAAATGTGTTTAAGTGAATTCCGTCACCCCTTTTTATAGCTACACCCCACTATACGGGGTAGCGTGCGAAGGGTCGTCACTTCTTAGACCCCTAGGCTGCTATAGACAGTGATGGCGCTTTAAATAGATGCCACATGTGACACACAAAGTAATGTGTCGTTGTGACTTCAAAAATCCCACACGTGAAACCATGCGCCGATGCCATTTCAAGTATTCGTTGACGAACACATGCTCGACCTTATTATGGCACCTTTTTTACGGGTACATCGTGAAGGTAAGCTCGAGGAAAACTTTGTGTTTTTTTCCCACATGAATGTGACTCTTAAACAAACACCTGCATCAAGTCGAGCATCCAACAAATCGGCCGAGGAAAGATATTCAGAATAAATTGGTTGCGGTACGCGTATACCTACATAGTCGGGCACGAATGCGTGATAACAAGAGTGGATGAGGAAATCAATAATATGGACGACCACGTCGTCCCCGACCCGAAACACGATGATTATTCTGATTAGTTTTCTACATTGAGTGTCAATGGCGACCCCGACGAAAGTTAACAGTCCCTTTGTTGGGCAACCTCTCCCCGATAATTAAGTTGGTCTTAAGTCATCGCTCTTTCGCCTAAAAGCAATAACTTGGGGGATTCCTATTCTGGACTAGGCTTGTGCTTGACCCACCGTCGAGCAGGCCTAATCCAGCTGTTGTATCCTAAAATTTTCCCTCTCATTTTACTCAACACATGTTCATTGAGATCCTCAACTTGCTCAAGGATGCCCAAGAGTTGACCAGACAAACTCCCTCCTAAAGCAATGAACCTCCAATTAGGGTTTACATTTTCATCAAGAGGGATGAGCTCCAAATGCCTCATATGCTCTCCATAGTCCTAATATGTTCTCAAGACCCTCCATGTCAAATTTCAAGCCTTGCACAAGAAGTTTGCTCAGTCAACTGCTCAGATGCTTGAGAATCGACTATATTAGGTCAAAAGTCAATTGTGGCCCACATACAATCAAACTTCAAGATTTTTGGTCAACATCAACATTTTGAAGTGATATCCATCATTTGATCAAGTGTTGATCATGATTCCCCAAGAAATTCTCCTAATTCATCAAAACTAAAAAGTTGCTAAATTAAGGTTTCTTAGGAAAAGTCAACCAAACTTTGACCAAGCATAACTTTCTGATACTTTATCAAAAATTTCTCCTCCAAAGCTCATTTTGAAGGGAATTCAATTTTCTACAACTCATCTTGATCCCTCAAGTTCAAAAAATTAACTCATAAAAATATATGAATTTCTACATTATAGGTCCTTTTGAAAAGTCAACAAAAACACCTTTTGGGTCAAAGCTTCCTACATGAACATGGAAGACTCAATTGAGATGAGACCAAAAGGGTTGTGTAGGGTACATCATAAGATTTCTAAAAATTCCAAGAACACCTCTCTAGGGTTAAAATTGGAAGAGTTATGCATTGTCAAAGTTGACCATTTTTGGAAAATTTCCAAAAGTCAAATGTGCTCAAAAATGCATTTTTTTGCCAAAAGGGCCTAGCGTTTCAGGATTGTATCTTGTTAAGGACATGGTCCACGACCCAAATCAGCAGCCATATATTATTTTATCTATTTATTTTATTTTTATTTTTATCTATTAAAAATTACATTAAATCAAATAAATGACAAAATATGAAAGATTGATTTTTTTTATCTGATTTTGGTGAGAATCAAATCTAATTAAGTTGGCTAAATCAGATCAAAACAAATCAAGGCAATGTGAGGCAAAAATAGCATGATTTGGATGGTTATGGAAAGATATCATATGGCAAGAAAATCACATTCAATCTCCATAATTCCAAAGGATTCAGGTCGTTTTTGTTACCCTAATTCATCATACTACATATAATGAACAAGAACAAGGCAAGAGATCAGGGTTTGCAGTCGTGAAAACATGGAAAGAAAACTCAATTTTTTGGCAAAAAGTCGTGGATCGTTTTCTCACATAGAGGGTGATTCAAGACATTCCAAGGCTTCCAATCGCTTCCTGGACGTCTCCTGAAGCTAGCACGATCCATTGTAAGCCTTCTCAAGCCCAGAATTACGCCTGGTAAACTCACGGTTTGCACACAGAAGCTTGACTCTGATTTTACAATTTACGCATGATTAATTACTTTTAAGCATAGCATTGTATTTGCATAATCATTTGGAATGTTTTGGTTTATTTGATTTTGCATTTTGATGCATATCTGGATCATTGCCATGGCTAGGGTTTAAGAAGTCGTTTTAGGGCTTCTATGTACAAGTAAAATTAGGCCAAGATAATGATGCCACGATACTCGTGAGATCAAGACGAGTTGATTGGTGCATTTAAAATTAATTTATCAAGCGTTGTATGGATTTTTGAAGTTTGCAGGTTTATGGCTATGAAGCTTTGATCGTAGGTATAGATCTGATACCTAAGGCGACAGACAAAGAAGAAGA
The DNA here is from genome assembly GCA_948472305.1 of Vicia faba. Taxonomy (NCBI): domain Eukaryota; kingdom Viridiplantae; phylum Streptophyta; class Magnoliopsida; order Fabales; family Fabaceae; genus Vicia; species Vicia faba. The sequence goes on from OX451739.1 coordinate 1,049,864,718, forward strand.
TGATGAGTTGTCACCCTCCCATTGGGTCATTTGAATAATCGCACGTTTTTCAGACCATCCACTTTGTTTTACATAATATGATTTAATGTTATTATTATAACAACTAACCAACGCAATGCATATGGCAGGGGTAGAAACATGTGAAGCAAGGGACCTGGGTTCGATCCCAGGTCCAAACATTTTCTTATTTTCTGACCATTTAAACGCAGATCTGGTGTGCCTCATCACTTAGCGCCTACCGTGTACCCCAGATCTCAATCCTGAGATCCATCATCAGATCAAATCTCACGTTCCAACGTTGAGGGACTACCATGCATCATCAGGGGGAGAAGCACGGGATCTAGCACAGGATTAGGCTCAGCATGCATTGGGCCTAACAAAATTCAGAAATACACCCCCTATTTGTTCATCATACAGGCCCAATTTCTTACCCTTTTTTATTTTAATTATTTTTCTTTTTATTTATTAATTTTGTCTTTTTTTAAATAACTCAAAAAATTATTTTTTTTATTTAATCAAAAAAACATTAAAAAAACATCAAAAATCTTTTTTTATAAAAAATATTTTATTAATTAATTAGTTTAATTAAATTAGGGTAATTTAATGACTTTTTATTATAATTCAAAATAATTAGAATTAGGGTTTAATCTTATACTTAACCTAATTTTTTCCTCAAAAACAACATAAATATTTCCTCAAATTAGATTTTTAGGTCGTCTAATTATTTCTCGCATTTAATCTACCGCGTGCTTTTAATTTTCCCTTTTTTATTATTTGTAACTACTCCGAGTTTGTAATAGATTTAAATAAGGTTTTAATTCCGCATTTTATTTTCAGTCAAAATAATTATGTATCTGCCCAAAGCCATGTAATAATTAGGACTCTAACTTCTCGCATTTTAATTTCCGCAAACTATAAACTGCTTAGATGTATGTATAGGATTGTATGGAAAGACGAACCAAAATTAAAACAGTAGAAAACCCTAATTGTGCAAAGATGATTAATTGGAAAAATACACTTGCACATGCTCACTCCTACGGTTTACTCCACTTCGGTTGCCTTCGGTAAACGGTCATAAAATATAGGGAATGTTAGTGGTCGTCCTCTAGTCCCAAAAGATCTAAAATGATCCATTCGGATGTTGCCTCGGAAAAAGATCTTTAAAACTTTAGGACGATTACTAGAATTTACTAACATTGCTTTTGCGATCGTATTTGTCCCTTCAAACGTCCCTTAAAACTCCAACGACGGTGCTACCTATTCCTTAATAATAGGATATCGCTGCCTAAAGGAAAACGAACAGGCTTTTTCGAGTAGGTAGATTAGTTCATAGATACTTGCTCAAACAAAACTTTTCACATAAACACTTTTCAAAACAATTTTCAAAACAACTTCATCACACTATTGAGGATTGATACAAGGGTTATCACGAATTAAATTTTTTTCAAAACAAGCACACACAAGCAATTTTAAAAATGAGCAAAGTATCTAATAGGCCAAGGAAAACCATGGATAGAAAGGGTGCTAACACCTTCCCTTTCTATAATCTACCCCCCGTACTCAGAAGCATTCTCGAAAAATGTTTTTTTTGTTCTTTTTCCTTTCCCTTTGTTGGATGAAATAAAATTCGGTGGCGACTCTTGCTTACCGCAACATTTGTGAACAAAAAACACAAACCAGTATTAAACAGTCGGTTCTGCCACCGTATCACAAAACTGGCGACTCTGCTGGAGAATTTAATAAGTGGGGTATACCTTAGGATCTAGGTCATTTAATTGCTTCTCTTGCTTGTCTTGATTGCTTTATTTTTAAGGGATTGTTTGGGTTACTATATATCCTACACCCGGATCTGGGGAGCACCTTTTAGGTAAGTAGCAATAAACTGTGAGGGAACTATGTGGGGTATACTGACACAGTTGAAGTTGTAGCTATGTTGATGTGGCACTTTGGTTGGCTCCGATAACCCTTGAGTCAATCAGGGAGAGTACAGGGCCGCCGCGTGGTGTCGTGAAGCATCAACTGACCTTAGAACCTTTAATTGCATAACTTAGCCAGTAGGATGTAGCGAGGTGGCCGGCCTTGGTGTATTCCCAAGGTCGACAGATACTCAATGCTACACTCATTGAGGTTTGACTCTTGAGCTTTTTTTGGTTGCGATTCAATCGCCTATTGAATGAAGCTGGGGGAAAGATCGGTGATATTGAGATCCCTTAGAACCCAGTTACTATTTGTAGGACATGTTGAATCAATCCAACTTCAAGAGGGTATGACCTTAAAACTCATGCAGGCCTTAAACCTAAGGACTTGGTGTGACTTGTTTGTTGTTTGCTATTCCTGTGATTTTATAATGTAATATGACATCATAAAGCATGGAATATCATGGCTAACCATTTCAAGGATTTCCTAGGGCTCATTTTTCTTTGTTTTGTAGGACATGGCATCCACTCGTAGGAACACTATACAGATCAACCTTGTGAAAATGTTTCTCCAACTAAAGGACCTGGCATCAAGGGTTCTTGAAAGTTCTCATTTCACTAAAAAGCATGGTCAGTTGCTCAATTTGGTCACTGCAAAACCTGATGAAGAATTATTAAAAGTGTTGTTTCAGTTCTTCAATCTTGTGCACCATTGTTTCACCTTCCCGGATTACCAGCTAGTACCTACTATGGAGGAATTTTCTCAGTTGTTGGGGGTACCTATTCTTGATCAGTTACCTTTCAACGGTACGGAAGAACATCCAAAGATGGAAGAGATTGCCAGAGCTCTGTCCTTACAACGATCTGACATAGTGGCTGTTGTACCCCAAAATTTGCCCTCTCATATTTCTCCTAACATTGCAAGAAAAATCTCCAAGCGGCTCAAGATTGCTCAAGAGTTGGACAGTCAAGCTATCTTCTAAGGCAGCCAATCCCAAATTAGGATTTTGTGTTGCATCAAGATCCTTGAATCCAAATGACCTCAAGGTCTCTCCAATGTCCTAATATGTCCTCAAGGTCATCCATGTCAAATTTCAAGCCTTGCAAAGGAAGTTTGCTCAGTCAATTGCTCAAAGGGTCCAAAAATCGACTTTGCTAGGGCAAAAGTCAACTGTGACCCAAATACAGTCAAACTTCAAGATTTATTGCCAACATTCTAATTTTGAAGGATATTTCATCATTTTATCAAGTTTTGATCATGATTCATCAAGGATTGCTCAAAATTCATCAAGACTCAAAAGTTGCTAAATTAGGGTTTTGTAGGAAAAGTCAACTCAACTTTGACCAAGCATAACTTTCTCATACTTTATGAGAAATGACCCATCCAAAGCTCATTTTGAAGAGGATGCAATTTCCTACAATCCATCTTAATACCCCCAAGACCATAAAATGCACTCACAAAAAGTTACAAATTTGGACATTATAGGTCATTTTTTAAAGTCAACAAAAACACTTTTTTTTCCAAAGCTTATAACTTGAGCATGGAATATCAAAATGAGATGAGACCAAAAGGGTTGGTTAGAGGACATCTCAAGATTTCTAAAATGTCCAATAAAACTTCCAAAAGTTCAAAATTGAATAAGTTATGCATTGTTGAAGTTAGGCATTTTTGCAAAATTGCCAAAAGTCAACTATCCCCAAAACTTCATATTTTGTCAAATGGGCCCATTCTTTTCCACTTGATTTGATATTGTCACACTACACACGTTTCCTAGCTTCAACCTTGAGCCCATTTATCAATTTTCTTATTTTATTTGATTTTTTATTGAATTATTCCATTTTAAATCAATTTAAATCAAATAAAATCACAAAACTTGATTACATGAGATCTTTTTCTATTTTCAGGACCTAATTGTTAGAACATAGTTTGATTCTACAACCCTCAGTTAGAGTTTTGATGATAACAAAATATAAGATTAAATAAATTGTAAGATTTATATAAGACATATATGCTACTTAAAATTATGTTGTGTATTTATAGAAACTCTGATGGAATCAGCATCAGAATATCAGTATCAACATCAGCATCAGAAGATATGTCAGCATCAGAAGATCAAATAACATGTGCTATACGCTGAAGCCTGATGGACAGAGTCTGCGCATAAAATACTCTGACTCTGATCAAGATCCTAACTAAGTCATCAGCACTTAGAAGCGTCAGCATAAAGGAAAGAACACTCTGATTATCATTAGCAGAACAGTCTGAAGCGTTACTATGCATTCAAGACATATTTATTACCAACGGCTTTATTCAAAGACAAGATCTGCTCAAAAAGGAAAGAATGTTATGATCATTGAAAGTGATTTATGGACACCAACGTATCTCTTCCTTGGCTATTTAAACAAGTCAGTGTGAGAAAAGAAAAGGCTAATACTCTTCACGCACGCATATGAAAACGAACGCACTCATACATTTGCTAAAGCTTTCAACCACGCATACTCAAAAGCATTAGAAGTCTAGTTTCATTCTAAGCTTAATATTGTGTATTATCACAGTTGTGATATATAGTTTTATTAGAAAACATCAAACACACTTTTGTTCATTCATCTGTAAGAGAATTTCCTTGAGATAAACCGGTTTATGGTTAGACTCAAGAAGGATTTAACAATTGTTAAAGTAGTTGTTGTATTCAGTTGAATATAGTGGATTAAGACCTCGTTGGAGAGAGGCGAAATCACCTTGACGGGTGGACTGGAGTAGTTTGATATCAAACGAACCAGGATAAAAATACAGTGTTGTCTGCATTTGATTTTAAGTTTTACAATTCAACCCCCCTTCTTGTGTTTTTCACATCTTCAATTGGCATCAGAGCGCCTGGTTCTGAGCTTATAACACTTAACAGTGTCAGTACAAGATCCAGCGTCAGAAAAACACAATGGCAGGACCACATCAAAACATCAGCAATGACAACAATGAAGAAAGATACAGATTCAGTGGCAAACCTCCAGTCTTTGATGGAGAGAACTTTGACTACTAGAAAGACAGAATTGAAAGCTTCTTTCTGGCCCATGATGCTGATCTGTGGGACATGGTGATAGATGGATACACGCACCCAGAGGATGGAAGTGGTCAGAAGATTGACAAGAAAGCAATGTCTGATCAGCAAAAGCGTGATTTCAGAAATCATCACAAGGCCAGAACAATTCTTCTCAGCGCCATCTCTTATTCTGAATATGAAAAGATATCAAACAGAGACACTGCAAAGAATATGTTTGACTCTCTGAGAATGACGCATGAAGGCAACATTCAAGTCAAAGAAACCAAAGCTCTTGCGCTCATTCAGAAGTATGAGGCATTCAAGATGGAAGAAAGTGAATCAATAGAGACTATGTTTTCAAGATTTCAAATTCTAGTTGCTGGTCTCAAAGTTCTTGATAAAGGGTATTCTACTGCTGATCATGTTAAGAAGATCATCAGAAGCTTGCCAAAACAGTGGAGGCCAATGGTCACAGCGCTGAAGCTAGCTAAGGATCTCAACAAAATCTCTATGGAGGAACTTGTCAGCTCCCTCAGAAGTCACAAGATAGAGCTAGAAGCAGATGAACCTCAAAAGCAAGGTAAGCCATTAGCTTTAAAATCTAACATAAAATATGACTCCAAAGTTTTGCAGGCTGTTGACGAAACCTCTGATGGGTCCTCATCAGAAGAAGATGAACTATCTCTCCTCTCCAGAAGGGTGAACCAACTATGGAAGCAGAGGCAAAGAAAGTTCAGGAATCCCAGAAGATCAGAAAATCAGAATGAATCTTTCTCCAGATACAGAAGGTCAGAATCCTCCTCTGGACACAGAAGATCTGAAGGCTCTTCAGGAAGCAGAAAGCCAAACAACAAAGACATCATTTGTTATGAATGTAACGAGCAAGGACAATACAAAAGTGATTGCCCAAAGCTTTAGAAGGAAAAGCCCAAAAAGAAGTTTGGCAAGGAAAAGAAGAAAAGTCTCATAGCTACATGGGATGATTCTGACACATCTGAAGCTGACTCGGAATCAGATGATGAAAGAGCAAACATAGCTCTCATGGAAAACATAACAGAAGACAGTGAAGCTTCTGAGTCAGACTCTGAATCAGATACAGAAGAGGTATTTCCTGACTTTGCTATTAACTTTACTAAGGCTGAACTAGCTGAAAGCCTTAATGAAATTTTGGAAAGATATCAGCAGATCAGAGTCAAATTCAGAAACCTGAAAAGGAATCTTGCTTCTGACTCTGATAAAACTGAGAGTCTCAAATTGGAGAATTCTGAGTTAAAAAATAAAATTTCAAAATTAGAAAATCTATTACAAAACTCTCAGAAGGAAACAATCCCTGAAACTCCTAGCAGTGCTGATGAGATCATCAAGGAGTATGATCACAGCTTTCAGAAGTTTCTAGCTAAAAGTATAGATAGAAGCAAAATGGCTTCAATGATCTATGGAGTTAGCAGAAATGGCAGAAAAGGAATAGGATACCAAGGTAAGGTACCTACACCAAAGAATGCCATGGATTTAGTTATAAAGCGCACTTCACTTGATTCACACTTTGTATATAGGCACACACATGACATCAAATATACTAGTAGTAATTATTCTGTCAAACCAAAATTCAACCAGAGTTTTGGTAAAACTAACAAATCAGGACCCAATAAAATATGGGTACCTAAGGATAAAATTATATATGTGGCAGATATCTTTAGCAGCAAAGCAGAAACACCAGTCATGGTACCTGGACTCTGGCTGCTCACGACACATGACAGGAAGAAGGCATATGTTCCAAAGCCTGGAACTTAAGCCTGGAGGTCACGTAGGCTTTTGAGGCAATCAGAGAGGAAAGATCATTGGCTCTGGAACAGTAGGTAATGGAAATCTTCCCTCTATAAGTAATGTTTTATTAGTAGATGGATTAATGCATAACCTGTTATCCATAAGTCAATTAAGTGATAACGGTTATGATATAATCTTTAATCAAAATTCATGCAAAGTTGTTAGTCAGAAAGATGGGACTATCATATTTAATGGAAAGAGGAGAAACAACATTTATAAAATAAAACTTTCTGAACTGAAAAGTCAGAATGTAAAGTGTCTTCTGTCTGTTAACAACGAGCAATGGATCTGGCACAGAAGATTGGGACATGTTAGTATGAGAAGAATATCTCAGATTAACAAACTCAATCTGGTCAGAGAACTTCCTAACCTGAAGTTCAATTCAGATGCTCTGTGTGAAGCATGTCAGAAAGGCAAGTTTTCAAAACCAGCTTTCAAATCTAAAAACGTTGTTTCCACCTCTAAGCCATTATAACTTCTGCACATTGACTTGTTTGGACCAGTTAAAACTGCTTCAGTTAGTGGCAAGAAGTATGGGTTAGTAATCGTAGATGACTATAGCAGATGGACATGGGTAAAGTTCTTAAGACACAAGGACGAGTCACACTCTGTGTTTGTCACCTTCTGCAACCAAGTTCAGAATGAAAAGGATCTTAGAATCGTCAAAGTCAGAAGTGATCATGGTGGAGAGTTTGAAAACAAAGATTTTGAATTATTTTTTAATGACAAAGGCATTCTGCATGATTTCTCTTGTCCTAGAACTCCCCAGCAAAATGGAGTTGTAGAACGAAAGAACATAACATTGTAAGAAATGGCCAGAACCATGATCAACGAGACTAACGTTGCTAAGATCTTCTGGGCAAAGGCAATAAACACAGCGTGTTACATTCAGAATAGAATCTCCATAAGACCTATTCTGGAAAAGACTCCATATGAATTGTGGAAGAACAGAAAGCCCAACATTTCATATTTTCATCCATTTGGATGTACTTGCTTTATGTTGAATACAAAAAATTATTTGAACAAGTTTGACTCTAAAGCACAAAAGTGTATTATGTTAGGATACTCTGAACGCTCAAGAGGGTACAGAGTATACAATACAGAAACACAGATTGTTGAAGAATCAATCAGTGTTCGTTTTGATGATAAACTTGACTCTCCAAAGTCAAAGCAGAATGAATTACTTGCAGGTATGGAAGTTGAATTCACAGGTACTGAAGACAAGTCATCAGAAGCTCTTAATAGAGACCCTCCCTCAACATCAGAAAGAGGCACTGCAAGCAATCCAGCACCTTCTGTTGATCAACTTCAAAAAAGACCATCCAGAAGCAGCATGGATCACCCAGAAGAAACAATCTTAGGAAGAAAGGAAGATCCAATCAGAACAAGAGCCAGCTTCAGAAACTCTGAAGAATCCCTCATGGCACTTGTTTCTATAATTGAACCATCATCAATTGATGAAGCACTTTTGGACAATGACTAGATTCTAGCAATGCAAGAGGAGCTGAATCAATTCACAAGAAATGACGTATGGGATCTAGTTCCCAAACCAAAAGGATTTAACGTCATTGGAACAAAATGGGTGTTCAGAAACAAACTGAATGAACAAGGTGAAGTCATCAGAAACAAAGCACAATTGGTAGCACAAGGTTATAGTTAGCAAGAGGGGATAGACTATACAGAAACCTTTGCTCCAGTCGCCAGGTTAGAATCTATCAGACTGTTAATTTCATTTGCTGTAAATAAAGGCATCACTCTGTATCAGATGGATGTTAAGAGTGCATTCTTAAATGGCTATATAGAATAAGAGGTATATGTGCACCAACCCCCTGGTTTTGAAAGTTCCAAAAATCCAGAATATGTTTTCAAACTAAAGAAGTCACTGTATGGTCTGAAACAAGCTCCCAGAGCTTGGTATGAAAGACTAAGTAACTTCCTGTTAGAAAAGGAATTCACCAGAGGGAAAGTGGACACAACTCTATTATGTAAGACAGTTAAGAATGACATCTTAGTATGTCAGATTTATGTTAATGATATCATATTTGGATCTACTAAACCTTCTCTGGGAAGAAAGTTTGCTAAGTGTATGCAGGCAGAATTTGAGATGAGCCTAATGGGGGAACTGAAATTCTTTCTGGGCATTCAGATCAATCAAACCCCAGAAGGAACTTACATTCATCAAAGTAAATATGTCAGAGAACTTCTGAAGAAATTTGACCTCTCAGAATGTAAGCCATCAAAGATTCCAATGCATCCCACGTGCATTCTGGAAAGAGAAGAGGTAAGTAAAAAGGTAGAACAGAAGGTCTACAGAGGTATGATTGGTTCTCTTCTTTTTCTGACGGCTTCAAGGCCTGACATTTTATTCAGTGTTTGCATTTGTGCTAGATTCCAATCAGATCCTAGAGAATCTCACTTAACAACAGTTAAGCGAATTTTCAAGTATCTGAAAGGTACTACTAATCTGGGTTTGTTTTATAGAAAATCAAGTGATTACAGCTTAGTAGGATACTGTGATGCTGATTTTGCTGGAGACAGAGTAGAGCGTAAAAGTACTTCTGGAAGCTGCCAATTTCTAGGAGAAAATCTGATCTCATGGTCCAGCAAAAGACAATCCACAATTGCTCTATCAACAGCAGAAGCTGAATACATAGCAGCAGCTGGATGCAGCACACAAATGCTCTGGATGAAAAGTCAACTTGAGGACTTCCAGATATTTGAGAGTAACATTCCTATCTTCTGTGACAATACTTCTGCTATTTGCTTAAGTAAAAATCCTATTTTACATTCTAGGGCTAAGCATATAGAAATAAAACATCATTTTATTAGGGACTATATTCAGAAAGGGATTTTAAATTTAAAATTTATTAACATAGACCATCAATGGGCTGATATTTTCATAAAACCACTTTCTGAAGATAGGTTCAACTTCATTCTGAATCATCTCAGCATGAAGCTCTGTCCAGAATAAAATTGTTTTAATTTTATATATTAACCTTCAGAATTGTGTTTATTTTCTGTGAACTACTGATCAATCTTCTTTCAGAACTTTAGAAATGCAGATTGTATCAGAATCTATCCATGAAGATCTGAGTGCTTCATTTCAAGGATAGAAATGTGTTGTTCACTCAAGCAAACAAGTGTCATCCAATCATCAGCTATTTTCTGAGGCTGAACATGCGTTCACGTTTCTGAAAAGGCAAAGCGCTGATTGGATGCATTGAGACACATGTCATGGGTAACCGTTCCAAATATCTTTCTGAATCCCCTAAAATCAGCTATCATTAAATGCTAATAATCATTATTTATTTCTCTCTCTTAAACATTTATGTTTTCAAAACCTTTTTAGAAATCTATTTAAACACACTTCACACCATTTACACGTTTTACCTTCACTTTCGTTTTCTCTGAATATTTCTGCTTTCAGTGTTCTTCTTTCTCAAGAAAACCTTTCAATCTTTTTCAAAAAACCTCGTGTGAATATGGCTTCTTCCAGCATTCCTTCTTCAGGTTCCCAGAAAACTGTTTCATCTGAACAATATGAAGTACCATTCAGAATGCTCCTAACTCCAATAAAGATTGATGAAATAGTAAACATGGTATCTCAGCAACAGGAAACCAGCATTCAAATCAAGAGCATGTTGGAAGCTCTGTTCACACGTCTTCCACCCCCCTCTTAGAATTTTCTTGTGTTTTCCTTGATTTCTTTACATGTTTGTCTGTAATATTTTTCCACTGTTCTGAACTAATCATTGCTTCTGTTTTTAATATAAACGTTTTTTTAGCTCTGATCATTTTAACTCTGATTAATTATGCTTTTTGATAACTGACAAAAAGGGGGAGAAAGAATGATATTTTTCAATAACGGATTATTGAGACATAAGTCTCAAACATTCTGATATATTTGAATTTCTTTCTTCTGAAAAGCTTATAGGTACAAGAATCTGATGAACTCTGATAAAGTAAAGTTCTAATGCTCAAGGTCTCATGGAATTAAAAGGAAGTAATCAACTCAGGGGGAGTTTTTCTCTTTGTTGCTCTGATATCTTTTATTCCTTATCTTCTTATCTCTGATACCTTTTACTCGTTATTTGTCTATCTCTGATACCTTTTATTCCTTATCTTTAATCTCTGATACCTTTTATTCTTTAATTTTAATTGAAAAAAATCTGGTTTTTATCATCATCAAAAAGGGGGAGATTGTTAGAACATAGTTTGATTCTACAACCCTCAGTTAGAGTTTTGATGATAACAAAATACAAGATTAAATAAATTGTAAGATTTATATAAGACATATATGCTACTTAAAATTATGTTGTGTATTTACAGAAACTCTGATGGAATCAGCATCAGAATATCAGTATCAACATCAGCATCAGAAGATATGTCAGCATCAGAAGATCAAATAACATGTGCTATACGCTGAAGCCTGATGAACAGAGTCTACGCATAAAATACTCTGACTCTGATCAAGATCCTAACTAAGTCATCAGCACTTAGAAGCGTCAGGATAAAGGAAAGAACACTCTGATTATCATTAGCAGAACAGTCTGAAGCGTTACTATGCATTCAAGACATATTTATTACCAACGGCTTTATTCAAAGACAAGATCTGCTCAAAAAGGAAAGAATGTTATGATCATTGAAAGTGATTTATGGACACCAACGTATCTCTTCCTTGGCTATTTAAACAAGTCAGTGTGAGAAAAGAAAAGGCTAATACTCTTCACGCACGCATATGAAAACGAACGCACTCATACATTTGCTAAAGCTTTCAACCACGCATACTCAAAATCATTAGCAGTCCAGTTTCATTCTAAGCTTAATATTGTGTATTATCACAGTTGTGATATATAGTTTTATTAGAAAACATCAAACACACTTTTGTTCATTCATCTGTAAGAGAATTTCCTTGAGATAAATCGGTCTGTGGTTAGACTCAAGAAGGATTTAACAGTTGTTAAAGTAGTTGTTGTATTCAGTTGAATATAGTGGATTAAGACCTCGTTGGAGAGAGGCGAAATCACCTTGACGGGTGGACTGGAGTAGTTTGAGATCAAACGAACCAGGATAAAAATACAGTGTTGTCTGTATTTGATTTTAAGTTTTACAATTCAACCCCCCTTCTTGTGTTTTTCACATCTTCAATTGGCATCAGAGCGCCTGGTTTTGAGCTTATAACACTTAACCGTGTCAGTACAAGATCCAGCGTCAGAAAAACACAATGGTAGGACCACATCAAAACATCAGCAATGACAACAATGAAGAAAGAGACAGATTCAGTGGCAAACCTCCAGTCTTTGATGGAGAGAACTTTGACTACTGGAAAGACAGAATTGAAAGCTTCTTTCTGGCCCATGATGCTGATCTGTGGGACATGGTGACAGATGGATACACGCACCCAGTGGATGGAAGTGGTCAGAAGATTGACAAGAAAGCAATGTCTGATCAGCAAAAGCGTGATTTCAGAAATCATCACAAGGCCAGAACAATTCTTCTCAGCGCCATCTCTTATTCTGAATATGAAAAGATATCAAACAGAGACACTGCAAAGAATATGTTTGACTCTCTGAGAATGACGCATGAAGGCAACATTCAAGTCAAAGAAACCAAAGCTCTTGCGCTCATTCAGAAGTATGAGGCATTCAAGATGGAAGAAAGTGAATCAATAGAGACTATGTTTTCAAGATTTCAAATTTTGGTTGCTGGTATCAAAGTTCTTGACAAAGGGTATTCTACTGCTGATCATGTTAAGAAGATCATCAGAAGCTTGCCAAAACAGTGGAGGCCAATGGTCACAGCGCTGAAGCTAGCTAAGGATCTCAACAAAATCTCTATGGAGGAACTTGTCAGCTCCCTCAGAAGTCACAAGATAGAGCTAGAAGCAGATGAACCTCAAAAGCAAGGTAAGCCATTAGCTTTAAAATCTAACAGAAAATCTGACTCCAAAGTTTTGCAGGCTGTTGACGAAACCTCTGATGGGTCCTCATCAGAAGAAGATGAACTATCTCTCCTCTCCAGAAGGGTGAACCAACTATGGAAGCAGAGGCAAAGAAAGTTCAGGAATCCCAGAAGATCAGAAAATCAGAATGAATCTTTCTCCAGATACAGAAGGTCAGAATCCTCCTCTGGACACAGAAGATCTGAAGGCTCTTCAGGAAGCAGAAAGCCAAACAACAAAGACATCATTTGTTATGAATGTAACGAGCAAGGACAATACAAAAGTGATTGCCCAAAGCTTCAGAAGGAAAAGCCCAAAAAGAAGTTTGGCAAGGAAAAGAAGAAAAGTCTCATAGCTACATGGGATGATTCTGACACATCTGAAGCTGACTCGGAATCAGATGATGAAAGAGCAAACATAGCTCTCATGGCAAACATAACAGAAGACAGTGAAGCTTCTGAGTCAGACTCTGAATCAGATACAGAAGAGGTATTTCCTGACTTTGCTATTAACTTTACTAAGGCTGAACTAGCTGAAAGTCTTAATGAAATTCTGGAAAGATATCAGCAGATCAGAGTCAAATTCAGAAACCTGAAAAGGAATCTTGCTTCTGACTCTGATAAAACTGAGAGTCTCAAATTGGAGAATTCTGAGTTAAAAAATAAAATTTCAAAATTATAAAATCTATTACAAAACTCTCAGAAGGAAACAATCCCTGAAACTCCCAGCAGTGCTGATGAGATCATCAAGGAGTATGATCACAGCTTTCAGAAGTTTCTAGCTAAAAGCATAGATAGAAGCAAAATGGCTTCAATGATCTATGGAGTTAGCAGAAATGGCAGAAAAGGAATAGGATACCAAGGTAAGGTACCTACACCAAAGAATGCCATGGATTTAGTTATAAAACGCACTTCACTTGATTCACACTTTGTATATAGGCACACACATGACATCAAATATACTAGTAGTAATTATTCTGTCAAACCAAAATTCAACCAGACTTTTGGTAAAACTAACAAATCAGGACCCAAGAAAATATGGGTACCTAAGGATAAAATAATACATGTGGCAGATATCTTTAGCAACAAAGCAGAAACACCAGTTATGGTACCTGGACTCTGGCTGCTCACGACACATGACCTAGACCGGTTCAGTTAAATCGACCCTAAGATTTTTCTGTTTCTTATCCAGTCTAAGGCCTTCTCTGGTTCAGTCAGATCGACCCTAAGATCTCCCTGTTTCTTATCCAGTTGAAGATTTCAAGACCTAGACCGGTTCAGTTAAATCGACCCTAAGATTTTCCTGTTTCTTATCCAGTCCAAGGCCTTCTCTGGTTCAGTCAGATCGACCCTAAGATCTCCCTGTTTCTTATCCAGTTGAAGATTTCAAGACCTAGACCGGTTCAGTTAAATTGACCCTAAGATTTTCCTGTTTCTTATCCAGTCAAAGGCCTTCTCTAGTCCAGCTAAATCGACCCCTAACAGATTTTCCTGATAAAGACTCAGTAGAAGATATCCAAGATTCTCTCAATGATTACTGTTGAGGTTGAAGTTGCCTATGGTTCTCTCCCCGTTACTGCGGAGGTAGTAATCGTCCCCAGATTCTCTCAGCGTTACTGTTGAGGTTGAAGTCGTCCAAGATTCTCTCAATGATTACTGTTGAGGTTGAAGTCGCCTATGGTTCTCTCCCCGTTACTGCGGAGGTAGTAATCGTCCCCAGATTCTCTCAGCGTTACTGTTGAGGTTGAAGTCCTCCAAGATTCTCTCAATGATTACTGTTGAGGTTGAAGTCGCCTATGGTTCTCTCCCCGTTACTGCGGAGGTAGTAATCGTCCCCAGATTCTCTCAGCGTTACTGTTGAGGTTGAATTCGTCCAAGATTCTCTCAATGATTACTGTTGAGGTTGAAGTCGCCTATGGTTCTCTCCCCGTTACTGCGGAGGTAGTAATCGTCCCCAGATTCTCTCAGCGTTACTGTTGAGGTTGAAGTCGTCCAAGATTCTCTCAATGATTACTGTTGAGGTTGAAGTCGCCTATGGTTCTCTCCCCGTTACTGCGGAGGTAGTAATCGTCCCCAGATTCTCTCAATGATTACTGTTGAGGTTGAAGTCGCCCAAGATTCTCTCAATGATTATTGTTGAGGTAGAAGTCGTCCAAGATTCTCTCAGCGTTACTGTTGAGGTTGAAGTCGCCCAAGATTCTCTCAATGATTACTGTTGAGGTTGAAGTCACCCAAGATTCTCTCAATGATTACTGTTGAGGTAGAAGTCGCCCAAGGTTCTCTCAGCGTTCCTGTTGAGGTAGTAATCATCCAAGGTTCTCTCAGCGTTCCTGTTGAGTTAGTAACTATCCCTGGTTCATTCATCACCTTTTGAAGCTCCAGATCCAGCTCCTGTAACCGGTCAGGACACATCTACACAAAGAGTTTGAAGACCAGCTCCTGTCACAGGTAATCCTTTTCTTTTGCAGGTACGCAAGTTCTCGCTAAGGAATCTCTTATGCGATCAACATCCAGATGGCATCTATAAGCCCATCCACCTTCTATCATCTCTTAGCATGGCATCTATAAGCCCATCATCCTATCCATCAATCTCCAAATGGCATCTATAAGCCCATTCCCGTCATCACACTGCTACTATGTGAGCGCAAATTTCTGGGCACTCTAGTGTTCAATCATCTTCCACCTTCGGATTACGAAAGGCACGTCAGCCAATCTGCATCCTCAGGTCTAAGAAGATTGAACAGGGGCAACTGTTATACCCCAAAATTTGCCCTCCCATATTCTTCAAGATTTGCCAAGTCAATGCTTCAAAATTCCCCAAGGGTTGCACAGTTCAAGGGCCTCCTAACAGTCAAAAACTAGGGTTTTGGTTATGACAAAGAAAATGAAGTTTCCAAGGGTCCAATCAAGTCCCATATGCCTATAAACATGGTCAAGCATCCTCATACCAAGTTTCAAGACTTACAGCACAAAATTGCACAGTCAAAAACCCTAATTGCACTACAGTCAACTGTAGGGGCAAAATGGTCATTTGACAGTCAAAAGTTCAAATTTTTGGTCAACATATCATTTTGAAGCCACAAACATCATTTGATCAATTCTTGATCATGATTCTCAAAGCTTGGCTCAAAAAATCTCAAGATGCAAAAGTTTCCATATTTGGACAGTTGAAAAAGTCAACTGTAACTTGACCAAGGCATAACTTTCACATGGATTATCATAAAAATTCCATCCAAAGCTCATTTTGAAGAGAAAGACATTTCCTACAACTCCTCTTCACACTTCAAGTCCAAGAAATGCTCTCACAAAAAGTTATCAATTTCAACATTATAGGTCATTTTCAAAAGTCAACAAAAAGGGACTTTAAGTCAAAGGCCATAACTTGAGATTGGTAAATCAAAATGACATGGGACTAAAGGCATTGGTTAGAGGACTCAAAGACCTTTCCAAAATGTCCAAGAACATGAGCAAAGCTTAAAAATTGAGCAAGATATGCCTTGTGGAAGTTGGGAAATTTTTGGATATTTTGAAAAGTCAACATTGCTTCAAATGTCTTAAAAATGCTAATGGGCCTCTTTTTCTTCCAAGATTGATCATCCAAAGCATGTGCACGACCATTTGGCCCAAAGGGAAGTTTTTTATCATTTTTATTTATTTATTTGAATTTTTAATTGCTAGAAATTCATTTAATTAAAATAAATATATGAAAAATACCAAACCTAAGTTTTTAAATCTTTTTATGCATGAAATACACTCAATATTTCGTGCATGATCAGATTTGGAAAGAATCATGGTGATTGGACATGATTTGAATCCAATTTGCATGAAAAGATTGAAAAATATATGCATGGAAAATCAAATATTCTCTCCATCAATTCATTGATTCTCTGGACCAAAAACCTTACCCTAATCATTCCATACATAAGCGCAAAGCTAACCCTAGTGATGAGAACCACAAAGCTGCGCAAGAACACCATAACAAAGTTTGCATTTTTTCAAGAAAACTCAAATACTGAAAACCACCTTCCAGTGCGAGTCAAGCCAAAATAATTATTCCATTGTCTTGCTGAGACATCAAGGAAGGTGCCTGGATTAAAATCATAGCTTGAAACATCAAGAATTGGTAATTATAAGTCAGACTGTATCACTTTTTTTGCATAATCGCATCTGATCATTCATGCCATAATTTTCAAATCTAATGCTTGTTTTGTATTGCTCTTGTCATTCTGAAGCTAACCCAGTTGTTTGATTGAGTTTTCATCACCCATACACGAAACTACCATGGACGATTATTAGGGTTCTTCAAATTTCAAATTGGGTACTTTCACCTACTGTAAAATTGAGACACCTCAATACCATGTTTGAATTCAGGAAGCTTGGACGATTCTAATGCAACACTCGCGCCTAATTTATATAGCACCATAGCCTATTCGCTATTATTGAAAAGTGCATATTTTGGGGGGGTTCAAAACCCCCGCTAATTCTTTTTCATGTTTCAGGAAAATACAAACAATGAAGAAGACGATGACGTGTGGGATAGCAAGTGGCTCATTTTTTCGCGCTAAAATCCCACTAACTCTTGTTTTACCTTATATTTATTGTTGGTCATATAATTATCAAAACGCGTTCACAGCTCCATTGGCAAGGTGTTTGGGTGGTAATCTCTGGGACCTGGGTTCGAATCCCAGGCCCCCCTCTCTATTCCATATTATTTTCCTAATAATACTTACGTGCAGCTTCAGTCCAAGCGTTCACCATACGTCCCTCCTCCAGGCGTGCCACGCGCTTAGTGAGATCAATCAAAGGGCTATGAGTTGGAGACCATCATGGGCATGAGTCAACGCACCTGCACGCTTCCTGAAAAAGTCAGAAGGGCCAGGATCTATTGGGCCTGATTGCTACAATTTAAACCTCCAATTGGGGACAGAACCCCCCAAGGTATTGTATTTCTTTTCTTTTCTTTATTTTATTTGTTTCAATTATTTCTTTTTTAATTAATTCCTTTAATTTAATTTATTTTCATAAAACATAAAAATAACAATAAAAATCAGAAAGTCATAAAAATCAAAATATATTTATTTAATTAGTATTTTTGTAAATAAATCTCACTAATTAATTAGATTTAAATTTAGGGTTAATTTTAATATCTTTTCTTAATAAATTAAAAACTTGTAGAATTAGGTTTAAATTACTTTAATTACTTTTTTTTTATTTTCTCATCACTAATAATTAATTATTTATTTTTATAAATCAAACTGCATTAATTAATTAATTTAATTTTAGGTTTAATTTTAACATGTTTTTCTTAATAAATAAAAATTGTAGAATTAGGGTTAATTAGTTAATTTCTTAATTTCATTCACATAAAAAACCATAAATACAAAAAGCCTCAAAAATAATTTCTTTTTTTATTTTAATTTAATCAATTTCGTAATCATAATTTAATTTCATTAAAAAGGGTCCAACGCCCTCGCTTTTGATTTAATACCAATTCGCGCATTTATTTCTTTTCTTTTAAATATTTATGTAATTCTCCCAAAGCCATGTAAATCGGACAGTTTATACTTCTCGCACTTTATTTCTTTATTTTATGTCAAATCGGGTCCTGGATTTTAATTTGGCGATGTGGACCCGCGCCTTTGTAATAGTTTAGGAATTTTATATTTCTTGCAAAATATTTAACTGTTAATAATGGCATGCAAGAATGAATGACAAAAATAAAAATAAACGCGTAGATCACTCATGACATGACAAAAGACAAAAATATCTGAAAACGACACACAAATCACACACCACCCCTAGGGTACGCCTCACTGTTGCCTTGCCTCGAAAGGTGATCGTCGAGTAGAGGATGTCTTAGTAAGTCCTCATGATCCGAGAACCTGGCATGAGGGTAGCTTCTAAGGTATCTTCCTATTGCTCTGGTGATCACCATGTCCCGAACCTCGAATTGACCCGAACACCTCCAACGGTGGTGCTACCTACCTCTCAATGGTGGGATGGCACTGCTTTAAAGGACATTTACACAGACGAATTCCTTAGGGTAGGTAGACGACTCTAGATACTTGCTCTAATTTCAAAACAAATCAAAAAATACTTTTCACACCGACACCTTTTCAAAAAGCTTTCGAAAGCAATTTTTCAAACACTCTTGAGGACCGATACAAGAGTCGAACTGGAATTTTCAAAGAAACTTTTTTAAAACCCACATTTGAAAAGCAAACAAAACATTTTGAAAACACAATGAGCAAGTATCTAAGAGCCCATGGATAACCATGGATAGAAAGGGTGCTAACACCTTCCCTTTCTATAACCTACCTCCCGAACCGAGAGCAATCTCTTTAAGGAATTTTTTTGTGCTTTTGTCCTTTCCATTTGGAGAAAATAAAAGACGGTGGCGACTCTTGCTTCCGCGACATTTCGCGAACCAGCGTTAAACAGTCAGTTCCAGATCCACCGATCACAGAACTGGCGACTCTGCTGGGGACTTAAACTTAAAGTGAGGTGTACCTTAGGATTAGTTCATAACTGTGTTTTCAATTGTATTGATTGCTTGCTTTATTATTGTGGGACTGTCTCGGGAGTTCTATAGATCCTAACCCGGATCTGGGGATACCTTCTTAGAAAGTAGCAACAAGGCTGTGAGGGAACTGTGCGGGGTATACCGACATGGTTGAAACAGTCTGCTATGTTGATGTGGCACTTTGGTGTGTACCGGTAACCCTTGAATTCAGTCAAGGAGAGTACGGGGCCTCCGCGTGGTGTCATGAAGCATCAGCAGACCTTAGGAACCTTAATTGAACTATCTTGGCCTCTTTAGGGTAGTGAGATAACTGACTTTGGTGCAGTCCGAGGTTGGTTGATACTCGATACTACACTCAATTGAGGGTTGTTTTCCTGGAATATTTCGGTCGCCAGTTCAGTGGCTAAATCGAAACGATGAACAATGAAAACAATCCAGTGATGTTGGGACCTTTAGAACCCGGTTACTTCTAATAGGACAGGTTTTGAGCCCACCAACTTCAAGAGGGTAATACCCCGACCCCATGCTGGCCTAAACTCTAAGGGCTTCTCTTGTGTGACTTGTGTGCCTTCGTACTTGACTACTTGCATGCTTTATCTGACCCATGAACTATTTGCAGGTTTTGTTTTAGTCCTTAATTGGGACCCATGACAGGGCTTACTAAGTTTATTGCAGGTTTTGTTTATAGTCCTTAATTGGGACTCATAACAGAGTGTACTGAGTTTCTTGCAGGTTTTGGTTTGCAGTCCTTAATTGGGACTCATAACAGGGTTACTTACATTACCCCATGCATACCATAACATCATACCATTGCATACATCCTAACCCATTTCAAGGATCTCAAGGGCTTGTGATGCAGGTCATGGTGAATCAATTATCCCAGCAAGGGGCAAAGAAGATCTATTTTCCTCTAGACAGAGTTGTCAGGGGCTATGACCCACTGGATATGGTGAGCCTTTGACCCTTTGAAGAAGGACTCTCAACAACATGAAGTTCCTTCAATCAAGCTACCGGATCCTAATTCTAACAATTTCTTATTTACCCCGCGAGATCCTTGGAAACATTGCATACATGTCATACATATCATCGCATTACAGGTACCCTTGTTGTAGGTCACTTACCCTCTTTGCTGTTTATTTCAGCAATGGCTTCCCAACAAGATAACCAGGACCTTCTCGCTCAAGAGACTCGGTTCGGGGAAATCCTCCTGAATCTATCCAAGGGGCAGGAGGAGCTAAGAACACTTCTCATGGAGACTTTGGTCAGGAACAGCGTTGAGGACGAACGGCTGAAACATCGGCAAGCAGAAGTGGATGCAATGAAAGCCCAGATGCTGGGGCAAGTGACTGCCATTCAAGGTTTAGCTCAAAGACAAGAAGAGCTCGGAGTTCTCGTCAACCAACTGCTTCGGGGTAACCAACTGGGGCAAACATCTAAGGTTGAAGGGCCAGTCATCATTCAACCATCTTTGAGACAAGGAGATAAGGGGAGAGCTCCTCAAATGGCTTCAGGGTCACAAACTCAGCAGCAACTTCACCAACGTCAGCCAGACAAGCCTAGGAGGCAATTCACCCAGCTCAACATGTCGCTGTTCCAAGCTTTACAACGCCTACTGAGGTTGAATCTGATCACATTAAGGGCTCATCCCCGGAACCCCAACACAGCATCTCCTATATATGATCCCAATAAAAGGTGTGCCTACCACTCTGCCAGTCCAGGACATGATACAAATGAGTGTTGGGCTCTGAAGAATAAGATACAGGACCTGATTGATGAAGGAGCACTGGAGTTCACACAAGATGGTCAGGCTGAGTTTTTCTACCATCCCTCCAAGGCTCACCATTTGAAGTAGCAAGCCCTGAGACTAGAAAACTTTTGTTCATTCGAATGTTCAAGTTGTGTTGTTCGTTGATTGTTTAAACATTTACTCATGTTAAATGTTGTTATTTCATTAATGCATCGCATATGTCTGTTTTGAAGCAATATATTCGTATTCACTATATGCAAATTATTTTCATATTTTTTTCTAATGATCAGCGCTCGATTAATAATGCTAAGCCTCTTGAGGGAGGATGACGAAAACGATACCACAATCTACAGTATGCTTTTGAACAGACCCCGCTGATGAGGTACAGGCATTGTTTCAATCCCTAAACACTGGAGTTATAAGGAAGATAATCCCTCGTCAACCCCTCTGAGCCAAAGAAGTAGGAGTTTTTCTTTTCGAAATTTAAAACCCTTTATCGCAACCTGGGGCAGGGTAGTCTTCTCAGTTGATCCAAGTGCATAACGAACGGCACCGAAGGAGGTCCTTACAAAAAAAAAAAAGACAGTGATGGTTCAGAACAATCATAAGGACAAGCAGTCATTATCAAAAAAATCAATCATAAACGAAAAGCCCAATAAGTCAAAACCTGTAAAGGAGACTTACGAAACTGGGGCATCCCGCTGACTGTAATTCCAAAAAGGAAGCAGCTCAGGCAAAAAAATAGGGATAACAAAGTCAAAAAGAAAGAGGTCCTACAAACCCTCAACAAAAAAAAATAATAATGACTGCCTATTCCAAATAAACTATCAACATCCGAATTATCATTGGAAAATCAGAGCAAAGACTCAAACAAGGTCTAACGTATGATCAGCTGAGTTTAGGTTTGGAGAACATCACGAAGAACGGGTGGGTACAAATAAAATTTGAGCCTTTATCCTTTGTTTCTTAAACCGTGAACCAGGCCACGTTACAACCCTTAAAAGTCCTAGCTGAAGCATGGGTTAGTTCGAAAGCATACTGTTACGAAAGGTATCCTGACTCCTTAAGGCTTACGATAAAATACGGAGTTGACATCACGTTTTACAAACAATCACTTGTTTTATGAAAAAGAACGCATTCTCAAAATCTTCAAGACAGACACAAGCTTTGCATTTTCGATATAACATTGTTTGCATATGACTATTTGTTTGAACAACAGGAAAATTCGCACGATGAATACCCAGTGAACAAAAGCACTTCCAATCAAGGGGCAGACATGGCCAGTGTCCATTATCTGGGGCAATCCAATCAAGATTCGGAGAATCTCTCAAAGGCCAAATAGCCTGGGGCAAATCTCCGCCTGAGTCACTTGGGGCATTCCAACAATGAATCTTGCCTAATCAAACACCTTCTGGTGGCATGACAAAACACTTCTAACAGGGGCACCTCCCTACATTCTGAGAACATGGACATAGTCGGAAAAATACTACGCAAAATTAAAGACCCGCTAGGTTGACACACCTAGGCAAAAATAAGGGCTTCCCGGCGAACCAAAAGGGTTCGGTCAAAAATAAGGGATGAAATGAAAAACCTGTACACCCGGCAAGCCGAAAACCTGAAAAGGCGGCTTGGGCAAAAATGGGTATCCCGGTGGACTGAAAACCCGAAAGGGCAGTCCAGGCAAAAGTTAGGGATCAAGAGCGTACGACTATGTCCCGGCATCTCATCACTTGCCTACCAGAAGAAGGTTTATCCATCAAACAACTATCAGCACCCCACAGGTACCTTCTCCCTAAGAAACAGGGGCAATAAAGAGTTGTCTAAGCAATCTAATGGTTCTGTCCACCAAGGTATCAAGATGAATTCAGCTGAAGAACATAACCAGATATCTTAATTCCCCAGAGAATGAGCCAACAAGTCAGTATGCTCTCGCCAAGCAAAGCTATTATCAACCTTAAGGAAGTTGGGTATCCTCCAGCAGATCTCAACATCCTCCAGCAATATACATACATCCTTAACAAGCATCCCCGGCAATCTTGGTCTAAAGATTGTTCCCCGGCGGTATACCAGACATTCAATGGAGTCATTTCCCCGATACAGCTCAAAACTTCCCCAGGAGAGTCCAATTCGGTGTCCTCAGGAAAGTTGGAATCCATCTCCCCAAGCAGAAAGCTTATCCCCAGTAGATTCTGGAAGCTTATCCTCGCAGAGTACGAACGCGCCTCCCGGCTTTATTCAAAGAGTTATTTCCTTACCAGGATATAACTGGGTTATCCTCAGCCAAAAGCCACGGAAAGATCGTTCTCGGTGAAGTCTTCTTATCCCCAACGAAGTCCATTAAAACTTCCAACACAACAAGGGTATCCCCAGCAAGTTACCATCAACATCTCAACGAAGTACCTCTCTCCCCACAGAGTATTGCTTCCCAGCAAGATCGCTAGAGTACTTTTCTCCCCGCAGAGTAATCCATTCGCCAAGTTCATTCCCCAATAGAGTCATCTTCTCCTACCGGTATTCTTGCAACTATCATCCCCAGCGGAGGCAAAAATCTATTCTTCAACATCAGCCCAGGAGTGACTTCCCGGCACCCGTCAAGGATTTATTTTCCTAAGACGAAAACATACATTCATAAACATCACATACATCATTATAGCATGCATATACGCATCATATCTTACAAACCTCATTTATGTTGAGAACATCATTGCTTGATCCATATCATGCATTGCATATGACTGACCTTTACCTTTCAGGAAAGATCCAGTTAAGTTCTCAGCTATATTTCAAGACCTTGACCGGTTCAGTTAAATCGACCCTAAGATTTTTCTATTTCTTATCCAGTCAAAGGCCTTCTCTGGTTCAGTCAGATCGACCCTAAGATCTCCCTGTTTCTTATCCAGTTGAAGATTTCAAGACCTAGACCGGTTCAGTTAAATCGACCCTAAGATTTTCCTGTTTCTTATCCAGTCCAAGGCCTTCTCTGGTTCAGTCAGATCGACCCTAAGATCTCCCTGTTTCTTATCCAGTTGAAGATTTCAAGACCTAGACCGGTTCAGTTAAATCGACCCTAAGATTTTTCTGTTTCTTATCCAGTCCAAGGCCTTCTCTGGTTCAGTCAGATCGACCCTAAGATCTCCCTGTTTCTTATCCAGTTGAAGATTTCAAGACCTAGACCGGTTCAGTTAAATCGACCCTAAGATTTTCCTGTTTCTTATCCAGTCCAAGGCCTTCTCTGGTTCAGTCAGATCGACCCTAAGATCTCCATGTTTCTTATCCAGTTGAAGATTTCAAGACCTAGACCAGTTCAGTTAAATCGACCCTAAGATTTTCCTGTTTCTTATCCAGTCAAAGGCCTTCTCTAGTCCAGCTAAATCGACCCCTAACAGATTTTCCTGATAAAGACTCAGTAGAAGATATCCAAGATTCTCTCAATGATTACTGTTGAGGTTGAAGTTGCCTATGGTTCTCTCCCCGTTACTGCGGAGGTAGTAATCGTCCCCAGATTCTCTCAGCGTTACTGTTGAGGTTGAAGTCGTCCAAGATTCTCTCAATGATTACTGTTGAGGTTGAAGTCGCCTATGGTTCTCTCCCCGTTACTGCGGAGGTAGTAATCGTCCCCAGATTCTCTCAGCGTTACTGTTGAGGTTGAAGTCGTCCAAGATTCTCTCAATGATTACTGTTGAGGTTGAAGTCGCCTATGGTTCTCTCCCCGTTACTGCGGAGGTAGTAATCGTCCCCAGATTCTCTCAGCGTTACTGTTGAGGTTGAAGTCGTCCAAGATTCTCTCAATGATTACTGTTGAGGTTGAAGTCGCCTATGGTTCTCTCCCCGTTACTGCGGAGGTAGTAATCGTCCCCAGATTCTCTCAGCGTTACTGTTGAGGTTGAAGTCGTCCAAGATTCTCTCAATGATTACTGTTGAGGTTGAAGTCGCCTATGGTTCTCTCCCCGTTACTGCGGAGGTAGTAATCGTCCCCAGATTCTCTCAATGATTACTGTTGAGGTTGAAGTCGCCCAAGATTCTCTCAATGATTACTGTTGAGGTAGAAGTCGTCCAAGATTCTCTCAGCGTTACTGTTGAGGTTGAAGTCGCCCAAGACTCTCTCAATGATTACTGTTGAGGTTGAAGTCGCCCAAGATTCTCTCAATGATTACTGTTGAGGTAGAAGTCGCCCAAGGTTCTCTCAGCGTTCCTGTTGAGGTAGTAATCATCCAAGGTTCTCTCAGCGTTCCTGTTGAGTTAGTAACTATCCCTGGTTCATTCATCACCTTTTGAAGCTCCAGATCCAGCTCCTGTAACCGGTCAGGACACATCTACACAAAGAGTTTGAAGACCAGCTCCTGTCACAGGTAATCCTTTTCTTTTGCAGGTACGCAAGTTCTCGCTAAGGAATCTCTTATGCGATCAACATCCAGATGGCATCTATAAGCCCATCCACCTTCTATCATCTCTTAGCATGGCATCTATAAGCCCATCATCCTATCCATCAATCTCCAAATGGCATCTATAAGCCCATTCCCGTCATCACACTGCTACTATGTGAGCGCAAATTTCTGGGCACTCTAGTGTTCAATCATCTTCCACCTTCGGATTACGAAAGGCACGTCAGCCAATCTGCATCCTCAGGTCTAAGAAGATTGAACAGGGGCAACTGTTGTACCCCAAAATTTGCCCTCCCATATTCTTCAAGATTTTCCAAGTCAATGCTTCAAAATTCCCCAAGGGTTGCACAGTTCAAGGGCCTCCTAACAGTCAAAAACTAGGGTTTTGGTTATGACAAAGAAAATGAAGTTTCCAAGGGTCCAATCAAGTCCCATATGCCTATAAACATGGTCAAGCATCCTCATACCAAGTTTCAAGACTTACAGCACAAAATTGCACAGTCAAAAACCCTAATTGCACTACAGTCAACTGTAGGGGCAAAATGGTCATTTGACAGTCAAAAGTTCAAATTTTTGGTCAACATATCATTTTGAAGCCACAAACATCATTTGATCAATTCTTGATCATGATTCTCAAAGCTTGGCTCAAAAAATCTCAAGATGCAAAAGTTTCCATATTTGGACAGTTGAAAAAGTCAACTGTAACTTGACCAAGGCATAACTTTCACATGGATTATCATAAAAATTCCATCCAAAGCTCATTTTGAAGAGAAAGACATTTCCTACAACTCCTCTTCACACTTCAAGTCCAAGAAATGCTCTCACAAAAAGTTATCAATTTCAACATTATAGGTCATTTTCAAAAGTCAACAAAAAGGGACTTTAAGTCAAAGGCCATAACTTGAGATTGGTAAATCAAAATGACATGGGACCAAAGGCATTGGTTAGAGGACTCAAAGACCTTTCCAAAATGTCCAAGAACATGAGCAAAGCTTAAAAATTGAGCAAGATATGCCTTGTGGAAGTTGGGAAATTTTTGGATATTTTGAAAAGTCAACATTGCTTCAAATGTCTTAAAAATGCTAATGGGCCTCTTTTTCTTCCAAGATTGATCATCCAAAGCATGTGAACGACCATTTGGCCGAAAGGGAAGTTTTTTATCATTTTTATTTATTTATTTGAATTTTTAATTGCTAGAAATTCATTTAATTAAAATAAATATATGAAAAATACCAAACCTAAGTTTTTAAATCTTTTTATGCATGAAATACACTCAATATTTCGTGCATGATCAGATTTGGAAAGAATCATGGTGATTGGACATGATTTGAATCCAATTTGCATGAAAAGATTGAAAAATATATGCATGGAAAATCAAATATTCTCTCCATCAATTCATTGATTCTCTGGACCAAAAACCTTACCCTAATCATTCCATACATAAGTGCAAAGCTAACCCTAGTGATGAGAACCACAAAGCTGCGCAAGAACACCATAACAAAGTTTGCATTTTTTCAAGAAAACTCAAATACTGAAAACCACCTTCCAGTGCGAGTCAAGCCAAAATAATTATTCCATTGTCTTGCTGAGACATCAAGGAAGGTGCCTGGATTAAAATCATAGCTTGAAACATCAAGAATTGGTAATTATAAGTCAGACTGTATCACTTTTTTTGCATAATCGCATCTGATCATTCATGCCATAATTTTCAAATCTAATGCTTGTTTTGTATTGCTCTTGTCATTCTGAAGCTAACCCAGTTGTTTGATTGAGTTTTCATCACCCATACGCGAAACTACCATGGACGATTATTAGGGTTCTTCAAATTTCAAATTGGGTACTTTCACCTACTGTAAAATTGAGACACCTCAATACCATGTTTGAATTCAGGAAGCTTGGACGATTCTAATGCAACACTCGCGCCTAATTTATATAGCACCATAGCCTATTCGCTATTATTGAAAAGTGCATATTTTGGGGGGGTTCAAAACCCCCGCTAATTCTTTTTCATGTTTCAGGAAAATACAAACAATGAAGAAGACGATGACGTGTGGGATAGCAAGTGGCTCATTTAAATTTTCGCGCTAAAATCCCACTAACTCTTGTTTTACCTTATATTTATTGTTGGCCATATAATTAACAAAACGCGTTCACAACTCCATTGGCAAGGTGTTTGGGTGGTAATCTCTGGGACCTGGGTTCGAATCCCAGGTCCCCCTCTCTATTCCATATTATTTTCCTAATAATACTTACGTGCAGCTTCAGTCCAAGCGTTCACCATACGTCCCTCCTCCAGGCGTGCCACGCGCTTAGTGAGATCAATCAAAGGGCTATGAGTTGGAGACCATCATGGGCATGAGTCAACGCACCTGCACGCTTCCTGAAAAAGTCAGAAGGGCCAGGATCTATTGGGCCTGATTGCTACAATTTAAACCTCCAATTGGGGACAGAACCCCCCAAGGTATTGTATTTCTTTTCTTTTCTTTATTTTATTTGTTTCAATTATTTCTTTTTTAATTAATTCCTTTAATTTAATTTATTTTCATAAAACATAAAAATAACAATAAAAATCAGAAAGTCATAAAAATCAAAATATATTTATTTAATTAGTATTTTTGTAAATAAATCTCACTAATTAATTAGATTTAAATTTAGGGTTAATTTTAATATCTTTTCTTAATAAATTAAAAACTTGTAGAATTAGGTTTAAATTACTTTAATTACTTTTTTTTTTATTTTCTCATCACTAATAATTAATTATTTATTTTTATAAATCAAACTGCATTAATTAATTAATTTAATTTTAGGTTTAATTTTAACATGTTTTTCTTAATAAATAAAAATTGTAGAATTAGGGTTAATTAGTTAATTTTTTAATTTCATTCACATAAAAAACCATAAATACAAAAAGCCTCAAAAATAATTTCTTTTTTTATTTTAATTTAATCAATTTCGTAATCATAATTTAATTTCATTAAAAAGGGTCCAACGCCCTCGCTTTCGATTTAATGCCAATTCGCGCATTTATTTCTTTTCTTTTAAATATTTATGTAATTCTCCCAAAGCCATGTAAATCGGACAGTTTATACTTCTCGCACTTTATTTCTTTATTTTATGTCAAATCGGGTCCTGGATTTTAATTTGGCGATGTGGACCCGCGCCTTTGTAATAGTTTAGGAATTTTATATTTCTTGCAAAATATTTAACTGTTAATAATGGCATGCAAGAATGAATGACAAAAATAAATAAAAAATGCGTAGATCACTCATGACATGACAAAAGACAAAAATATCTGAAAACGACACACAAATCACACACCACCCCTAGGGTACGCCTCACTGTTGCCTTGCCTCGAAAGGTGATCGTCGAGTAGAGGATGTCTTAGTAAGTCCTCATGATCCGAGAACCTGGCATGAGGGTAGCTTCTAAGGTATCTTCCTATTGCTCTGGTGATCACCATGTCCCGAACCTCGAATTGACCCGAACACCTCCAACGGTGGTGCTACCTACCTCTCAATGGTGGGATGGCACTGCTTTAAAGGACATTTACACAGACGAATTCCTTAGGGTAGGTAGACGACTCTAGATACTTGCTCTAATTTCAAAACAAATCAAAAAATACTTTTCACACCGACACCTTTTCAAAAAGCTTTCGAAAGCAATTTTTCAAACACTCTTGAGGACCGATACAAGAGTCGAACTGGAATTTTCAAAGAAACTTTTTTAAAACCCACATTTGAAAAGCAAACAAAACATTTTGAAAACACAATGAGCAAGTATCTAAGAGCCCATGGATAACCATGGATAGAAAGGGTGCTAACACCTTCCCTTTCTATAACCTACCTCCCGAACCGAGAGCAATCTCTTTAAGGAATTTTTCTGTGCTTTTGTCCTTTCCATTTGGAGAAAATAAAAGACGGTGGCGACTCTTGCTTCCGCGACATTTCACGAACCAACGTTAAACAGTCAGTTCCAGATCCACCGATCACAAGATGGATTAATGCATAACCTGTTATCCATAAGTCAATTAAGTGATAACGGTTATGATATAATCTTTAATCAAAATTCATGCAAAGTTGTTAGTCAGAAAGATGGGACTATCCTATTTAATGGAAAGAGGAGAAACAACATTTATAAAATAAAACTTTCTGAACTGAAAAGTCAGAATGTAAAGTGTCTTCTGTCTGTTAACAACGAGCAATGGATCTGGCACAGAAGATTGGGACATGTTAGTATGAGAAGAATATCTCAGATTAACAAACTCAATCTGGTCAGAGGACGTCCTAACCTGAAGTTCAATTCAGATGCTCTGTGTGAAGCATGTCAGAAAGGCAAGTTTGCAAAACCAGCTTTCAAATCTAAAAACGTTGTTTCCACCTCTAAGCCATTATAACTTCTGCACATTGACTTGTTTGGATCAGTTAAAACTGCTTCAGTCAGTGGCAAGAAGTATGGGTTTGTAATCGTAGATGACTATAGCAGATGGACATGGGTAAAGTTCTTAAGACACAAGGACGAGTCACACTCTGTGTTTGTCACCTTCTGCAACCAAGTTCAGAATGAAAAGGATCTTAGAATCATCAAAGTCAGAAGTGATCATGGTGGAGAGTTTGAAAACAAAGATTTTGAATCATTTTTTAATGACAAAGGCATTCTGCATGATTTCTCTTGTCCTAGAACTCCCCAGCAAAATGGAGTTGTAGAACGAAAGAATAGAACATTGCAAGAAATAGCCAGAACCATGATCAACGAGACTAACGTTGCTAAGATCTTCTGGGCAAAGGCAATAAACACAGCGTGTTACATTCAGAATAGAATCTCCATAAGACCTATTCTGGAAAAGACTCCATATGAATTGTGGAAGAACAGAAAGCCCAACATTTCATATTTTCATCCATTTGGATGTACTTGCTTTATGTTGAATACAAAAAATTATTTGAACAAGTTTGACTCTAAAGCACAAAAGTGTATTATGTTAGGATACTCTGAACGCTCAAGAGGGTACAGAGTATACAATACAGAAACACAGATTGTTGAAGAATCAATCAGTGTTCGTTTTGATGATAAGCTTGACTCTCCAAAGTCAAAGCAGAATGAATTACTTGTAGGTATGGAAGTTGAATTCACAGGTACTGAAGACAAGTCATCAGAAGCTCTTAACAGAGAAACTCCCTCAACATCAGAAAGAGGCACTGCAAGCAATCCAGCACCTTCTGTTGATCAACTTCAAAAAAGACCATCCAGAAGCAGCATGGATCACCCAGGAGAAACAATCTTAGGAAGAAAGGAAGATCCAATCAGAACAAGAGCCAGCTTCAGAAACTCTGAAGAATCCCTCATGGCACTTGTTTCTCTAATTGAACCATCATCAATTGATGAAGCACTTCTGGACAATGACTGGATTCTAGCAATGCAAGAGGAGCTGAATCAATTCACAAGAAATGACGTATGGGATCTAGTTCCCAAACCAAAAGGATTTAACGTCATTGGAACAAAATGGGTGTTCAGAAACAAACTGAATGAACAAGGTGAAGTCATCAGAAACAAAGCACGATTGGTAGCACAAGGTTATAGTTAGCAATAGGGGATAGACTATACAGAAACCTTTGCTCCAGTCGCCAGGTTAGAATCTATCAGACTGTTAATTTCATTTGCTGTAAATAAAGGCATCACTCTGTATCAGATGGATGTTAAGAGTGCATTCTTAAATGGCTATATAGAAGAAGAGGTATATGTGCACCAACCCCATGGTTTTGAAAGTTCCAAAAATCCAGAATATGTTTTCAAACTAAAGAAGTCACTGTATGGTCTGAAACAAGCTCCCAGAGCTTGGTATGAAAGACTAAGTAACTTCCTGTTAGAAAAGGAATTCACCAGAGGGAAAGTGGACACAACTCTATTTTGTAAGACAGTTAAGAATGACATCTTAGTATGTCAGATTTATGTTGATGATATCATATTTGGATCTACTAAACCTTCTCTGGGAAGAAAGTTTGCTAAGTGTATGCAGGCAGAATTTGAGATGAGCCTAATGGGGGAACTGAAATTCTTTATGGGCATTCAAATCAATCAAACCCCAGAAGGAACTTACATTCATCAGAGCAAATATGTCAGAGAACTTCTGAAGAAATTTGACCTCTCAGAATGTAAGCCATCAAAGATTCCAATGCATCCCACGTGCATTCTAGAAAGAGAAGAGGTAAGTAAAAAGGTAGAACAAAAGGTCTACAGAGGTATGATTGGTTCTCTTCCAATGCACCGCTAGCAAGCTCTCACACACGCTCAGAAGCTCTGTAAGTATCTCAAAATACCGCCCTATATTTGAAATCGTAACCCCATATTTTTGCATTTTTCTGGCAAATCGTTGACATATTCATGATGCTTATGAGATTTCTGGACTTTTGGCATTATTTGATTGCATTGATATGGACTCTAACCCCATAACCGTATGGCTAGGGTTTTGCATTAGATTTTAGGGTTTTTCTTTTTCAGGGGAAATCAAGGTCCAAGAATGGTATAGGTTTACTCAGGATGCCCAGACGAGCACAACCATGGTCTTGGGGGTCGTTTTCATGGCCTAGAGTGGATTCTAGGATTAACCTACGAATTCAGCTGCGGATATGAATCCGCATGAAAAATGTACAGGGCTGGAGGTTAGGGGTGAAGACGTGGCCCTTCCCCAGTGGATGATTCATAATTCACGCGCTTTGTTTTTTTATTTTCTGGAATTTTAACGCGTTTTATATATTATGTTTTGTTTGTATTTAGTTAACAATTAAGACACAATGGTTGAGTGGCAAATGCAGGCGTTCAAAATCCAACAGGACCTGGGTTTGAATCCCAGGTCCCCCATGCATTTGTTATTATTTTTCAACAGGTCATCCAGTGTGAACTCAAGCGCGTGGCCTATCAAACAACCTCACTCAAATGCTTTCCAGATGGCCCCAGGCCAGATCTGGTGGTCCAGATGTGATGTCCACCATACGCCCTAGTCAAAGTGTCACGCTGGATTCAAAAAGTCAGCCAGGCCTGCATGTTAATGGGCCACAAAATTGCCATTCTCACCTCCTTTCAGGCCCATATACTCCTAACTCTTTCTAATTTCATTTTTTATTTTATTCAATTGTTTATTATTATTATTTTTAATAATTAACTAACCAATCAAAACTTTTTTTCCTCATAAAATTAAAAACCAAAAATATTTTCTTTATTAAAATTAAATTTCAGTATTTTATTTTTGTTAATAAATATTAATTTAATTGATTAAATTTTAATTAGGAATAACTTTTAATATATTTTGCAATAATTAAAACTAATTTAGACAATTAGGTTTTATTAACATTGATCAAATTTATTTTTATTTCTTTAAATATCAAAAATCCAAAAAATACTTATTTTCATTAATTAATTTATTTATTTATTTATTTAATAAATAACTTATATCTAACTTCTTTTTAATTCAAAATAACCAAAAAATCCTTTCTTTAATAATCAAAGGGTCAAAACCCTAGAACTCGTCCGATTTAATTTCCCGCACACGTTCCATTTTATATTGTATCTGTTTCCTAGAATGTAATAGTTTAATAGGACTTTACTATTTTTACCGCTTTATTTATTTTTCGCATTTTAATTTCAAGGGTTGCTTTTGGCGATGTAAATACCCGACGCCTTGTAATAGTTAGTTTAATTTCCGCAATTTAATTTCCGCAACTCATAAACTGTTAGATGTTTGATAATAGGGAATGCATGACAAGATCAAATGTTTTAACTTAAAATCAATATAGATAACCATTGACATGTATAAAGACAAATTAACTGAAAACAACACACTCACACATGCGCACTCTTAGGGTACACCTCACTTGGTTGCCTTCGTACATGGTCATTGAGTATAAGAAGTTTTAGAGGTCGCCCTCTTGTCCAAAGATCATAGTTGCCTCGAAACGGTTGCCTCTGAAAAATGATCTAAGACATTAGGGTTACTGCTAAGGCATCCTAACATTGCTTTAGTGACCGCACGTCCCTTAATCGAATTGACCCTTAAAACTCCAACGACGATGCTACCTACTCATCAATAGTGGGATAGCATTGTCTAAAAGACATTGGCACAAATTGATTCCTTTTTCGAGTAGGTAGACAATTCTTAAGTACTTGCTCTTTCCAAAACAAAACAAAATCTTTTCACACTTACACTCCTTTCAAAATAAAAACTCTTTCAAACCCACAAACACAAAGAAAAGCAATTTTTGAAAACACTTTGAGCAAGTACCTAAGAGCCCGTGGATAACCACAGATAGAAAGGGTGCTAACACCTTCCCTTTCTATAATCTACCCCCCGGACCCGAGAAACATCTCGAAAAAGGAATTTTTCTGTGCTTTTTTCCTTTCCTTGTTGGATAAAATAAAAGACGGTGGCGACTCTTGCTTACCGCGACATTTTGCGAATACAAATGCAAAACACAAACCAGCATTCCAAAAACAGTCAGTTCTCTTCCCACCATATCACAGAATTGGCAACTCTGCTGGGGACGCTTATAAGTGGGGTGTACCTTTGGAATAGTTCATAATGTTTTAAATTGCTTGACTTGTATGCTTTATCTTTGTGGGTTTGAATCGAAGTTACTATAGATCCTAACCCGGATCTGGAGGATACCCTTTAGGTAAGTAGCAATAAACTGTGAGGGAACTGTACAGCGTAGACCGATACGGTTGAAGCAGTAGCTACGTTGGTGTGGCACTTTAGTATGTACTGATATCCCTTGTGGCGCAACGAGGAGAATATGGGTCTGCTAAGGGGTCATTAAGCACCAACTGACCTTAGAACCTTTAAATTGACCAACTTGGCCATAGAACAGTAGCAGTATGCTACACTCATTGAGACTAAACTCTCGTGATGATTCTGGCTGCAAGAAAAGGTTGCTAAACTGGAATTATGACCGATAAAGGGTAGTCAGTGATATTGAGATCCTCTAGAACCCAGTTACTATTTTTGGGACAGGTTTAAACCAACTGAACTGAAAGAGGGTAGTACCTAAGCTCCTTGCCAGCCTGAAATCTAAGGGTTCTCTGTGTGACTTGTGTGCCTTTACCATGTTTGCTATTTGTGGATACTTATGATGTGATTTCTATCATGACATCATGACATCATAACATTGCATGCATATTGCATTGGACTAACCTATTTCAAAGACAAGAGGGATTCATCTTTATTCTATTTTGTAGGTCATGATTCCCATGCGTAGGAATACCATCCGGATGAACTTTGTCTAGGTTCCCATCATGCTTAAAGAATTGATTGCAAAGATTCCCGATACTACCTCCTTCATCAGAAGACATGGGTATCTTCTCAGTTTGGTCACCTCCAAATTGGACGAGCAGATGATGAGTGTTTTGGTCCAATTCTATGATCCGTTGTATCATTGCTTTACTTTTCAGGACTACCAGTTGGTTCCCACCTTAGAAGAGTTCTCTGATCTGCTCGGTATCTCTATTCTGGAGCAGACCCCGTTTACTGGTTGGGAGAAGATCCTTAGGCCCGAAGAGATTGCTGCAGCCCTTTATATGACCAAGGATGAGGTAATGGCTAATTGGGAGACTAGAAGTGGAGCAAAGGGCTTTCTGACTAAGTTCTCGGTTGGTAAGGCTAATTATTTATGGGATAGTCTAGATTTCAAGGCATTCGAAGATATTCTGGCTCTTCTGATATATGGCTTGGTATTGTTTCCGAATCCTGACTCCTTTGTTGATGTGAATGCGATGAAAATCTTCATCTCTCGTAATCCTGTACCCACTCTCTTGGGTGACATTCTTCATCAGCTTTATGCCTGTACTGCTCGTAAACGGGGAACCTTGATGTGCTGTGCTCCATTATTGGCGAGGTGGTTTATTTCGTATCTCCCCAAATCAGTGCTGAAGAACAAAGAAGGCATGGGCTGGGCTTATATGGTTATGTCTCTCTCTCATAATGACATCATTTGGACTATCAAGGGTATGGACGAGGTGGCTATTATTGATCGATGTGGGGAGTACCCCAATGTTCCACTGATAGGAACCCATGGAGGAATTTCTTACAATCCGTGCTTGGCCTTACGTCAGTTTGGGCGTGCCAGAAGAGAAGGACCTCATGAGCTGTTAATGCCTAGTATCATCTTTGATTTTCAAGGGGATAGCGACGAGCAACGCCGCAGATTCATAAGGGCTTGGGATAGAGTTCACAGATCTAATCCACATGAGTTGGGTCCAAAGACTTCTCTTCCAATGGAGCCATAACTCAGATGGGTCCGTATCCGTGCCCAAAAGCTAGGTATGCCGTATGAAGCCGTCCTGCCTATCATTGTTGAAGTTGCTAATAAAGAGGGGGTTCTTCCTACCATCCTCCACCATTACATGCCCACTGACATTGGGGCACTGAAAAGGTCTTGGATGCAGTTGAGAGAAGAGCGGGACGCTTACCTAGAAAAGTTTAACGAGCAAGACCAGAAGTTGACTAGGTAGTTGGAGAACAATCAGATCCTCAATGATTATGTCTGCACCGACAAGAAGAGACCATGGGAGCACTGATTGTCCTTTGATTATTTACTTTCCAGTTTTTATTTCCTTTGCAGTATTTCCATTCTTGTAACGCCTTAAGGGCAATTTGTTGAACAATTTGAATTTCAAGTTTACCTAATAAAAGTCTGTTTCCTTTCTTGTTTACAAATTTTAATCTCTCGATTGTCTTTGAAATCATATCATACGCATTTCATCCCATGCACTCCATAACAGGTACCCATTACATGTCTCTTATCTTCTTCACCGTTTATTTCAGCACTCATCATGTTTGTTGAACCATCAACTGAGCAAGCAATCAAGGCCCTATAGGCCCAGAATTCCCAATTCCAAGAGTTGTTCATGAATCTAGCTAAGGGTCAGCAAGATCTGAAGACCCTGATTCTGAAAGAGAAGAAGAAGAAGAAGAAGAGGACAATCCTGTTTAACACAGGTCACATGTTTGGAAACAGGCTACAGGATGAAGTTGATTTGACCACCTCATCTGGAGGGAAAGATAGCCAGGAAGAAAGGAGGGCTCATAGCCCTGTGGTCTCAGACAATGATACGGACTTCAATGAAGACCAGTATCCTCCGGTTGAGGATAGATACAAGCAACTGGAAGACCGGTTGAGTGCGATGGAAGTTCAGAAAGTGCCTGGTCTGGACTTTGGTGATCTAGGTCTATCATCTGGGATGGTAATTCCCCACAAGTTCAAGGCACCAGCCTTTGCTAAGTATGACGAAGTTTCTTGTCCGAAGCTGCACCTCCGGTCATATGTAAGGAAGATTCAGCCGTACAGCGCTGATAAGAACTTATGGATCCACTTCTTTCAAGACAGTCTCTCAGGGACTCAGCTTGAATAGTTTTACCAGTTGGACGGAGCCAGCATCCACAGTTGGGAAGATTTGGCTACTGCTTTCTACAGGCAGTACCAATACAATTCCGACCTCGCTCCCACGCGTACCCAACTCCATGGTATGTCTATGGGAACGGGTGAAGGTTTCAAAGATTATGCTCAGAAGTGGAGGGAACTCGCCGGAAGAGTGCAACCACCCTTGGCTGATCGGGAGCTTGTGGATATGTTTCTGGGGACCTTGTCTGGTCCATTTTTCAATCATCTGATTGGAAGCTCTTCGTCTGGGTTTACAGAGCTAATTATGACCGGCGAAAGGATTGAGGCTGGTATTAAGGCTGGTAAGATACAAAAGGGTGCTTCATCAAGCACCGAGAAAAAGCCTTTTAAGAAGGAGTCCAGTGTTGTCTACGGTTCGAAAAGCCAGAATAGACCTGAACACCGCCAAGTTGTTAATGCGGTTTTTATTTCAAGACCTGCTGGTGCTCCTCAGCACAACAATCAACAAAAAGCCGAGAGACCTTGAAGGCAATTCACCCAGCTCAACATGACCTTATCTCAGATTCTGCCACAGTTATTGAAAACTAACTTAGTGATTCCAAGGGAAGCCCCGAAGAATCCAAATACAACATCACCGAAGTACAACCCCAATGCCCGCTGTGTTTTTCACTCTGATAGCCCGGGGCATAATACAGATGATTGTTGGTCTTTGAAGAACAAAATATAGGACTTAATTGATGCTAAGGAGATTGAGTTCGAGGCGCCCGAAAGACCTAATGTTGTGACTGCTCCTATGCCCAAGCATGGAGTGAATGCTATAGATGAAGACTCGTTTATGGTTTCTGTGAACGACATTGTTACCCCTTTGATGAATGTGAAGAAGAACCTTTTGCTAGCCGGTTTATTTCCGGGCTGTGACGAAGGTTGTCGTATGTGTTATGTTCTACCTACCGGTTGCCATCTTTTGAGGTCAGGTGTCCAACGCCTGATGGATAGTAAAGAAATTTTGTTTAAGAAGACTGTTGTTCCCTTAGTTCGTACTGAAGAAGTATCTATTATTACCATTTTCGACAATTCTTCCAAGGCTTCCTCGAGAAAGCCTATTAGAATTACATCTGTTCCAAGAATCGCACCATTGACCATCACTGTTCCTGGGCCTATCCCCTACACCTCTGTTAAAGCTTTCCCTTGGCATTACGGGGCCGATGTTTATTTCCATGGAGTTAAACAAGAGTTGGATGCTGATACTGACATCAACAATATTGTTGGACCTGCTAAAGTCACCCGCAGCGGAAGACTTTTCTCACCTGATATCTCTCCACCAACTGCTTGAAAACCTGTTGTTATTACACCTGCCAGTGTACCTGCTACTATTCCTGTTCAAGTTCCTATTCTTACCCCTGTCGCCGAGTCATCTGACACTCGGGGCAAGGGGACCACCAGTGAGCCTGCCCAGACGGAGGCACCAAAGACGATTACTATTGAAGCTTCTAGACAAGAGATGGAAGAAATTCTGAAAATCATCAAAAAGAGTGACTACAATATAGTTGAACAGCTGGGGAAAACCCCGTACAAGATTTCTATGTTGTCACTATTGTTATGCTCAGAGGTTCATGCCAAGGCTCTGATTACATTTTTGAATACTGCACACGTACCACAAGAGACATCAGCTGATCAGTTTAAAGATTGCGTGGCCAATCTGACTGCTGATAATGGGTTGGGTTTTTCTGATGCCGACTTGACTGCTAAGGGGAAAAATCACAACAATGCCCTACATGTCTCCATTGAATGCAGGGGCACTACTCTTGCTCATGTATTAGTGGATACTGGTTCCTTATTGAACGTTTTGCCTAAGAAAGCTCTAGATCGGTTGGACTGTGAAGGGTTGGAGCTGAAACCAAGGAACATTGTTGTTAGGGCCTTCGATGGGTCTAAGAGAATGGTACATGGAGAAGTTGATATCCCGATTAAGGTTGGCTCGCAGGTTTTTGCATCTACATTCTATGTGATAGACATTCGGCCATCTTATTCTTGTTTGCTGGGTCGCCCATGGATCCACAAAGCTGGGGCCGTAACCTCAACGCTCCACCAGAAGCTTAAGTATCCAGTGAAAGGGAAGATTGTGACAGTACAAGGAGAGGAAGAGTACATGGTGAGCCACCTTAACTCTTTCCGATACGTAGAAATGGATGGGGAGTTCATTGAGACCCCATTTAAGCACTTTGAAGAGGTTCCCCAGACGCTGACATCAATTGAGACTGTTGTTGAAGATTCTCCTATGAAGATGGCTTCCTTTAAGGATGCCCGGGCTGTTGTCGAGAAAGGTGGGTGTACAAATTGGGGCCAACTCCCTGATTTTACACAGAAGACTAACAAGTTTGGTTTGGGTTTCACTGCAGAAGCTCAAAGGGCTGTTCGGAATGCACGGATCGGAAGACCTCCCGTGTTCATCAGCAATTCAGGAGTAAATGCCATTGAAGACGATGTGGAGGAGTCTGAATTCAACAGTTGGATCTATCCTACGACCGACGGTGGACCAAGCAACTGGACAGCAAAGGACTTCATCCCTATTTCTTTTGTTACCCAGTAATGAAACTTTTTATTTTGAATTTGTAACAGACAATGTTTTAAACTCTACGACCCGGTGTCTTACCCGGGGCATTGTGGCTTCATTTGTGAGGGCTTTATGTGTGTTATTTTCATATATCATTAATAAAAGCATTGGATGTTTCTTGCATTTAAAATTTTTCGCTCCTTGTTTTTCTTTTATTACATATTGCAAAACAACTATTTTACACACACTCATATATACAGGTCTACATCCACTCTGGATCTCATTGATAACGACTCTGCTTCTGCCAGTTCTGACTTCGATAATCTGATCAAATTAGCCGAAGACGAAGGTGAAGATGATTGTGAAGTGCCTGGTGAACTTGCAAGACTATTACTCCAATAGGAGAAGGACATTCAACCACACAAAGATCCGGTGGAGTCAGTAAATCTGGGTACAGAAGAGGACAAGAAAGAGGTCAAGATTGGTGCAAATCTGGAGCTTAGTGTGAAGCAACGGTTGATTCAGATGCTGCGTGACTATGTTGAGATCTTTTCCTGGTCTTATGAAGATATGCCTGGGTTGGATACCGATATTGTGGTTCACCGACTGCCTACCAAGGAAGATTGTCCTCCAGTGAAACAGAAGGTCCGCCAAATGCGCCCAGAGATGTCTGAGAAAATCAAGGATGAAGTTATGAAACAGTTTGACGCAGGTTTTCTAACAGTTACTTCTTACCCACAGTGGGTGGCCAATGTGATTCCTGTGCCGAAGAAGGATTGTAAAGTTCGGATGTGTGTTGATTATAGGGACCTGAACAGGGCAAGCCCCAAGGATGACTTCCCTATACCTCATATTGATGTTCTGGTTGACAACACCACACAGCACAAGGTGTTCTCCTTTATGGATGGCTTCTCCGGTTATAATCAGATTAAAATGGCTCCCAAAGACATGGAGAAGACAACCTTTGTTACTCAGTGGGGCACCTTTTGCTACAAGGTCATGCCTTTTGGACTAAAGAACGATGGGGCAACGTATCAACGTGCCATGGTTGCTTTGTTTCATGACATGATCCATCATGAGATCGAGGTATACGTCGACGATATAATTGCAAGGTCCCAAACTGAGGAGGAACACCTTGACCATCTGCAGAAGCTGTTTGACAGGCTGAAGTTGTACAAACTGAGGTTAAACCCGAACAAGTGCACTTTCGGGGTGAGATCTGGTAAGTTGTTGGGTTTCGTCGTAAGCGACAAAGGTATTCAAGTAGATCCTGCAAAAGTGAAAGCTATATAGGAAATGCCCGCTCCCAGAATAGAGAAAGAAGTCAGAGGCTTCCTAGGACGACTGAACTACATTGCCTGATTCATCTCGCACCTGACTGCTACTTATGAGCCAATCTTCAAGCTACTGAAGAAAGATCAAGTAGTGCGTTGGAACGATGAATGTCAGGCCGCTTTCGAAAGGATCAAAGAGTATCTCCAAGAGCCACCCATTCGGATGCCTCCAGTTGAAGGGAGACCTTTGATCTTATACTTGACAGTACTCGATAACTCAATGGGGTGTGTGTTGGGTCAGCATGACGAGTCTGGCCGAAAAGAGCATGCTATTTATTACCTTAGCAAAAAGTTTACCGACTGCGAGACCCGATTCTCGTTGCTCGAGAAAACTTGTTGCGCTTTGGCATGGGATGCTCGCCGGCTGATACAGTATATGCTGACTCACACTACTTTATTGATATCAAAGATGGATCCAATCAAGTATATCTCCGAGAAGCCTGCCTTGTCCGGAAGAATAGCAAGATGGAAGATGATATTGACTGAGTATGACATCCAATACACGACTCAAAAGGCAATCAAAGGAAGTGTGTTGGCAGACCATTTGGCACATTAGGCAGTGGATGATTACCAGTCTATGAACTTTGAATTCTCGGACGAGAATATCATGTTGATAACTGATTGTGAGACACCTGGACCGGATGAAGGACCTGAGGAAGGATCCCGATGGTCTATGTACTTTGATGGAGCTTCGAACGCTTTGGGTAATGGCATTGGCGCCATGATCATATCTCCTAAAGACTCTCATACTCCGTTCACCGCACGACTATGTTTCAACTGCACCAACAATATGGCGGAGTATGAAGCATGCATCATGGGTCTTCGAGCAGCAATTGACCTAAGGATTAAGTTTCTAAGTGTCTCCGGAGATTCCGCTCTCGTGATCAGTCAGATCAAAGGTGAGTGAGATACGAAACACCTGAACCTTATTCCTTACAATGAGTATGTGTTGACTTTGCTTCCCCATTTCGAAGAGATAACCTTTGAACACTTCCCTAGAGAGGAGAATCAGTTGGCGGACGCGCTGGCTACGATGTCTTCTATGTTCAAAGTCAATTGGGACAACGAAGCTCCCCGGATTATCATTGAAAGATTGGACGAACCTGCACATTGCTGTGATCTTGAGACTGAAGAGGTAGCGGATAAACCCTGGTTTCATGAGTTGAAGAGATACCTTGAGGCTCAGGAATACCCCGAGGGTGCATCTGTTAATGACAAGAAGTTTCTGAGGAGGTTCGCAGCGAATTTTTTCATCAGCAATGGTATCCTTTACAAGCGTAACCATGATTCAACCCTACTGCGATGTATGGATAAGAACGAGGCAGAAAGGATCATGGCAGATTTACACGAAGGTACCTTCGGAACTCATTCCAGTGGACACACCATGGCAAAGAAAATCCTTCGGGCAGGATATTATTGGTCCACCTTGGAAGCTGGCTGTTATCAGCATTCTCGGACATGTCACAAGTGCCAAGTCTATGCTGATAAGGTTCATATACCTCCAGTTCCTCTGAACGTCTTGACGGCACCTTGGCCTTTTGCAATGTGAGGCATTGATATGGTCGGCGAGATCAGACCTACAACATCCAACAGGCATCGTTTCATCTTGGTAGCAATTGATTACTTTACGAAGTGGGTTGAAGCAGCTTCCTTTGCTACTGTAACCAAGAATGTCGTGGCACGGTTCATTCGGCACAATCTGATCTGTCGATATGGTGTACCAGAGAGGATCATTACGGGCAATGGTACCAATCTCAATAATAAGATGATCACTTAGCTCTGCAAGCAGTTCAAGATACAGCATCACAACTCTTCTCCTTACCGACCGAAGATGAATGGGGTTGTTGAAGCGGCTAATAAGAACATTAAGAAGATTATGCAAAAGATGACGGTGACATACAAAGACTAGCACAAGATGTTACCATTTGCTCTTCATGGGTACCGTACCTCAGCACGGACGTCAATAGGGGCAACACCCTATTCCTTGGTATATGGTATGGAGGCAGTCTTGCCCATTGAAGTTCAGATACCCTCTCTTCGGATCATGAAGGATGCAGATTTGAACGAAGATGACTGGATTCAGACCCGGCTTGATCAGCTGAACTTAATCGACGAAAAGAGACTTACTGCTATTTGTCATGGTCAGACGTACCAAAAACGGATGATCAAGGCATTTAACAAGAAAGTTAGACGACAAGAGTATCAAGTTGGGGATCTGGTAATCAAGCGCATTATCTTACCTCAAGGTGATCCCAGGGGAAAATGGACCCCTACTTACGAAGGGCCATTTATGGTTAAGAACATTTTCTCAAGAGGAGCTATGATTCTAACCACCATGGATGGTGACGACCTTCCTCACCCCATCAATGCAGACATAGTGAAAAGATACTACGCATAATCAAAGACCCGCTAGGTTGACTGGCCTAGGAAAAAATAAGGGCTTCCCGACGAACCAAAAGGGTTCGGGCAAAAATAAGGGATGAAAATAAAAAAATATGTACACCCAACAAGTCGAAAACCTGAAAAGGCGGCTTGGGCAAAAAAGGGTATCCGGTGGACTGAAAACCCGAAAGGGCAGTCCAGGCAAAAATTAGGGATCAAAGCGTAACACTATGTCTCATTGGATCACCTTGCATCCAGACTTTGGCATCAACTATTAAGCTCGGACGGCACTAATCGATTTGATCTACCTTCAACCAAACAGCAAAGTGATGAGATGCTCGGGGACATAAAGGAAATAGCAGAATTGGAACCCCGTGGGATTATTCACATAGC
Source organism: Vicia faba (assembly GCA_948472305.1). Lineage (NCBI taxonomy): Eukaryota > Viridiplantae > Streptophyta > Magnoliopsida > Fabales > Fabaceae > Vicia > Vicia faba. The sequence continues at coordinate 1,049,908,135 of OX451739.1, forward strand.
TGTTTTGTTTAGTTTTTCACAAATTGTATAAACTATATTTGTTCGGCGGCGTTCTCTTACTAGGACGTCAGCCTCCTGTACAAAAACGCCTATTTACAGGCCAAACTTCAAAATCAATACAAATTCATTTTCAGACAAATTTCAAACTGTTTTTCCTTTATCTGTTTTGTTTTGCAAAGAACGTCCAATGTTCATTTTTGATATATGCATTTGACATTAATTGCTGCTCATGAATATTTACATGCGAAACAAAAGACGAATTACTGGTAATATCAGAAACAGGGGAAATAGAATTGTCCAAGCTGTATAGTTGCTCTGTCCACCCGGTATGATGGTAAATTCAGCTGAAGAATAGGGCTAAAATACCTTCACTCCCCGCAAAGTAAGGCAGTAATGGTAGCTCTCCCCCAACTGAGACTTGCAACTATGAACGAATCACCAATGCTTTCCCCAAGCAGAGTTGATCTACCATCAGCACTAAAAAGGCTTGATATCCCCGACAGTCTTAATATTCCCTAGCGGAGTATAAGAATGTTCCCCGGCAGAATACAAGATACCCCCAGTGGAGTTAAAATTTGCCCAGTGCAGTCTGAAAAAGCTTCCCCAACGGAGTTGAAAGCATTATCCCCAGTAGACTCTGGAAGTTTATCCCCCAGCGGAGTATAAAATAAATCTCCCCAGTCGAGTCCAAAGGATCATTCCCAGCAGAATTCAGAGGATTATCCCCACAAAAGTCTAACAGGTTATCCCCAGTGAAGCCGCAACTGAAAGATCATCCCCAGCGAAGTTCTTTCCTTTCACAAACAGGAATTCAATCCTCAACAGATTCAATATCACCAGCGACGATAATTCATCCCGACAGAATTTATCAGTGGAATCCTCAGCAGAGCATCTCTTCCCCACAGAGTAATCTCCTCATCAGTTTATTCCCCAATGGAGTTATCTTCTCCTGCAGGTTTATTCTCTCAATCACCTTCGTTCACCATCCCCAGCGGAAACGAAGAATTCAACACTATTCTCCAGTAGCTATCCGAGATTTATTTTCCCCAGCTAGAAACGTTACATTTCCATACATCATGATACATGCATACACGCATCATACCATACAATCTCATTTATGTTGAGAGCATCATTGCTTGATATATATCATGCATTTCATACATCATGACATTGCATATGACTGACTATTTACCGTTTCAGGGAAAGACGAATCAGTAAACACTGTTGACTACTCATATGACCCGGTAGTCCCCTAAAAAGCTACATCTATGGAAGACTTTTATCTGGTTCAGTTAAATCGACCCTAAGATTTTTCTGATTCTGATCCAGTCAAAGTTAATCCAAGACCTTCTTTGGTTCAGTCAGATCGACCCTAAGATCTCCCTGATTCGTATTCCAGTTAAAGATATCCTAAGACTTTTGTCTGGTTCAGTTAAATCGACCCTAAGATTTTTCTGATTCTGATCCAGTCAAAGTTATCCCAAGACCTTCTCTGGTTCAGTCAGATCGGCGATAAGATTTCCCTGATTCGTATTCCAGTTGAAGATGTTCCCAGACTTTTGTCTGGTTCAGTTAAATCGACCCTACGATTTTTCTGATTCTGATCCAGTCAAAGTTATCCCAAGACCTTCTCTGGTTCAGTCAGATCGACGATAAGATCTCCCTGATTCGTATTCCAGTTGAAGATATTCCAAGACTTTTGTCTTGTTCAGTTAAATCGACCCTAAGATTTTTCTGATTCCGATCCAGTCAAAGTTAATCCGAGACCTTCTCTGGTCCAGTCAGATCGACCCTAAGATCTCCCTGATTCGTATTCCAGTTGAAGATGTTCCAAGACTTTTGTCTGATTCAGTTAAATCAACCCTAAGATTTTTCTGATTCTTATCCAGCCAAAGTTAATCCAAGACCTTCTCTGGTTCAGTCAGATCGACCCTAAGATCTCCCTGATTCATATTCCAGCTGAAGATAATCCAAGACTTTTGTCTGGTTCAGTTAAATCGATCCTAAGATTTTTCTGATTCTGATCCAGCCAACGTTAATCCAAGACCTTCTCTGGTTCAGTCAGATCGACGATAAGATCTCCCTGATTCTTATTCCAGCCGAAGTTCAGACCTCCTATCAACAGTCTCCAAATGGCATCGGTAAGCCCATTCCCGATAACACCAGGCTGATACCACTTCATGCGAGTGCAAATTTCTGGGCACTCTAGTGTTCAATCATCTTCCACCTTCGGATCACGAAAGGCCCGAAAGTCAATCTGTATCCTCAATTTTAAGAAGATTTAACAGGGGAAGCTGTTGTACCCCAAAATTTTCCCTCTAATATTTCTCCAAACATTGCAAGAAAAATCTCCAAGCGGCTCAAGATTGCTCAAGAGTTGGACAGTCAAGTTATCTCCTAAGGCAGTCAATCCCAAATTAGGGTTTTGTGTTGCATCAAGATCCTTGAATACAAATGACCTAAAGGGATCTCCAATGTCCTAATATGTCCTCAAGGTCATCCATGTAAAATTTCAAGCCTTGTAGAGGAAGTTTGCTCAGTCAATTACTCAAAGGGTCCAAAAATCGACTGTGCTAGGGCAAAAGTCAATTGTGACCCAAATACAGTCAAACTTCAAGATTTTTTGCCAACATTCTCATTTTGAAGGATATTTCACCATTTTATCAAGGGTTTATCATGATTCATCAAGGATTGCTCAAAATTCATCAAGACTCAAAAGTTGCTAAATTAGGGTTTTGCAGGAAAAGTCAACTCAACTTTGACCAAGCATAACTTTCTCATAATTTATGAGAAATGACCCATCCAAAGATAATTTTGAAGAGGATGCAATTTCCTACAATCCATCTTCATACCCCAACACCATAAAATTGACTCACAAAAAGTTACAAATTTGGACATTATAGGTCATTTTTGAAAGTCAACAAAAACACCTTTTTCCAAAGCTTATAACTTGAGCATAGAATATCAAAATGATATGAGAACAAAAGGGTTGGTTATAGGACATCTCAAGCTTTCTAAAAAGTTCAAGAACACTTCCAAAAGTTCAAAATTGAAGAAGTTATGCATTGTTGAAGTTGGGCATTTTTGCAAAATTGCCAAAAGTCAACTATCCCCAAAACTTCACATTTTGTCAAATGGGCCCATTCTTTTCCACTTGATTTGATCTTTTCACACTACACACGTGTCCTAGCTTAAGCCTTGAGCCCATTTATCAATTTTCTTATTTTATTTGATTTTTTATTGAATTATTCCATTTTAAATCAATTTAAATCAAATAAAATCACAAAACTTGATTACATGAGATCTTTTTCTATTTTCAGGACCTAATCACCATCAATATCATGATCAAATTCGTATCAATCATTTCATGTGCAAAAAGATTGGATTTTTGGCAAATTAAGCAAGTTTTCAATGGAGGATCAAATCCAATCTCAAGGCATTGATTTGGAAGGATTCAGCCCACATTTATTGACCTAATGCATTGCATATTACTTATACAAGCCAAAGCACACGAGATCAAGACCTAGAGGCTGCAAAATCATCAAGAACCAAACTTGAAAATTTGACAAAAAGTGCAAAACTGAAATCGAGCTTGGAGGCGTTTTCAAAGGCAAGACTCAACACTAATCAATTGCTGGACAATCCCTGAAGCAGAACCACCCCCTAACAAGCTCTCACACACGCTCAGAAGCTCTGTAAGTATCTCAAAATATTGCCCTGTATTCGAAATCGTAACCCCATATTCTTGCATTTTTTTGGCAAATCGTTGACATGTTCATGATGCTTATGAGATTTCTGGACTTTTGGCATTATTTGATTGCATTGATATGGACTCTAACCCCATAACCGCATGGCTAGGGTTTTGCATTAGATTTTAGGGTTTTTCTTTTTCAGGGGAAATCAAGGTCCAAGAATGGTATAGGTTTACTCAGGATGCCCAGACGAGCACAACCATGGTCTTGGGGGTCGTTTTCATGGCCTAGAGTGGATTCTAGGATTAACCTACGAATTCAGCTGCGGATATGAATCCGCGGGAAAAATGTACAGGGCTGGAGGTTAGGGGTGAAGACGTGGCCCTCCCCTAGTGGATGATTCATAATTCGCGCGCTTTGTTTTTTTATTTTCTGGAATTTTAACGCGTTTTATATATTATGTTTTGTTTGTATTTAGTTAACAATTAAGACACAATGGTTGAGTGGCAAATGCGGGCGTTCAAAATCCAAGAGGACCTGGGTTCGAATCCCATGTCCCCCATGCATTTGTTATTATTTTTGAACAGGTCATCCAGTGTGAACTCAAGCGCGTGGCCTATCATACATCCTCACTCAAATGCTTGCCAGATGGCCCCAGGCCAGATCTGGTGGTCCAGATGTGATGTCCACCATACGCCCTAGTCAAAGTGCCACACTGGATTCCAAAAGTCAGCTAGGCCTGCATGTTAATGGGCCACAAAATTGCCATTCTCACCTCCTTTCAGGCCCATATACTCCTAACTCTTTCTAATTTCATTTTTTATTTTATTCAATTGTTTATTATTATTATTATTTTTAATAACTAACTAACCAATCAAAACTTTTTTCCTCGTAAAATTAAAAACCAAAAAAAATTTCTTTATTAAAATTAAATTTCAGTATTTTATTTTTGTTAATAAATATTAATTTAATTGATTTAGTTTTAATTAGGAATAACTTTTAATATATTTTGCAATAATTAAAACTAATTTAGACAATTAGGTTTTATTAACATTGATCAAATTTATTTTTATTTCTTTAAATATCAAAAATCCAAAAAATACTTATTTTCATTAATTAATTTATTTATTTGTTAATTTAATAATTAACTTAGATCTAACTTCTTTTTAATTCAAAATAACCAAAAAATCCTTTCTTTAATAATCAAAGGGTCAAAACCCTAGAACTCGCCCGATTTAATTTCCCGCACGCGTTCCATTTTATATTGTATCTGTTTCCTTGAATGTAATAGTTTAATAGGACTTTACTATTTTTACCGCTTTATTTATTTTTCGCATTTTTATTTCAAGGGTTGCTTTTGGCGATGTAAATACCCGACGCCTTGTAATAGTTAGTTTAATTTCCGCAATTTAATTTCCGCAACTCATAAACTGTTAGATGTTTGATAATAGGGAATGCATGACAAGATCGAATGTTTTAACTTAAAATCAATATAGATAACCATTGACATGTACAAAGACAAATTAACTAAAAACAACACCCTCGCACATGCGCACTCTTAGGGTACCCCTCACTTGGTTGCCTTCGTACGTGGTCATTGAGTATAGGAAGTTTTAGAGGTCGCCCTCTTGTCCAAAGATCATAGTTTCCTCGAAACGGTTGCCTCTGAAAAATGATCTAAGACATTAGGGTTACTGCTAAGGCGTCCTAACATTGCTTTAGTGACCGCACGTCCCTTAATCGAATTGACCCTTAAAACTCCAACGACGATACTACCTACTCATCAATAGTGGGATAGGGTTGTCTAAAAGACATTAGCACATATTGATTCCTTTTTCGAGTAGGTAGACGGTTCTTAAGTACTTGCTCTTTCCAAAACAAAACAAAATCTTTTCACACTTACACTCCTTTCAAAACAAAAACTCTTTCAAACCCACAAACACAAAGAAAAGCAATTTTTGAAAACACTTTGAGCAAGTACCTAAGAGCCCGTGGATAACCACGAATAGAAATGGTGCTAACACCTTCTCTTTCTATAATCTACCCCCCGGACCCGAGAAACATCTCGAAAAAGGAATTTTTCTATGTTTTTTTCCTTTCCTTGTTGGATAAAATAAAAGACGGTGGCGACTCTTGCTTACCGCGACATTTTGCGAATACAAACGCAAAACGCAAACCAGCATTCCAAAAACAGTCAGTTCTCTTCCCACCGTATCACAGTGGCAAATTGGGAGACTAGAGGGAGTGTCCAAGGAGTTCCGGTTAAGTTTATATTCGAGAAGGCTTAACATTTTTGGGATACCTTAAATTTACAAGCTTTCGAAGAGGTGCTGGCACTTCTCATTTACGGGACGGTACTTTTCCCTAATGCGGATCAACTCATATATGTGAGCACTATTAAGGTTTTTCTGTCTCATAATCCAGTGCCTACGTTACTCGGGGATATTTTGCACTCTCTGTATGCTCGCACTCTAAAGAGAAGGGGGACCCTCCTGTGTTGCACTCCTCTATTTTCTAGGTGGTTTATTTCACACCTACCTAGGTCTGTTTTGAAGAATGAACAGGGTTTGAAATGGTCTCGTAGGCCGATGTCCCTTAAGCATTCAGACATTCATTGGTGTTCACGGTTCTCAAAAGATATTACCATCATCGATCGCTATGGTAAATTCCCTAATGTCCATCTCTTAGGCATTATGGGAGGAATCACTTACAACCCTTGTTTGGCACTACGTCAGTTTGGTTATGCGAGAAGAGATGGTCCTCATGACACGCTTATCCAAGGAATCACCTTTAACTATGAGAATGATGCTCAGGGGTACTGCAAGAGGTTCATAAAAGCTTGGGGCATGGTGCATAAAATTAATAGCAGAACGCTAGGGCACAAGAATTCCATTCCTCTTGAGCCTTATCTCTGGTGGATACGAGCTCGCGCCCAAAGCCTTATGATGCCTTACCCAATTGTCCTACCAGTAACTTTGTAGCCAACTATTGAAGGAGATACTACTTCACTTGGTCATCATCCTAACATGCCAACCGATCATGAAGAGTTACAAAAGTCCTGGGTTCAACTCAAAGAGGAGCGGGACATGTTTGAAGCTCAGTTCTATGCTAGACAGAAGAAGGTCCTGGAGCTCACTAGGCTACTTCATGAAGAAAGGAACATAAACGCCTACATTGCACAAAAGAGGATGCGCTCCTGGGAGACCTAGTTTCTTTTTTTGCTTTAAGTTTTGTTTTGTTTAATTGTAAGCCTAAAAGGCATTCTTTGTAACAATTCGAACTTACTAATGCAATTAATGTGTGTTTCTTTTGGTTAAACAAATCTGAGCCTTTAAGAGTCCTTGAAATCATTGCATATGCATCCCATTCATAGCATCGTATAAACAGGTACCATTACAGGTTTCTCATCTTCTTCGCTGTTTATTTCAGTAGAAATGTCTTCCGAACAAAGCATCAAAGATCTTCAGGCACAGAATTCCCAGTTCCAACAGATGTTCATAAATCTGGAAAAAGGGGAGGAGGATCTGAAGGCCCTCATCCTGAAAGAGAAGAAGAAAAAGAAGAAGGTCGCTGGTATTATGAATATGAGCAGAAGGTTTAGGGAGCCGTTGAAGCAGCAAGTCGATCTGACCTCTTCATCCAAAGAAGGGGAGAACCAAGAAGAAGAGACAAGGGAAAAAGATCCCAATCTTGAAGTTTCTGACAATGATACAGACTATAATGATGAGCAGTATCCTCCTACCGAGGATATATACAAGCAGTTGGAAGACCGTCTGAGTGTTATGGAAGTCCAGAGGATACCTGGGTTGGATTTTGAAGAATTGGGATTGGTGTCGGGAGTGGTCATCCTGTAGAAGTTCAAGGCTCTAATTTTTGCTAAGTACGATGGGGTGTCTTGCCCAAAACTCCATCTTTGTTCCTAAGTCAGAAATATCCATCCCCACATCGCTGATAAAAATTTGTGGGTCCACTTCTTTCAAGACAGTCTGTCAGGGACTCAGCTTGAATGATTCTACCAACTAGAGAGAGCCAATGTCCGAAATTGGGAAGATCTGGCTGCTGCTTTTTACAATCAGTACCAATATAACACTGACCTTGCTCCTAATCATACTCAACTCCGGAGTATGTCCATTGTCGATATGTTTCTGGGGACGCTATCTGCTCCATTCTTTAATCATTTGATCGGAAGCTCGTCAGCTGGTTTCACCGAGCTGATCCTAACTGGAGAGAGAGTAGAAGCTGGGATTCGGAGCGGTAAAATACAGAAGGATGCCTCTTCGAGTTCGACAAAGAATCCTTTTACTGGTAATAAGGAAGCAAGTTCCATCTATAGCCCAAGAGGCCAAAGTAGAGCTGAACACCGTCAGACAATAAGTGCTGTAATGATACCTAGGCATACAGTTGCTCCACAATGCAACAATCAACAAAGGGCGGAAAGACCACAATGACAATTTACCCAGATCAACATGACGTTGGCTAAAGTTCTACCCCATCTGCTGAGATCTAACTTGACGAATTTGAAAGAGGCTCCCAAGAATCCGAACACCACATCTCCATGATATAATGCAATTGCTCTGTGTGCCTATCATTCTGAGATTCCTGGCCACGACACCAACGACTGCTGGGCTTTGAGAAATAAGGTACATGATCTGATCGAAGCCAAGGAGATTGAGTTTGATGCTCCATAAAATCCCAATGTCATAACTGCTCTAATGCCTAAGCACGGTCGTGGAGTTAATGTTGTGGATATCGATCTATTTGTGACCTTGGTGGATGAAGTCTCTACTCCTCTTATGACGGTTAAGAAGAATTTGTTATCGGCCGATTTATTTCTGGGTTGTGGTGAAGGTTGCCACATGTGTTCATTTCTACCTTCTGGTTTCCATTTGTTGAAGTCATGTGTGCAGCGCCTGATGGACAGCAAAGAAATTTTGTTCGAGAAAACTTTGATTCCCGTTGTTCCATTTGAAGACGTTGTTATTATAACCATTTCCGCCAATCCTTACAAGGTCTCCTCAAGAAGACCTGTTAGGATTACATCTGTTCCAAGAGTCGCTCCGTTAATAATCACCGTTCCTGGTCCTGTCCTATATGCCTCGGACAAAGTTGTCCCCTGGAATTATGGTGCCGATGTATACTATCATGGCATCAAACAAGATCTGAAAAATTAAAAGGCTGATCCTAATGTCAGTAACATTGTCGGGACCAGCAAGGTTACCCGAAGTGGAAGGGTTTTCTCTCCCGAGATTTCCCTGAAGATTGTCAATAGGCCTATTATTATTCTGTCTGCTACTCATGTTGGTACATCAACTACTACTCCTGTGCTTACTCCAATTATCACTCCCACCGTCGAGTCATCTAGAACCCGAGGCAAAGAAGTTATAGGTGAGCCTGCCCGGACGGAGGCGCCTAGAAAAATTATCGTAGAAGCCTCTAAACAAGAGATAGAGGAAATACTGAAAATAATAAAAAAGAGCGACTACAATGTGGTCGAGCAGCTGGGGCAGACCCCGTTAAAGATATCCATGTTGTCCCTGTTGTTATGCTCTGAGGCTCATGCGAAGGCTTTGATTGCATTCCTCAAGACTGCGCATGTGCTGCAAGAGACCTCAGCTGATCAATTCAAAGATTGTATGGCCAGCCTGACTGCTGACAATGGGCTGGGTTTTTCAGATGCAGACTTGACACCGAAGGGGATGAAGCATAATGATGCTCTGCATGTCTCGATTGAATACAGGGGAACCACTATGGCTCATGTGCTGGTAGATAATGGGTCTTCGCCGAATGTTTTGCCTAAGAAGGCATTGGATCAGTTGGACTATGAGGGCTTGATCTTAAAGCCTAGTAACATTATGGTAAGGGATTTTGATGGGTCGAAGAGAATGGTGCATGGGGAAGTGGACATCCCCTTCAAAGTAGGTTCCCAGACTTTTGAGTCCACTTTCTATGTAATGGACATCCGGCTGTCATACTCTTGTTTGTTGGGTCATCCTTGGATCCATGAAGCTGGGGCAGTTACTTCTACACTGCACCAAATGCTGAAGTATCCAGTAAAAGGGAAGATTATCACTGTGCGTGGTGAGGAGGAGTATATGGTGAGCCACCTCAATTCCTTCAGGTATGTAGAGATGGACGAGGAATTCATATAGACTCCTTTCCAGAACTTTGAAGAGGTTCCCCAGATCTTGGCATCGGCTGAAACTGAAGATGTGAAAAACACAAGAAGGGGGGGTTGAATTGTAAAACTTAAAACAAATGGTTTGACAACACAGTATTTTTATCCTGGTTCGTTTGATCTCAAACTACTCCAGTCCACCCGTCAAGGTGATTTCGCCTCTCTCCAACAATGTCTTAATCCACTATTTTCAAAGGATTACAACAGCTACTTTAACAACTGTTAAAGTCTTCTTGAGTACAACCACAAACCGGTTTATCTCAAGGAAATCTTTTACAAATAATTGAACAAGAATGTGTTAACGTTTTCTAACAAAACAATATATCACAATTGTGATAATTACATAACTTAAGCTTGGAATAAACTGAATTTGCTAAAGCGTTTGAATAAGCATGGTTTTGAAGGCTTGGCAAATTATGTGAGTGCATGCGTGTGTCTTTTCTCAAGCAGACTTGTTTATATAGGCAAGGCAAGGGTACGTTGTCCATAAAGTCAGTTTAATAACAATAACTCACTTTCCTTTTAAAGAAGATCTTGTCTGAAGAGAGTTGTTAGCATTTAATTCTGTCTTGAATACTTAATAACGCTTCAGAGTCTTCTTTGCTTTAACTTATGATAACGCTTCAGAGTGTTGATTACTTGGTAAAGATCTTTGATCAGAGTCAGAGTGTATTTGTTTATACGCAGATTCTGGTCATCAAGCTTCAGCGTATAATCTGGTAGCTTCAGTGTGTAGCACATATTACTGATCTTCTGATGCTGATTCAATCAGAACTTCTGTATATACAAAACATAATTTTAAGAAGCATATTTGTTTCATATATGTGATCGATGGAAATAGAACTGACTATTTTGGAATGCTGGTTCGCGAAATGTCGCGGTAAGCAAGAGTCGCCACCATCTTTTATGTTCTCCAATAAGGAAAGGACAAAAGCACAGCAAAATTCCTTTTCGAGATGTTTCTCGGTTCGGGAGGTAGATTATAGAAAGGGAAGGTGTTAGCACCCTTTCTATCCGTGGTTATCCATGGTCTCTTAGGTACTTGCTCACTATGTTTTCAAAAGAGTTTTGCTTTTCTTGTGTTTGTGGGTTTTGAAAAAAAGTTCGTTAAAAAACTTCGTTTTAACTCTTGTATCAGTCCTCAAGAGTGTATGAAGTATTTGTTTGAAAACTTTTGTCAGAAAAGTGTAAGTGCGAAAAGTATTTTTGTTTTTTGAAAGAGCAAGTACCTGAGAACCTCTACATACTCAAAATAAATTAAGCTGTGTAAATGTCCTTTAGACAGTACTATCCCACTATTGAGAAGTAGGTAGCACCGTCGTTGGAGTTATTCGGGTCAATTCGATTATAGGGACATGTGGTCACCAAAGCAATAGTAGGACGCCTTAGCGGTAACCCTAATGTCCTAGATCCTTTTTATCCGAGGCAACCGTTTTGAGGCAACTTGGATCTTTAGACAAGAGGGCGACCTCTAAAACACCCTATACTCAATGACCACGTCGAGGCAACCAAGTGAGGCGTACCCTAAGAGTGGCATGTGCGAGTGTATTGTTTTTCAGTTAATTTATCTTTGCACATATTATGGTGAGCTACGTTTTGATTTTAATTTTCAGGCAAGTCTTGTCATGCATAGCCTAATTAACATACATCTAGCATTTAATAGTTGCAGGAAGTAAATTGCGGAAAGTAAATCTACGCTATTACAAGGCGTCGGGTATTTACATCGCCAAAAACAAACCCTTTGAAAAATAAATTGCGGGAAATAAATGAAAGCGATAAAAAGTCCTAATTAAGCTATTACATCCTCGGAGCAATTACATAAATATGATCAAAAATAATATGCGCGAAAGAAAATTGAATCGGAGAAGTCCTTAGGGTTTTGAGAAAGAAAGAAGTTTGTTATTATTTTGCAATTAATTAAATTAAACCTAAAACTAATTAATTAATTAATTAAAAGAAAAAGAGTATTTTTTTAGTTTTTTTAATGTTTTAATGAAATAAAAGAAAAGAAATTAAAATTGTCAAGAAAACCCTAATTCTAATTTATTTTTATTTGTTATGAAAATAATTAAAGTTAACCTAATTAAAACAACTAAATTAATTAATTACATTTATTTACAAAAATAATAAATTAAAGGTGAAATTAATAATAATAATAATAATAATATTTTAGTTTTCTGAATTTTATTATGAAAATAATTAATTATGTTAATTAAATAATAATAATAATAATAATTAATAAAAAGGTTAGATGGAAAAATATAAAAGAAAAAATAATAAACCATAGGGGGTGCTGGCCCATTAGGAGGTGTTATTGGAAATTTCAAGCCCATCAAGTTGTAAGCCTGTTTGACTTTCTTTGATTGCCCAGGGCGCTGGTTGACTGGGAGTATGGTGATCATTCACCTCTGACCACTGGATTGCTGCTTGAAGCCACATGGCGCTTGGATGATTGGAGGCATATGGTAGACACATCCTGGAACGCTGCATGTAATTATGTGAAGAAAAAAATAGAAATAAGTATTTTGGGGGACCTGGGATTCGAACCCAGGTCCCAAAGCTCATTGGACACTTGGCTAACCACTCCACCACGCTGCATCAATTGTCATTGGAATATCAAGCAAATATAATATATAAAAATTCATTCATGTGCTGTAAAACAAAAAAAAACACGCGCGCGTTTTGAACTAACCAATGATGTATCAACACATCATCATCTTCCTCGCTGAACCTGCAAAATAAACGTTAGATAGCGGGGGTTTTTAACCCCCACAATATGAAATGACGAATAATAGCGATTAGGGATATAGGCTACATAAATATTTCGCGATGGTTGCTTTGGATTCGTCTGGTTCTCACGAATCCAACCATGTGCCTTACAAGTCCTGATTTTTCTGGGTTTAGAAAGCCCCAAATCCAAAGTTCATGAACCCTAAAATTCAAACATGGCAACTTTTGATTCTGTGCGTTTTAATCCAATTCAGTTATACCACCAGCTTCATATGAGTTCTAGCAATGCAAAACAAACACAAAATCATGTTAAATATGCATGAATTGAACTGCACGATTATGAAAATAAATGGCAAACCGTGGTTCTGTTTAGGGTGATTTCTTGAGCTTTAGCACGTGAATTTGATTGCCAATCGTTCTGGGAACCTCCTGCAGTGTATTGAAATCAACAAATGTCTTTAAATCGCCCTAGAATGTAGAAAACAGTTTTGCAATTTTCTTTGAATTTTCTTGAATTGGTTATGGCTTTTTCTGCAGGGATTTCACGTGTGCATGATTAGGATTGGCTTGTGTATATATAGGAGAATGAAATTAGGTCAGAATCTTGCAAAGAAATCCATGGAATGATGATTTGAATATTTGATTGGAAATCACATATTTTTGAATCTTCATGATTGAAAAAAATTGCCAATTTGGGAGATATTGTATCTTTGACTTGGTGCACGAAATTGCCAGCCTTTTTAGGTCATCTTTGCTTCACAAAAAGATTGAAAAAATCAAATCTTTGTATTTCCTACAATTTAAATTAATTAAATGAATTATTATCAATTAAAAAATCCAATTAATTAATAAAAATAAGAAAATAAATTCAATTAGGCTTGATGGGTCGTGCATAGGTCATGGATGAATTTTCAAGAAGAAATTTGAGGCCCATTAGCAAAAACAAGGTGTTTTGAGCAAAGTTGACTTTTGCAAATTCACAAAAATTTCCCAACTTCTCCAATGCATATCTTGCTCAATTTTGATCATGTGAACATGTTCTTGGACATTTTGGAAAGGTCTTGAAGTCCTCTAACCAATTCCTATGGTCCCATGTCATTTGGATTTACCAATCTCAAGTTATGGCCTTTGACTCAAAAGGTACTTTTGAAATTGACTTGTAATGTAGAAATTGATAACTTTTTGTGAGAGCATTTCTTGGACTTGGAATGTGAATATGGATTGTAGGAAATGTCATCCCCTTCAAAATGAGCATTGGATGGGATTTTTCTGACGAACCATGAAAAAATTATGCCCTGGTCAAGATACAGTTGACTTTTCTACTATCCCAAAATAGTAACTTTTTGCATCTTGATGATTTTTGAGCCATTCTTGTGGAATCATGATCAAGACTTGATCAAATGATGATTGTGGACTCAAAATGATATGTTGACCAAAAATTCTGACTTTTGACTGCAAAATGACCATTTTGCCCCTGCAGTTGACTGTGGATCAAATAGGGCTTTTGACTGTGTAAATTTACACTGTGAGTCTTGAAACTTGGTATGTAGATGCTAGAGGATGTATATAGGCCCCTGAGACTTGATTGAACCATTGAAAACCTCAAATTCCTTGAAAGAACCAAAACCCTAATTTCAGCTGGCTTAGGAGGTGGTTTGACTGTACAATCTCTTGAACAATCTTGAACCATTTGAAGATGATTCTTGACAAATCTTGAAGAATATGGGAGGGAAAATTTTGGGGTACAAGAGTTGCCCCTGTTCAATCTTCTTAAACCTGAGGATGTAGATTGGCTTGCGTGCCTTTCGTGATCCGAAGGTGGAAGATGATTGAACACTAAAGTACCCAGAAATTTGCACTCGCATGGTGTAGTATCAGTAATGTGATGTCGGGAATGAGCTTACAGATGCCATTTGGAGAGATGATAGATAGGAGGATAGGCTTATAGATGCCATTTGGAGATGTGACAGAATCTTGTCGGGAATGGGCTTACAGATGCCATTTGGGAATGTAATGGATAGTTGTGGAGATGGGCTTAAAGATGCCATCTGGAGATTGTTTGTTAAATTGTAACTTGATAGGCTGAAAGAAGAAACCTGTGTAGGGTCGCCTGATGATGGCCAAGTAGATAGTTGTCATGTCTGGTTTCAGGTATTAATCTCAGATTTGAGAAAGAAAGATAATCTTCCTGGCTTGGTACAGGTATTGATCTTCAATCTCTTCATGCAGATACTTTCCTGGCTAGTTACAGGTATAGATCTACAATCGGTCGCTCACATATATTTCCTGGCTAGATACAGGTATTGATCTGGAACTTAAAAAGGTTGGTCGAGATAGCTTTCCTGGCTGGATACAGGTGTAGATCTCTGACCTGAGAATGAAAGATAATTTCCTGGCCTGTTACAGGTTTTGATCTTCAATCTCTTCATGCAGATACTTTCCTGGCTAGTTACAGGTATAGATCTACAATCGGTCGCTCACAGATATTTCCTGGCTAGATACAGGTGTTGATCCGGAACTAAAAAAGGTTGGTCGAGATAGCTTTCCTGGCTGGATACAGGTGTAGATCTCTGACCTGAGAATGAAAGATAATTTCCTGGCCTGTTACAGGTGTTGATCTTCAATCTCTTCATGCAGATACTTTCCTGGATAGTTACAGGTGTTGATCTTCAATCTCTTCATATAGATACTTTCCTGGCTAGTTACAGGTGTAGATCTACAATCAGTCGCTCACAGATATTTCTTGGCTAGATACAGGTATTAATCTGGAACTTAAGAAAAGTTGATGGTAGGTAGTTTTGTCTTCCGTTGACAGGTTGTCTCTATTGACGGGATGATCATCAGAAAAATCTTTAGGAATCGATTTAACTGGTTTTGTCTCCATTGACATGCTTGGCTTCAGAGAAATCTTTAGGAATCGATTTAACTGGTCTTGTCTCCATTGACTAACTGGCCTCAGAAAATCTTTAGGAATCGATTTAACTGGTCTTGTCTCCTTTGACGGTGTTCGCATCAGAAAAATCTTTAGGAATCGATTTAACTGGACCAGAGAAGGCCTTTGACTGGATCGGCATCAGAAAAATCTTTAGGAATCGATTTAACTGGACCAGGCAAGGTCTTGGAATCTTCAACTAGATCGGCATCAGGAAAATCTTTAGGAATCGATTTAACTGGACTAGAGAAGGCCTTTGACTGGATCGGCATCAGAAAAATCTTTAGGAATCAATTTAACTGGACCAGGCAAGGTCTTGGAATCTTCAACTAGATCGGCATCAGGAAAATCTCTAGGAATTGATTTAACTGGACCAGAGAAGGCCTTTGACTGGATCGGCATCAGAAAAATCTTTAGGAATTGATTTAACTGGACCAGGCAAGGTCTTGGAATCTTCAACTGGATCGGCATCAGGAAAATCTTTAGGAATCGATTTAACTGGACCAGAGAAAGTCTTGGAAATGGCTGAGAATTTAACTGCATCTTTCCTGAAAGGTAAAGGTCAGTCATATGCAATGCATGAGATGGATCAAGCAATGATGTTCTCAACATAAATGAGATTGTATGATATTATGCGTACGTGCATGTATCATGATGTATGAAAATGTGATGTTTTAGTTGGGGAAAATAAATCCCGGATAGCTGCTGGAGCATGATGTTGAATTCTTCGTTTCCGCTGGGGACGATGAACGAAACTGATTGCACGAATAAACCTGTAGGAGAAGATGACTCCGTTGGGGAATAAACATGGCGAGGATTACTCTGCGGGGAATTACTCTGTGGGGAAGAGATGCTTCACTAAGATTTTAACGATAACTCCGCTGGGGATTCCGTTGATAAGTTTTGTTGGGGATAGAAGATGAACTCCGCTGGGGGATAGGAAGAACTTCGCTGAGGACGATCTTTCCGTTGCAATTTCATGAGGATAACCCAGTTAGACTCTGGTGGGGGATAACCTTCTGAATATGGCTGGGGAAATGCATTTGTACTCTGCAAGGGACAAGCTTCCAGAATCTACTGGGGAGGTGATTCAACTCTCCTGGGGAAACTTTTGAGGAAATGGCTCTACTGGGGTATCTGTATTCTGTCGGGGAACAATCTTATATTTCTGTCGAGGAATATTAAGACTGCCGGGGACGCTTGCCGAGGAATATCTGTATACTCTGCTATGGAATATTAAGATTTTCTGGGGATACCTAACTTTCCAGGACGGATGGTAGACCAACTCTGCTCGGGGGAGAGTATTGCTGACTTGCTGGGGATACTGTGCCTTTTTAGGGCTGATGGGAGACCAACTCTGCTTGGGGAGAGTATTGCTGAATCTTGCCTTACTCTGCGGGGAGTGAAGGTATCTTGGTCAAATTCTTCAGCTGAATTTACCTTGTACCTGGTGGACAGCGTAGCTTGTACCGTTCAGACAGTTCTTATTGCCTCAGCTTCTGTGGGAGAAGGTACCTGTGGAGGTGCTTGATAACTGCCGATTGATAAATCTTCTTCTGGTAGGCAAGTGACGAGATGACAGGACATAGTCGTACGCTTTGATCCCTAATTTTTGCCTGGACCGCCCTTTCGGGTTTTCAGTCCATCGGGATACCCTTTTTTTCCCAAGCCGCCTTTTCGGGTTTTCGACTTGCCGGGTGTACATATTTTTTCATTTTCATCCCTTATTTTTGCCCGAACCCTTTTGGTTCGCTGGGAAGCCCTTATTTTTGCCTAGGCCAGTCGACCTAGCGGGTCTTTGATTGTGCGTAGTATTTTTTTTCGACTATGTCCATGCTCTCAGAGTGTAGGGAGTTGTCACTGTCAGTAGTATTGTGTTGCTGTACTACCAGAAGATCTTTGTTTGATCCTGCAAGATTCGTTGTTGGAATTCATGTCCAATGCCCCAAGTGACTCAGGTGGAGATTTACCCCTGGCTATTTAGCGTCTTGAGAGATTCCTGGTTCTTGACTTGACTGCCCCAGATGATGGACAATGATTATGCCGTGCCCCTTGATTGGAAGTGTTTTTCCACTTGAGGTGATCCTTGAGAAGATTTTTGTTCACTAGATATTCGTCGTGCGAATTTCTCTGCTGTTTGAACAAATAGTCATATGCAAACAATATTATTTCAAGAATGCAAAGCTTATGTCTGTCTTGAATTTTTTGAAAATGCAGTTTTCAATGAAACAAGTGATTTTTGTAAAATGCGATGTCAACTCAAGATTTTACAGCAAGCCCTACAGGAGTCAGGATACCTTTGATAACAGTATGCTTTCGAACTAACCCATGCTTCAGCTAGGACTTTTAAGGGTTATAACGTGGCCTGGTTCACGGTTTAAGAAACAAAGGATAAAGGCTCAAATTTTATTTGTACCCACCCGTTCTTCGTGATGTTCTTCGATCCTAAACTCAGCTAATCGTGCGTTAGACCTTGTTTGAGTCTTTGCTCTGATATTCCAGTGATGGTTCGGATGTTGATAGTTTATTTTGAATAGGCAGTCATTTCTTTTTTTGTTGAGAGTTTGTAGGACCTCTTCCTTTTTTATTGCGTTATCCCTGTCTTTTTGCCTGAACTGTTTCTTTTGTGATTACAGTCAGCGGGATGCCCCAGTTTTATAGGTTTTGACTTATTGGGCTTTTATTTTGAGAGATAATGACTGCCTGTCTTTATGATTATTCGGAACCATCACTGTCTTTTGTTTTGGAAGGACTCCTTTGATGCCATTCATTGTGCACCTGGATCAACTGAGAGAACTACCCTGCCCCAGGTTATGATTAAGGGTTTTAATTTTCGAAAAGAAAAACTCCAACTTCTTTGGCTCAGAGGGGTTGACTAGGGATTATCTTCCTTATAACTCCACTGTTTAGGATTTGAAACAATGCATATACCTCATCAGCGGGGTCTGTTCAAAAGCATACTGTAAAGATCGTGGTATCGTTTTCGTCATCCTCCCTCAAAAGGTTTAGAATTTTTTTAATCGAGAGTTGAACATCACAAAAAAATGAGAGTAATTTTAAGCATAGTGAATACGAATGGATTGATTCAAAACAGACATATGCGATGCATTAATGAAATAAGAGAGTTTGACATGATAATTGTTTGAATAAGCAAAGAAAAATACAACTTGAAAATTCAAATGAACAAAAGTATTTCAATCCTAGCCATGTTTTGGCAAGGTAGCAGTGATCACATTGGGAGTCTCGGGCGCCTCAAACTCAATTTCCTTTGCATCGATCAAGTCTTGGACCTTGTTTTTCAGACTCCAACAATCATCTGTATCATGCCCCGGGCTCTCAGAGTGATAAGCGCAGCGGGCATTGGGGTTATACTTTGGTGACGTTGTATTTTGATTCTTTGGAGCTTCTTTTAGAGTCACCAGATTGGTCTTCAGCAACTGTGGCAACATCTGAGACAAGGTCATGCTGAGTCGAGTGAACTGCCTTCTAGGTCTCTCTTCCCTTTGTTGGTTGTGACGCTGAGGAGCGCCAGCAGGTTTTGAAATAACCACCGTGTTGACAGCTTGGCGATGTTCAGATCTATTTAGTCTTCTTGAACCATAGACAACACTAAATTCCTTCTTGAACGGTTTCTTTTCAGTCCTCGAGGAGGCACCTTTCTGTATCTTCCCAGACTTGATACCAGCTTCAATTCTCTCACCAGTCAAGATAAGGTCTGTAAACCCGGCTGAAGAATTCCCAATCAAATGGTTGAAGAATGGACCAGACAGGGTCCCCAAGAACATATCAACAAGCTCACAGTCAGTCAAAGGTGGTTGCACCCTTCCAGCCAGGTCTCTCCACTTTTGAGCATATTCCTTAAATCCTTCACCTGTCCCTAGTGACATACGCTGGAGTTGGGTACGCGTAGGAGCGAGGTCGGAATTATACTGATACTGCTTATAGAACGCAGTAGCCAAGTCCTCCCAGTTACGAATACTGGCTCCATCCAGCTGATAGAACCATTCGAGTTGAGTCCCTGAAAGACTATCCTAGAAGAAATGGATCCACAAATTCTTGTCAGCGGTGTAAGGCTGGATTTTCCTTACATATGACCGGAGGTGCAGCTTAGGACAGGAAGCTTCTTCATATTTGGCAAAAGCAGGCGCCTTGAACTTATGGGGAATCACCACCCCAGCGGATAAGCCTAGGTCTCCAAAGTCCAGTCCGAGCATATTCTATATCTCCATAGCACTTAAGCGGTCCTCCAATTGTTTGTACCTATCCTCAGCATGAAGGTACTGTTCATCATTGTAATCCGTCTCGTTGTCGGAGACCACGGGACTAAGAACCCTTCTCTCTTGGGGACTGTCCTTCCCTACATAAGAAGTAGTCATATCAACCTCATTTTGTAGTCCATTCCCAAATCTGCGTCCAGTGTTGAACAAGACGGTCCTCTTCTTCTTCTTCTTCAGAATCAGAGTCTTCAACTTCTGTTGACCCTGGGCTAGGCTCATAACCAACTCTTGGAACTGGGCATTCTGGGCCTGGAGGGCCTTGATAGCTTGTTCAGTGGAAGGTTCAGAAGTCATGATGATTGCTGAAATAAACAGCGAAGAAGATAAGTGACCTGTAAAAAAAGGGTACATGTAATGCAATTATATGTATGCAATGTTTTCAAGGATCTCGTGGGGTAAACAAAGAAACTTGTTAGAATTTGAATCTGGTAGCTTGATTGAAGGAACTTCATGTTGCTGAGAGTCCTTCTTCAAGAGTCAAAGCTCACCATATCGAGTGGGTCATAGCCCCTGACTCAAGTTATCATGTTTTGATCTCCACAGAACCTTGGCTAGAGGAAAATAAATCCCCTTTGCCTCTTGCTAGACAGTTGGTTCATCATGACCTGCATCACAAACCCTTGAGATCTTTGAAATGGGTTAGTCCTTATGCAGGATGTATGCAATGGTATGATGGTATGATGTCATGGTAAAAGCACACCACAAGTATTCACAAAAGGCAAACATGGTAAGGCACACAAGTCACACCAAACAGCCCTTAGAGTTCAGGCCAGCATGAAGTTTAGGTACTACCCTCTTTCAGTTTCAGTTGGTTAAGACCTGTCCTAGAAAATAGTAACCGGGTTCTAGAGGATCTCAATATCACTGACTACCCTCAATCGATCATAACTCCAGCTTCACAACCTTTTCTTGCGGCCGGAACCATCGCGAGAGTTTAGCCTCAATGAGTGTAGCATACTGCTACTGTTCTATGGCCAAGTTGGGTCAATTTAAGGTTCTAAGGTCAGTTGGTGCTTAATGACTCCTCAAAAGACCCATATTCTCCTCGTTCCAACACAAGGGATATCGGTACAGACCAAGGTGTCACACCAACGTAGCTACTGCTTCACCCGTGTCGGTCTACGCCGGACAGGTCCCTCACAGTTTATTGCTACCTAAAGGGTATTCCCCGGATCCGGGTTAGGATCCATGAAACTCCGATACAAGCCTACAATATTAAATCATACAAAGCATGCAATTGAAAACATAGAATGATCTAATCCTAAGGTACACCTCACTTATAGAAATCCCCAGCAGAGTCGCCAGTTCTGTGATCGGTGGAAATAGAACTGACTGTTTTGGAATGCTGGTTTGCGAAATGTCGTAGTAAGCAAGAGTCACCACCGTCTTTTATGTTCTCCAATAAGGAAAGGACAAAAGCACAGCAAAATTCCTTTTCGAGATGTTTCTCGGTTCGGGAGGTAGATTATAGAAAGGGAAGGTGTTAGCACCCTTTCTATCCGTGGTTATCCACGAGCTCTTAGGTACTTGCTCACTATGTTTTCAAAAGAGTTTTGCTTTTCTTGTGTTTGTGGGTTTTGAAAAAAAGTTCGTTAAAAAACTTCGTTTTAACTCTTGTATCAGTCCTCAAGAGTGTATGAAGTATTTGTTTGAAAACTTTTGTCAGAAAAGTGTAAGTGCGAAAAGTATTTTTGTTTTTTGAAAGAGCAACTACCTGAGAACCTCTACATACTCAAAAGAAATTAAGTTGTGTAAATGTCCTTTAGACAGTACTATCCCACTATTGAGAAGTAGGTAGCACCGTCGTTGGAGTTATTCGGGTCAATTCGATTATAGGGACATGTGGTCACCAAAGCAATAGTAGGACGCCTTAGCGGTAACCCTAATGTCCTAGATCATTTTTATCCGAGGCAACCGTTTTGAGGCAACTTGGATCTTTAGACAAGAGGGCGACCTCTAAAACACCATATACTCAATGACCACGTCGAGGCAACCAAGTGAGGCGTACCCTAAGAGTGGCATGTGCGAGTGTATTGTTTTTCAGTTAATTTATCTTTGCACATATTATGGTGAGCTACGTTTTGATTTTAATTTTCAGGCAAGTCTTGTCATGCATAGCCTAATTAACATACATCTAGCATTTAATAGTTGCGGGAAGTAAATTGCGGAAAGTAAATCTACGCTATTACAAGGCGTCGGGTATTTACATCGCCAAAAACAAACCCTTTGAAAAATAAATTGCGGGAAATAAATGAAAGCGATAAAAAGTCCTAATTAAGCTATTACATCCTCTGAGCAATTACATAAATATGATAAAAAATAATATGCGCGAAAGAAAATTGAATCGGAGAAGTCCTTAGGGTTTTGAGAAAGAAAGAAGTTTGTTATTATTTTGCAATTAATTAAATTAAACCTAAAACGAATTAATTAATTAATTAAAGGAAAAAGAGTATTTTTTAGTTTTTTTAATGTTTTAATGAAATAAAATAAAAGAAATTAAAATTGTCAAGAAAACCCTAATTCTAATTTATTTTTATTTGTTATGAAAATAA
Organism: Vicia faba; assembly: GCA_948472305.1. Taxonomy (NCBI): domain Eukaryota; kingdom Viridiplantae; phylum Streptophyta; class Magnoliopsida; order Fabales; family Fabaceae; genus Vicia; species Vicia faba. The sequence goes on from OX451739.1 coordinate 1,049,930,493, forward strand.
TTAAAGTTAACCTAATTAAAACAACTAAATTAATTAATTACATTTATTTACAAAAATAATAAATTAAAGGTGAAATTAATAATAATAATAATAATAATATTTTAGTTTTCTGAATTTTATTATGAAAATAATTAATCATGTTAATTAAATAATAATAATAATAATTAATAAAAAGGTTAGATGGAAAAATATAAAAGAAAAAATAATAAACCATAGGGGGTGCTGGCCCATTAGGAGGTGTTATTGGAAATTTCAAGCCCATCAAGTTGTAAGCCTGTTTGACTTTCTTTGATTGCCTAGGGCGCTGGTTGACTGGGAGTATGGTGATCATTCACCTCTGACCACTGGATTGCTGCTTGAAGCCACATGGCGCTTGGATGATTGGAGGCATATGGTAGACACCTCCTCGAATGCTGCATGTAATTATGTGAAGAAAAAAATAGAAATAAGTATTTTGGGGGACCTGGGATTCGAACCCAGGTCCCAAAGCTCATTGGACACTTGGCCAACCACTCCACCATGCTGCATCAATTGTCATTGGAATATCAAGCAAATATAATATATAAAAATTCATTCTTGTGCTGTAAAACAAAAAAAAACACGCGCGCATTTTGAACTAACCAATGATGTATCAACACATCATCATCTTCCTCGCTGAACCTGCAAAATAAACGTTAGATAGCGGGGGTTTTTAACCCCCACAATATGCAATGACGAATAATAGCGATTAGGGCTACAAGCTACATAAATATTTCGTGATGGTTGCTTTGGATTTGTCTGGTTCTCACGAATCCAACCATGTGCCTTATAAGTCCTTATTTTTCTGGGTTTAGAAAGCCCCAAATCCAAAGTTCATGAACCCTAAAATTCAAACATGGCAACTTTTGATTCTGTGTGTTTTAATCCAATTCAGTTATACCATCAGCTTCATATGAGTTCTAGCAATGCAAAACAAACACAAAATCATGTTAAATATGCATGAATTGAACTGCACGATTCTGAAAATAAATGGCAAACCGTGGTTCTGTTTTGGGTGATTTCTTAAGCTTTAGCACGTGAATTTGATTGCCAATCATTCTGGGAACCTCCTGCAGTGTATTGAAATCAACAAATGTCTTTAAATCGCCCTAGAATGTAGAAAACACTTTTTCAATTTTCTTTGAATTTTCTTGAATTGGTTATGGCTTTTTCTGCAAGTATTTCACGTGTGCATGATTAGGATTGGCTTGTGTATATATAGGAGAATAAAATTAGGTCAGAATCTTGCAAAGAAATCCATGGAATGATGATTTGAATATTTGATTGGAAATCACATATTTTTGAATCTTCATGATTGAAAAAAATTGCCAATTTGGGAGATATTGCATCTTTGACTTGGTGCACGAAATTGCCAGCCTTTTTAGGTCATCTTTGCTTCACAAAAGATTGAAAAAATCAAATATTTGTATTTCCTACAATTTAAATTAATTAAATGAATTATTATCAATTAAAAAATCCAATTAATTAATAAAAATAAGAAAATAAATTCAATTAGGCTTGATGGGTCGTGCATAGGTCATGGATGAAGTTTCAAGAAGAAATTTGAGGCCCATTAGCAAAAACAAGGTGTTTTGAGCAAAGTTGACTTTTGCAAATTCACAAAAATTTCCCAACTTCTCCAATGCATATCTTGCTCAATTTTGATCATATGAACATGTTCTTGGACATTTTGGAAAGGTCTTGAAGTCCTCTAACCAATGTATTTGGTCCCATGTCATTTGGATTTACCAATCTCAAGTTATGGCCTTTGACTCAAAAGGTACTTTTGTTGACTTTTGAAATTGACCTATAATGTAGAAATTGATAACTTTTTGTGAGAGCATTTATTGGAATTGTAATGTGAAGATGGATTGCAGGAAATGTCATCCCCTTCAAAATGAGGATTGGATGGGATTTTTCTGACGAACCATGAAAAAGTTATTCCCTGGTCAAGATACAGTTGACTTTTCTACTGTCCAAAAATAGTAACTTTTTGCATCTTGATGATTTTTGAGCCATTCTTGTGGAATCATGATCAAGACTTGATCAAATGAGGATTGTGGACTCAAAATGAGATGTTGACCAAAAATTCTGACTTTTGACTGCAAAATGACCATTTTGCCCCTACAGTTGACTGTGGATCAAATTGGGCTTTTGACTGTGCAAATTGACACTGTGAGTCTTGAAACTTGGTATGTAGATGCTAGAGGATGTATATAGGCCCCTGAGACTTGATTGAACCATTTAAAACCTCAAATTCCTTGAAAGAACCAAAACCCTAATTTCAGCTGGCTTAGGAGGTGGTTTGACTGTACAATCTCTTAAACAATCTTGAACCATTTGAAGATGATTCTTGACAAATCTTGAAGAAAATGGGAGGGCAAATTTTGGGGTACAACAATATATATATCTTTGAATTTATTTATTCTTTGTATTTTGTTATCATCAAAACTCTAATCAAGAGTTGTAGAATCAAACTATGTTCTAACAATCTCCCCCTTTTTGCTGATGACAAAAACCAGATTTTTCAATTAAAAATAAAGAATAAAAAGGTATAGAATTAAGAAGAGAAACTCCCCCTGAGTTGATTACTTCCCTTTAATTCCATGAGTCTTTGAGCATCAGAACCTTACTGTATCTTTCATCAGAGTTTTGTACCTGTTCAAGCTTTTCAGAAGAGAGAAATTTAAATAGATCAGAATGTTTGAGACTTATGTCTCAGTAATCCGTTATTGAAAAATATCTTATTCTTTCTCCCCCTTTTTTTCAGTCATCAAAAAGAACATATAATCAGAACCAAAATGCATTTATTAAAAACCCAGAATCAACGAAAAGTTCAGAACAGCAGCAATGTAAGAATATTACAGATAAACATGTTTTAAAAACGAGGAAATTCTAAGAGGGAGGAGGTAGACGCGTGAACAAAGCTTCCAACATGCTCTTGATCTGGATGTTGGTTTCCTGTTGCTGGGTTAACATGCTCATGATTACCTCAATTTTGTCGTCCTGTTTATCCATTCTTTTCTTCATCAAAATATCAGATCTTTTCAGGTCTTCTAGAGTCTGCCTTTCATAGGAGGAAGCTTGAGGATCTTCAGTGACTGGATGCTTCTCATAGCATTTTGCAATATCCTCTTTTTGACCCAGTTCTTTAGCAGGAATCATCTGCTCTGGAGTAACAGTCAGATTGAGATCTTTTGACTCTGGTTGAACTTTGTATGTTGGACGATGTTCAGACCAGGGAGCATTGTCCAGAGGGAGAACTTCTTCCTTGAGCAGCTGGATCGGAACTTGATCTTCAATTACTTTTAGTAGATTGCTGAAGTTCTGTTGAACTTGCCCGTAGCTCTGTTCTTGCATCTTACGAGTTTTAGAACATACCCATCTTCTGAACCTTGTCCAAAGGTAGTCTGATGCAGCAGGATCAATCGGCTCAAGACTAGCTTGTTTTTGAGAAGTGATCCACTTCTATACTTCTGTTTCAAACATCAATAAGCTGGTATCAACATCTGGAGAGGGTTCAGATGGTTTTGGTTTTGGAATAGCTGTTTTGTGGGTTATGGCAGCAAGACGTTCAAAAACTGTTAAATCAATGACAGTCTTAATGTTGTCATATGGATTATTCTTTGGTGAGGGAGTGGGAGAGTCTGGAATTATTATTGGACTAGTTGGGGAGTTTGGTGGAGTTGATTCTAGTGAAGAGGGAATTTGGGGAATATCCAGAATGGTTAGGGGCATACGGATGGCCAAAGGTTCAGTGATTCCAGGAATGGGAATGGTATCAGAATCAACAGTTTGGTTTGATTGATCGTTAAGAGGTTCTGGTTCACAGGATTCAGAAGGTTGAGCCTTAAAAGTTTGAACTTCTGGTTGAAATAGTTCAGGTTATGGAGAAGGTGGATGAATTTCTGGTTGAGGAGATGGAGGTAGTGGTATTTCTGGTTGTGGAGAGAGGGGAATATCTGGTTGTGGTGCTTCTGTGGTGGTTTCAGGGTTTAGATTTTTTGGCATGGGAGCAGAAGTATGTTGGTCAAGGGTTTCTATATCTGATAGAACTTTTGCAAGTTCTTGTTGGGTTGCTTCAATATTTGGATTTTGAGGTAGGGAGCGAGATCTTCTAAGAGTTAAGGTTTCTGAGGGGTCGAATTCAATGTCAAAGTCATCAAATGTTTGTGGTGTGGGGTTTTCTGATTGAATGGGAATAGATATAAATGTTGATACAGAAATTGAGTTTAAAACAGTTACAGAAGAAGGATTACCTCTCTTTTTAGGAGTCCGCTGGGATGATCCTTCTGCTACAGCTTTCCTTTTCTTGGTTTTCTTCAGCACAACTTCTGTAGCCTTCTGCTGCAGATCCTGAATGTTCAAAGCTGGTGCTGTACCGTCCGCCTTGCATGCATCCAGATATTTGACTATTATATCAGGTTTAGAATCAATCTCTGAGAACAGAGGAAAGTTATCCAGAGGGATTCTTCTGCTGGAGATTACTGCAAAAGAAGTGACACTGGGTTCCTTCTTGACGTTCTCAATTAACTTCATTTTCTTCAGATTCTTTGCATTCAACTGTTTGCCAACATTAGCTTCCAAAGAGCTGATTTCCTGAGCTTCTGTAAGATGATCAATCAGCTTATTCTCTGTTATAATATCTGATATAAGCCTTCCTAGAGGTATCCAGTCCCTTTTTGTGTGCTCCTCTTCTCTGGTTTCTTTAACACTAGTCCTTAGATGGTTAAACAGCAGATGAGCCATATTCACCTTAACCTTCTGGGAGATGAAGTAGATAAGAAATTGCTTATCAATATTGATGTAGTCAGGAGAGCTGGTAGGCTTCTTGTGGTTTATGCATCCCAGAATAATCTTGTCCCATATTCTGTGATGGTCTTTTAGATCCCTTATCTTGCTGGAGGGAAGACCCAAAGTGAAGATTTCTCTAGCAATTAGGGCGACATCAGCGCATCTTTCAACCATGTCAATGCATCGTACACCACCACCATTGTAGCCTATTAATCTTGCAATGAGGTCCTCAGTTATGACTATCTTCTTCCCCATTATGTATGAAGTAACTTGATGGTTGGAAGATGAAGCATGAATCCAAAATTCCTTCACAAGGATTGGGAATGTTGGACCCACCAGTTGGTCAAAATATATGTCCCAACCTTGAGCCTTTACTTCTTCAGAGAGATTAAACTCGTTCTCTTGAAGACTGTTGAAATCCACAATCAATTCTGAAAGAACTTCTAGATTTTTTATGGGTGTGAGAAGAGTTCTGTAGGGTTCTTCATATTGTTCGGAGGAATCTGTTTTCTGAGTGTTGGAGGTAGGGTTGCTTGAGGAAGCCATGTTCACACCGAAGGTTTTGAGAAGAAATTGAAAGGGTTTTGAGAAAGGTTCCAAACTGAATTCAATAAGATTATAGAGAAAATGAAAGTGAAAGTAAAAAAGTGTAAGTGGTGAGAGATGTGTTTAAATAGATTTCTAAAAAAATTTGAAAACATAAACGGCAAGAGAGAGAAATAAATTATAATGATTATGAGCATTTAATGATAGCTGATTTAGGGGGATTCAAAAAGATATTGAAACGGTTACCCATGACATGTGTCTCAATGCAACCAATCAGCGCTTTTGACCTTTCAGAAACGTGAACGCGTGTTCAGCCTCAAAAAGTAGCTGATGACTGGATGACACTTATTTGCTTGAGTGAACTGCACATTTCTATCCTTGATTGTGATAGATTCGGATACAATCTGTACTTCTAAAGATCTGAAGAAAGATTGATTAGTAGTTCACGGAAAAATAAACAAAGTTCTGAAGGTTAAGATATGAAATCAAAACAGTTTTATTCTGGGCAGAGCTTCATGCTGAGATGTTTCAGAATGAAGTTGAACCTATCTTCATAAAGAGGTTTTGTAAAGATATCAGCCCATTGATGGTCTGTGTTAATAAATTTTAAATTTAGAATCCCTTTCTGAATATAGTCCCTAATAAAATGATGTTTTATTTCTATATGCTTAGCCCTAGAATGCAAAATAGGATTTTTACTGAGAAAAATAGCAGAAGTATTGTCACAGAGGATAAGGATGTTACTCTCAAATATTTTGAAGTCCTCAAGTTGACTTTTCATCCAGAGCATTTGTGTGATGCATCCAGCTGCTGCTATGTATTCAGCTTCTGCTGTTGATAGAGCTATTGTGGATTGTCTTTTGCTGGACCATGAGATCAGATTTTCTCCCAGAAACTGGCAGCTTCCAGAAGTGTTTTTACGTTCTACTCTATCTCCAGCGAAATCAGCATCACAGTATCCTATTAAGCTGTAATCACTTGATTTTCTATAAAACAAACCCAAATTAGTATTACCTTTCAGATACTTGAAAATTCGCTTAACTGATGTTAAGTGAGATTCTCTAGGATCTGATTAGAATCTAGCACAAATGCAAACACTGAATAGAATGTCAGGCCTTGAAGCCGTCAGATAGAGAAGAGAACCAATCATACCTCTGTAGACCTTCTGTTCTACCTTTTTACTTACCTCTTCTCTTTCCAGAATGCACGTGGGATGCATTGGAATCTTTGATGGCTTACATTCGGAGAGATCAAATTTCTTCAGAAGTTCTCTGACATATTTGCTCTGATAAATGTAAGTTCCTTCTGGGGTTTGATTAATCTGAATGCCCATAAAGAATTTTAGTTCCCCCATTAGGCTCATCTCAAATTCTGCCTGCATACATTTAGCAAACTTTCTTCCCAGAGAGGGTTTAGTGGATCCAAATATGATGTCATCAACATAAATCTGACATACTAAAATGTCATTCTTAACTGTCTTACAGAACAAGGTTGTGTCCACTTTCCCTCTGGTGAATTCCTTTTCTAGCAGGAAGTTACTTAGTCTTTCATACCAAGCTCTGGGAGCTTGTTTCAGACCATAGAGTAACTTCTTTAGTTTGAAAACATATTCTGGATTTTTGGAACTTCCAAAACCAGGGGGTTGGTGCACATATACCTCTTCTTCTATATAGCCATTTAAGAATGCACTCTTAACATCCATCTGATACAGAGTGATGCCTTTATTAACAGCAAATGAAATTAAGAGTCTGATAGATTCTAACCTGGCGACTGGAGCAAAGGTTTATGTATAGTCTATTCCCTCTTGCTGATTATAACCTTGTGCTACCAATCTTGCTTTGTTTCTGATGACTTCACCTTGTTCGTTCAGTTTGTTTCTGAACACCCATTTTGTACCAATGACGTTGAATCCTTTTGGTTTGGGAACTAGATCCCATACATCATTTCTTGTGAATTAATTTAGCTCCTCTTGCATTGCTAGAATCCAATCATTGTCTAGAAGCGCTTCATCAATTGTTGTTGGTTTAATTAGAGAAACTAGTCCCATGAGGGATTCTTTAGAGTTTCTGAAGCTAGATCTTGTTCTGATTGGATCTTCCTTCCTTCCTGAGATTGTTTCTTCTGGGTGATCCATGCTGCTTCTGGATTCTGGAGTTGATCAACAGAAGGTGCTGGATTGCTTGCAGTTACTCTTTCTGATGTTGAGGGAGTGTCTCTGTTGAGAGCTTCTGATGATTTATCTTCATTACCTTTGAGTTCAACTTCCATACCTGCAAGGAATTCATTCTGCTTTGACCTTTGAGAGTCAAGCTTATCATCAAAATGAACACTGATTGACTCCTCCACAATCTGTGTTTCTATATTGTATACTCTGTACCCTTTTGAGCGTTTAGAATATCCTAACATAATACACTTTTGTGCTTTAGAGTCAAACTTGTTCAAATAATTTTTTGTATTCAGGATAAAACATGTACATCCAAATGGGTGAAAATAGGAGATGTTGGGCTTTCTGTTCTTCCACAATTCATATGGAGTCTTTTCCAGAATAGGTCTTATGGAGATTCTATTCTGAATGTAACACGCTGTGTTTATTGCCTCTGCCCAGAAGATCTTAGCAACGTTAGTCTCGTTGATCATGGTTCTGGCCATTTCTTGCAATGTTCTGTTCTTTCGTTCTACAACTCTATTTTGCTGGGGAGTTCTAGGATAAGAGAAATCATGCAGAATGCCTTTATCATTAAAGAATAACTCAAAATCTTTGTTTTCAAATTCTCCACCATGATCACTTCTGACTTTGACGATTCTAAGATCCTTTTCATTCTGAACTTGGTTGCAGAAGGTAACAAACACAGAGTGTGACTCGTCCTTGTGCCTTAAAAACTTTACCCATGTCCATCTGCTATAGTCATCTACGATTACTAACCCATACTTCTTGCCACTGACTGAAGCAGTTTTAACTGGTCCAAATAAGTCAATGTGCAGAAGTTCTAATGGCTTGGAGGTGGAAACAACGTTTTTGGATTTGAAAGCTGGTTTTGCAAACTTACCTTTCTGACATGCTTCACAGAGAGCATCTGAATTGAACTTCAGGTTGGGAAGTCCTCTGACCAGATTGAGTTTGTTAATCTGAGATATTCTTCTCATGCTAACATGTCTCAATCTTCTGTGCCAGATCCATTGCTCGTTGTTAACAGACAGTAGACATTTTACATTCTGACTTTTTAGTTCATAAAGTTTTATTTTATAAATGTTGTTTTTCCTCTTTCCATTAAATAGGATAGTCCCATCTTTCTGACTAACAACTTTGCATGAATTTTGATTGAAGATTATATCATAACCGTTATCACTTAATTGACTTATGGATAACAGGTTATGCATTAATCCATCAACTAATAAAACATTACTTATAGAGGGAAGATTTCCATTACCTACTGTTCCAGAGCCAATGATCTTTCCTCTCTGATTGCCTCCAAAGCCTACGTGGCCTCCAGGCTTAAGTTCCAGGCTTTGGAACATATGCCTTCTTCCCGTCATGTGTCGTGAGCAGCCAGAGTCCAGGTACCATGATTGGTGTTTTTGCTTTGCTGCTAAAGATATCTGCCACATGTATTATTTTATCCTTAGGTACCCACATTTTCTTGGGTCCTGATTTGTTAGTTTTACCAAAACTCTGGTTGAATTTTGGTTTGACAAAGTAATCACTACTTGTATATTTTATGTCATGTGTGTGCCCATATATAAAGTGTGAATTAAGTGGAGTACGTTTTATAACTAAATCCATGGCATTTTTTGGTGTAAGTACCTTACCTTGATATCCTATCCCTTTTCTGCCATTTCTGCTAACTCCATAGATCATTGAAGCCATTTTGCTTCTGTCTATGTTTTTAGCTAGAAACTTCTGAAAGCTGTGATCATACTCCTTGATGATCTCATCAGCATTGCTAAGAGTTTCAGGGATTGTTTCCTTCTAAGAGTTTTGCAATTGGTTTTCTAATTTTGAAATTTTATCTTTTAACTCAGAATTCTCCAATTTGAGACTCTCAGTCTTATCAGAGTCAGAAGCAAGATTCCTTTTCAGGTTTCTGAATTTGACTCTGATCTGCTGATATCTTTCCAGAATTTCATTAAGGCTTTCAGCTAGTTCAGCCTTAGTAAAGTTTATGGTAAAGTCAGGGAATACCTCTTCTGTATCTGATTCAGAGTCTGACTCAGAAGCTTCATTGCTTCTGTTATGTTTACCATGTGAGCTATGTTTGCTCTTTCATCATCTGATTCTGAGTTAGCTTCAGATGTGTCAGAATCATCCCATGTAGCCATGATACTTTTCTTCTTTTCCTTGCCAAACTTCTTTTTGGGCTTCTCCTTCTGAAGCTTTGGGCAATCACTTTTGTAGTGCCCTTGCTCGTTACATTCATAGCAGATGATGTCTTTGTTGTTTGGCTTTCTGTTTCCTGAAGAACCTTCAGATCTTCTATGTCCAAAGGAGGATTCTGACCTTCTGTATCTGGAGGAAGATTCATTCTGATTTTCTGATCTTCTGGGATTCCTGAACTTCCTTTGCCTCTGATTCCACAATTGGTTCACCCTTCTGGAGAGGAGAGACAGTTCATCTTCTTCTGATGAGGACCCATCAGAGGTTTCTTCCACAGCCTGCAAAACTTTGGAGTCAGATTTTCTGTTAGATTTTAAAGCTAATGGCTTACCTTGCTTTTGAGGTCCATCTGCTTCTAGCTCTATCTCGTGACTTCTGAGGGAGCTGACAAGTTCCTCCAGAGAGATTTTGTTGAGATCCTTGGCTAGCTTAAGCGCTGTGACCATTGGCCTCCATTATTTTGGCAAGCTTCTGATGATCTTCTTAACGTGATCAGCAGTGGAATATCCTTTGTCAAGAACTTTTAGACCAGCAACAAGAATTTGAAATCTTGAAAACATAGTTTCTATTGATTCACTCTCTTCCATCTTGAATGCCTCATACTTCTAAATGAGTGCAAGGGCTTTGGTTTCTTTGACTTGAATGTTGCCTTCATGCGTCATTCTCAGAGAGTCAAACATATTCTTTGCAGTGTCTCTGTTTGATATCTTCTCATATTCTGAATAAGAGATGGCGCTGAGAAGAATTGTTCTGGCCTTCTGATGATTTTTGAACTCACGCTTTTGCTGATCAGACATCATTTTCCTGTCAATCTTCTGACCACGTCCATCCACTGGGTGCGTGTATCCATCAGTCACCATGTCCCACAGATCAGCATCATGGGCCAGAAAGAAACTCTCAATTCTGTCTTTCCAGTAGTCAAAGTTCTCTCCATCAAAGACTGGAGGTTTGCCACTGAATCTGTCTCTTTCTTTATTGTTGTCATTGCTGATGTTTTGACTTGGTCCTGCCATTGTGTTTTTTTCTGATGTTGGATCTTGTACTGACACGGTTAAGTGTTATAAGCTCAGAACCAAGTGCTCTGATGCCAATTGAAGATGTGAAAAACACAAGAAGGGGGGTTGAATTGTAAAACTTAAAACAAATGGTTTGATAACACAATATTTTTATCCTGGTTCGTTTGATCTCAAACTACTCCAGTCCACCCGTCAAGGTGATTTCGCCTCTCTCTAACGAGGTCTTAATCCACTATTTTCAAAGGATTACAACAGCTACTTTAACAACTGTTAAGTCTTCTTGAGTACAACCACAGACCGGTTTATCTCAAGGAAATCTTTTACAAATAATTGAACAAGAATGTGTTAACATTTTCTAACAAAACAATATATCACAACTGTGATAATTACACAACTTAAGCTTGGAATAAACTGAATTTGCTAAAGCGTTCGAATAAGCGTGGTTTTTAAGGCTTGGCAAATTATGTGAGTGCATGCGTGTGTCTTTTCTCAAGCAGACTTGTTTATATAGGCAAGGCAAGGGTACGTTGTCCATAAAGTCAGTTTAATGACAATAACGCACTTTCCTTTTAAAGAAGATCTTGTCTGAAGAGAGCCGTTAGCATTTAATTCTGTCTTGAATACTTAATAACGCTTCAGAGTCTTCTTTGCTTTAACTTATGATAACGCTTCAGAGTGTTGATTACTTGGTAAAGATCTTTGATCAGAGTCAGAGTGTATTTGTTTATGCGCAGATTCTGGTTATCAAGCTTCAGCGTATAATCTGGTAGCTTCAGCGTGTAGCACATATTACTGATCTTCTGATGCTGATTCAATCAGAACTTCTGTATATACAAAACATAATTTTAAGAAGCATATTTGTTTCATATATATATCTTTGAATTTATTTATTCTTTGTATTTTGTTATCATCAAAACTCTAATCAAGGGTTGTAGAATCAAACTATGTTCTAACAGAAACTACCACCAACAAACCTCCTTTGAAGATGGCTTCTCTCAAAGACGCCAGAGCAGTGGTTGAAGAAGGTGGGTATACCAATTGGGGACAACTCCCTGATTTTATTTACAAAACTGACAAGTTTGGTTTGGGCTTTACTTCAGGAGCTCAAAGGGTTGTTCGACGCGCTCGGGTTGGAGGACCTCCCCTACACATCAGCAATCGGGGAGTTAATGCCATTGAAGACATCGAGGAAGACTCAGACATTGACAATTGTATCTACCCAACTACCAATGGTGGACCGAGTAACTGGACGACTAGGGACTTTATACCCGTTTCTTTTATTCCGCAGTAATTGTCTTACTTGTTTTGAGATTTGTAATAAACAATTTAAACTCTACAACTTTGTGTCTTGCACGAGGCACATTGGCTTTGTTTGTGAGGGATATTATTTGTCATTTCATATATCATCAATAAAACACTGGACGTTCCTTGTATACAAATTTTGCGCTCTTTGTTTTTATTTTCTATTTTCACTTTATCAAAACAGCTATGCTTTTACACACACTCACGTATCATACTGCAGAACCATATCCACTCTGGATCCCATTGATAACAACTCTGCTACTGTCAGTTATGACTTCAAAAATCCAATCAACCAAGCCGAAGACGAAGGTGAGAAGGATTGTGAGGTGCCTGGAGAACTTGATAGACTATTACAATAGGAAGAAAGGGCTATACAACCTCATGAAGAGCCAGTTGAGACAATAAACCTGGGCACGGAGATAGACAGAAAAGAAGTCAAGATCGGCGCAAATCTGGAAGTTAAGATCAAACAGAGGTTGATACAAATATTACACGACTATGCTGAGATCTTCACATGGTCATATGAAGACATGCCTGGTTTAGACACTGATATTGTGGTTCATCGTCTGCCGACCAAAAAAGATTATCCTCCGATTAAATAAAAGGTCTGTTGTATGTGCCTTGAAATGTCAGAAAAGATCAAGGCGGAAGTCATGAAGCAGTTTGACGCAGGTGTTGTACCCCAAAATTTGCCGCTCATTTTATCAAGATTCTCCTCACAAGACTCTTTGGACTCAAGACAAGATTAGGGTTTGCTCAACTCAAGACCTCATCTTGCACTGATGACCTAAAATTAGGGTTTGAGTTTGCTCAGGGATTTTTGGACTTTCAATGCCTCATGTGACTTTCATACTTAATGTTGGACCCCTAATATTGCTCATACCAAGTTTCAAGCCTTGAATCACATTTTTGCCCAGTCAATTGGACAGTTGACCTAAAAATCAGTTGTATTGGGGGAAAAGTCAACCATGGCCAATTTACAGTCAAACCTCATATTTTTTTTATCCACATCAACATTATAGACTCATATGAACCATTTGATCAAGTTTGGACCACCACTCCTCAAGAAATTTGATCAGATCTTCAAAAGGGCAAAATGGTCAAAATTAGGGTTTTGACTGAGGAAGGAAAATTTCTGATTTTTCACCTAGCCAATGGCAAATTGGGTTCAAGCATGGTTTCAAGGACTCAATGGAATCATCTTGACCTAATCACAAGGTTCAAAAGATCTCAAATGCATAAGATTGACAGATGAATTTTCCAATCAACTAATCAAAAGTCAACTGTACACTGAAAAGTCAAACTTTGACTTTTGGGTCAAAATCAAGTGCCAAGGGTCATATTTCATCAAGATGTGTCAAAATGTGAAACTTGTTCACCAAGAAACCTAATTTTGAAAATTAGGGTTTTAATTTGAAGTAACTCTACTATCCAGGTTCCTTCCCATAGCCCTACTATCAAGGCTTTCATCCCAAAGTAACCCTACTATCGAGGTTCCTTCCCATAAGCCCTACTATCCAGGCTTTCACCTTGAAGTAACCCTACTATCCAGGTTCCTTCTCATAGCCATACTATCCAGACTTTCATCTTGAAGTAACCCTACTATCCAGGTTCCTTCCCATAAGCCCTATTATCCAGGCTTTCATCTTGAAGTAACCCTACTATCCAGGTTTCTTCCCATAAGCCCTACTATCCAGGCTTTCATCTTGAAGTAACCCTACAATCAAGGTTCCTTCCCATAAGCCCTACTATCCAGGCTTTCATCTTGAAGTAACCCTACTATCCAGGTTCCTTCCCATAAGCCCTACTATCTAGGCTTTCATCTTGAAGTAACCCTACTATCCAGGTTCCTTCCCATAAGCCCTACTATTGTACCCCAAAATTTTCCCTCTCATTTCTCAAGGGATCACCCTGAATCCTCAAGTTTGCTTCCATCAAATTCCAAGCCTTGAATGACAAATTTTTCAAGAAAGTCATTCACAAGGGTAAAATGGTCATTTGCACATTGAAAAGTCAAACTTTGAATTTTGATCAAAATCAAGTTTTAAGAGTCATATTTCATTAAGACATGTTGAGATATGAAGTTTGTTTCGTCTAGAAATTCAAAAGTTAAAAGTTACTTTGGAAAAGTCAAATTTCTAAATACTTAGAATCTTTGAGTGTTTAAGAAATATGACAGGTTCAGAACTTCTGAGCAGATTTTCACCATGATGCAAGCTGATTCTGGAAGAACTTATGATACAATAGTTATAGATTTCAATGAGATCTAAAATATTGCAGAACAAAACTTCTCCTAAAAATGCTGAGATTTTAAGTTATAACTCCTCAAAGACACGTCCATGAAACTAAAGCACTCAGCAAATTCTGGGCACTTTCAAAACAGATTCTGGTCAGAACTTCCGAGCCAATTTTCACAAAGGTTCAGTCAGAGTTTGCAAGGGTAATTCAAAGAAGGTTACAAAGCATGCTGCAAGCTTCCTGGAAAGTCTGAGAGCTCCTTCAGAACATGCTGGAGCAAAGAGATACAAAGATCAGAAGTTGGAAGTCTATTCTAAGTCATGTTGAAGCTGAACTTCTGATCCAGAACTAAGCAATGATGCAGAATATCATGTTGCAGGATTTCCGGTTTGATCAATCTCATCATCATTTAATGCTCACAACCACTTATGGGTCTTTGTTCAAAGGATTTCTCCACGTGTGGCATAAAAGTACCTTTACTGTCTTGGAAAAGCAAACTCATATACAAAAGTGTGATGGGCCCATGCGTTTCTTTTGCTTTTGAAGTTACCTTTCCTTAATTCCTGCTTACAATTCCAGCTTAGGCGTTTCTGAGGCTACTAAACACCATACTTGCTTCAACAACAAGGCAACACCCTAGCATGTGATGGTTGTACTCTCCAAACTACTAAACCTTTGCCTATAAATTAAACTTTATTGGCAACTGTAAAAGGGTAGGAAATTTGAGAAAGAAAAGCCCTGAACCCCTGCTAAAATTCCAAGAGTCCAAAAAACTGCAAACACAAAATACAAAACCTGTTAGCTTTTGATTCTTGCATTCAAATTCCATTTTTCCTCAAGTGTTTCTCGACCAAAACCACCCATACAGTTTTTAATATACATTCAAAATCCATCCAAACTTATGTAGCCAAACTGTGACACACTAACCATCAATACCCACCTCAAAGAAGTCAAAACTTTGCTCCTTGGTTGTTCCAGAATTTTCTAATCACTCACAACCCAAGTTGAAAGTTTCCAACCTGCTGAACACGAGAGGAAGTTATTCAGAATATCACAAGCGGTTAGAGCCAGACTCCAGCTCACAAAACATTTTCCAGCTGCAAGGTAAGCTTCTGCTGTCTATCATAATATTACATAGGCATTGTCAAGAAACTTTGTTCAAAAATACAATGTAGACATCCTGATTCTGATGTTGTACATATTCTGAGGTTTCATATACTTGTTTGCTGTTGTACCCCAAAATTTGCCCTCTCACTTCATCAACATTTTTCTCATCACAAGACCCTTGGAGCTCAAGATCAAGTTAGGGTTTGCTCTGCTCAAGACTCCTCCTTGCACTGTTGACCCAAATTAGGGTTTGAGTTTGCACAAAGATGTTTTGACCTAAAATGCCCAAAGTGACTTTCATGCTTCATGTTGGACTCACAAGTTTATCCATACCAAGTTTCAAGCCTTGATTCCAATCTTGGCCCAGTCAATTGGACAGTTGACCTAGAAATCAGTTGTATTGGGGAAAAAGTCAACTGTGGCCAATTGACAGTCAAATCTCATGTAATTTGACCCACATCAACATAATGAACTCATATGAACCATTTAGTCAAGTTTGGATCACAATTCCACAAGAAATTTGATCAGATCACCAAAAGGGCAAAATGGTCATTTTTAGGGTTTTGACTGCACAAAGGCAATTTTTGACTGTTTGACCTAACCAATGGCAAACCAAGCTCACATATGGACTCAAGGACTCAATGGCATTGTCTTGACACATTCAACAAGTTCAAAAGATCCCAATTGTATAGGATTGACAAATGAATTTTCCAGTCAACTGATCAAAATTTGACTGTATACTGAAAAGTCAAACTTTGACTTTTTGGTCAAAATCAAATGTCAAGATTCATTTTTCATCAAGAAATGTCAAATTATGAAACTTGTTCATCAAGAAACCCAAAATTGCAAATTAGGGTTTAGAATGAGAAAATTTCATAACTTAGAATTTTTCTAAGTTATGAAACTTCCTTATTTTTTTCCTAACTTTGTCCCATTTTTTCATCAAGATACAATTGGATTCAAACAAAACTCAAAACATGAAAGTTGTAGTCCATTGCAAAATCTACAACTTTGATTCACAAAGTTTCCTCAAAAGAAGCTTGTAGCTCAAGTTATGATTTTTGGGACAAGGGTGCAAAACATTTTTAACTTAGAGAAATTTTGACCTATTCTAGGCAGGATTTTTGTCCAACTTCATGGCCATTTTTCACATGGTTCCACTTGGAATTTCAATTTTCATTACAAATATGGATTGTAGTATACATTCCAAGATTTCC
The DNA here is from genome assembly GCA_948472305.1 of Vicia faba. NCBI lineage: Eukaryota > Viridiplantae > Streptophyta > Magnoliopsida > Fabales > Fabaceae > Vicia > Vicia faba. The sequence goes on from OX451739.1 coordinate 1,049,947,103, forward strand.
AAATTGTCCAAGAACTTCTCAAACACCCTTGTGGTTAGGGAGAATTGAATTTGCAAAGTTGGGCAAAATCCACTTTTGTTCTTGGCCAATACATGTTCATAACATTTGCATTTTCAAGTCAGCAGGGTTTGTGATAGTTTTCAGGCCTCTAATCCTCTTCACACTCAATAATTAAATGCCAAACCATTGTGTTCAAGCATTATTTTGTTCATTTGGTCATTACATGAAAGATTAATCCATAATTAGAAAAAGTAAATTTGCCATTTTGGAAAATATGCACTTTATGTCAAATAACAAATCCAAGAGGCATGGGCCAGATCTTTGAAGCTAGCATTTGTACACAAATCCCTCTGATCAAGAAGAAGAGATGCAGCATGCTCAAGGACATTGTACAGGCCTATAACCCAACTTGCATTTCCTTACTTCAAAAACAAGCAAGATTGCAAAACATATACAATCTCTCATTTCCTGTAAAGACCAACCTAAGCAAACTTTGTTCTCATCTTTCACACTCCCTAACTGACCTAAATCACGATTCCTTCACCCTCAATCCATACTCATATCCAAAAGCATAGTTTTTCTGCAAAACAGAGTCCCTGCTGCAGATTGACTTCCCTAGTCCATTCCACTCGTGCATCTTGACCAAAACTAGTTCAAACACATTCTATATTATCCACACAAACTATCCCAAGCATTAAATCCAAGATGTAACATCCTTAACATCGTTTGCCATTTTTGCTTTCAAGCTGTGCAGGTGGACTTCCATAGCACGATACAAGCAGTTTCAGAGCAAGCCAAGCATAGGAGAAGCATCCCTGGACTTCAAGCAAGCTGTACAAAAGCTCAAAAGCCATTGGAAGTTGCCACATTGTTCTGTTCAAGTCAAGTTGAAACAGGTAAAACATGAACTTCCATCTCTCTATCCAGGCATGTTTAGGCTTAGGTTTGTGAAGAAAACATGTTCTACTCATAGCCCTGAAGCCATCCATGTATTTACTTTTCATTTATATTATGCGTGCTGTGAGAATTTTGGCCATGAACATTGAAAAAAACTTAGGTCAGAAATTGGGGATGAAGAAATTCTCCCTCATTTCTGAGAGTTAGGTCAAGATTTTTATATGTATGAATTTGTCTCTTCATGTTCTACATTGTTTATGTTATGAGTTTTTGTTAAAAGTCAAAGAATCAAGAATTTGAATGAAGCATAGAGGGCGCACGTTTTTGAGACAGAATGGCTGGAGGTTGAAGAAGGTGGACTTGGGCTGGGCCTGAGTTGTTCTTGCTGCTTGCACCCTCTTTTTCCATTTACACCCCCCTGGCCCATTGTGTGATATTTTATTCATTTTTTATTTTTTCTTTTTGATTCTGACTTATTATTTTTTGCTCAAATATAAAAAATATAAAAAATATTTTTTCACCCATTTTTGCATTTTATTTGGAATTTATTTGTTTTATTTGAACTTATACATGTAAAATAAATATAAATACCTTTTTATTTAAAACATTAAAAATAATACAAAATATATTTATTTTCAGTTTTTATTTTATTTTACCTTTTGAAAACATTTTCTGAAAAAAATATACTTTTTTGTAAATAATTAATATTTTTATTTTTGTACATATTTAGTATATTTAAATATATATAATATAAATACTTGTACATTTATTAGAATATTTAGGATAAAAATATAAAAATAATACCTTTTATTTTTATTAATATATGACATAAAAATATACTCTTTTTTACAATATACTTCTTTTTTTTATTTTATTTTTTTGTATAAACAAATATATAAATATTGTATATAATTAATAAATAATTGCTATTTATTCAAAAAATTAGGGTTTTGCCCTAAAACCACAAAAATACTCCAAAATTGACCTTTTTATTTTTGTTTATATTTTACATTGAAAAATACTTTCACATACATGAAAAAAACCATTTTTGTGCATAATACATTTTGCATATTTATTGTATTTTATTTAATTATTGTGCAATTCAATATTTGTATATTCAATATGGATGTAATAGTTTTAGATTTAATTTCTTGCTAAATATCCCCCATTCAAACATTTGTACCCCCATCCCCATAATTATGTTGTAATAATTTAGGACTTTAAATTTCCGCATTTAAAAGCTTTCAAATTATGCCATGATAGACCTAGGGTTTGTATGCAAGAATCAAATAACAAATAGCTTGACCTAATTCAAAGATAAACAAGCATGAAAATGGACAACACAATGCACACTTACACCCTTAGGGTTCCTCCACTTGTTGCCTTCAAAAATGGGCCATGTTGCATGTTGAGTATCTTTGGCAAAACAAAAACAAATCAAATGATCACAGTCCCTCGATGACGCTTTCGAAGTTGCCTAAAAAATGATCAAGTCCCTTAAAGGAAAATTTGCCAAAGGCACTTGGCACCATTGCATTCATGGTCTATACGATGACCCGCGCCCGTCCTATTAACATCCTAACACAAGATTGTCCACCAAATACAATGGTGGAATAATACTGTTAAAAGGGTTAAAACATAGAAAAATCTTTGAGTAAATTTAGGGGTAGACAACTCTTAGTTACTTGATCAAACTTGCAAAACAAATCCTTGCCATTTTTCAAAACACACTCCACAACACAACTTTCAAAACAACTTTCAAAACCTTGAGACATCTTTTCAAAAAGACAAACACCTTTTGTAAAACATTCGAGTAAAGAATTGTTACAAGGGTTGCCTAGACAAGGCATCTTTTTTCAAAACATTTTCAAAAACCACACACAAAGCACCATTTCAAACAATTGAAAGCACCATTTCAAACAATTGAAAGCACCATTTCAAACAATTGAAAATGCAAGGCAAGTGATCTAAGCAAGTAACTAAGAGCCCATGGATAACCATGGATAGAAAGGGTACTAATACCTTCCCTTTCTATAATCTACTCCTAGAACCCACGAAAACATCTCAAAGGTTTTTCCTGTGCTTTTTAACCTTTCCTTAGGATAAAATAAAAAGTCGATGGCGACTCTTGCTAAACCGAAACATTTGCGAAAACAAACGCAAAACCCAAGTCAGTTCTCCCACCGTATCACAGAACTGACGACTCTGCTGGGGACTAAATTAAAAGTGGAGTAACCTTAGGGCTTAGATCACCCTTTTTGCATGACTAATTGTTTGCTTTGATTGCTTTATATTTTGGTTCTCTTGTTTGGGCTTGAAATCCTACACCTAGATTTGGGGAAACATTCATAGATAGCAATACGTTGTGGAAACTGTGCGGGGTATACCGACACGGTTGAAGCAATAGCTATATTAGTGCGACATATTTGTGAGTACCGGTAACCCTTGAGTTCAATCAAGGAGAGTACGGGGCCGCTGAGTGATGTCACTAAGCACTAATGACCTAGAACCTTACTTGACCATCTTGGCCTTTTATTAGGGGTAGTGAGATGACCGGCTTTGGTGCAGTCCGAAGTTGGTAGATACTCGATACTACACTCATTGAGGGTTGTTTTCTTGGAATATTTTGGTCGCTAGTTAAGTGGCTAAACCAAAACAATGAACATAGAAAACAATTCAATGATATTGAGCTCCTTAGAACCCGATTACTATTTATAGGACAGGTTTTTAAGCCAACTACACTCAAGAGGGTACTTACCTATGAAACCTCATGCAAGCCTGAAACTAGGGTTTTGTGTGACTTGCTTGTACATATGTTTGTGCATACATCATGAACATCATAAAGCATCATATGCATCCGCTAACCATTTCAAGGGTTTGGATCTTCATCTTTGTTCTTGTTTTGTAGGTCATGGAAATTCTTCGCAGGAAAACTATCCAAGTCAACCTTGTGAGAATCCCTCCTCAACTCAAGGAGCTCACATCCAGAATTCCAGAAAGCTCTCTCTTCAGTGAAAGACATGGTAGACTGCTCAGCCTAGTCAACACCAGCATTAAAGAAGACATGGTGAAAGTGTTGTTCCAGTTCTTTTATCCCCTTCACCACTGTTTCACATTCCCCGACTACCATTGGTGCCTACTTTGGAGGAATTTTCTCAACTCTTGAGAATTCCTATTCTTAATCAACTACCCTTCAACGGTACGGAAAAAGAACCAAAGCCTGAAGACGTTGCTCAAGCACTACACTTGCAACCATCTGACATCAAGGGGCATTGGGAAACTAGAAGTTGTGTCAAAGGCTTCTTGGAAAAATTCTTGTTTGAGAAGGCACAAGAGTGTTGGAATTCTTTGGATCTACAAGCCTTTGAAGAGATTGTGGCACTCCTCATTTATGGGTTGGTCTTGTTCCCGAATCCTGACCAACTTATAGATGTCAATGCTCTCAAGATTTTCCTATCCAGGAATCCCATACCTACATTACTTGGGGACATCCTCCACTCATTTTACACACGAACAATGAGAAAAAGAGGTGTTCTCATGTGTTGTACTCCTCTCCTTGCAAGGTGGTTTATTTCTCACCTTCCACAATCTATTTTGAAGAATGAACAAGGCTTAAGGTGGTCACAACGGTTGATGACCCTCACGCACTCTGATGTACATTGGTGTTCTCGGTCCAGAGAAAATGTCATCATCGTCGATCGTTGTGGTGAGTTCCCTAATGTTCCATTACTTGGCATTAGGGGAGGCATTACCTACAACCCTTGTCTAGCTTTGAGACAATTTGGATATGCATGGAGGGACGACCCTCATGACATGCTGATTCTTGACCTAGTTTTTGACCTCGACAACGATGCGCAAGGACCTCGCCAAAGATTCATCAGAGCTTGGAGGATGCCTAACAAGGTAGATAGCAAGACACTGGGGCACAAGAACTCCATCCCTCTTGAGCCTTATCTCAAGTGGGTACGAACCCGAGCCCAGAGTCTTATGATGCCTTACCCTCATATTTTCCCTTTGATTAAAGAGCCTGTTAAGGAAGGAGAGGTTCCCTACACCATCCTACATCCTGACATGCCAACATCATGGGAGGAAATGCAGAAGAGTTGGATCCAACTCAAGGAGGAACGAAATACTTTTGAAGCCAGCTTCTACACCAGTGAGAAGAAGGTTTTGGAGCTTACCCGCCGACTTCACGAGGAGGAGACCCTCAACACCTACATCGCACCAAAGAGGATGCGCAACGTCTTTTTACCTTAAGAAGTTTTTGTAATATTTGGCCCATGGGGCATTTATGTACTGACAAAATTTCTTCTTATTAATATGACGTGTGTTCTTTTTGTCTGCAACAATTTTGAATTTCTAAATCCTTGAATGCATTGCATGAATAAACATATCATTCATCATATGCATAAGCAGGTCTTCACACCAGGTTTCCTTATCTTTCTATTGTTTATTTCAGTAAGATGGATCTTGAACAGACGGTCAAAGATCTGCAGTCACAAAACTCATAGTTTCAACAACTCCTAATGACCTTAGCAAAGGGTCAGGAGGATCTTAAGGCACTGCTAGGGAACAAAGAGCAAGAAAAAGTGAAAAAGAAGAAGAAGAGAGTGGGGGTAGCTACACTGGGAAGAAGGTTTGAGAATGAAGCTAGAAGAGTTCTTGAATTTCCCTCCGCATCTGATGAGGGAACCAGTAAGGGAAAAGGAGCTGCATTACCTTCTGAGTCTGAGGCTGAAGAGGAAGAGGTTGAGGAATATGAAGACTACTCAGAGCAGCAATACCCGCCAGCGGACGACAAATACAAAAACCTGGAGGATAGACTGGCAGCCATGGAGTTGCAAAGGGTTCCCGGGTTAGATTTTGAAGAATTGGGTTTGATTGCTGGGATTGTGATCCCTCCAAAGTTTAAGGTGCCAATTTTTGCAAAATATGACGGGCTGTCTTGCCCGAAAATACACCTAAGGTCATATGTCAGAAGAATTCAACCTCATACATCCGACAGAAATCTTTGGGTACACTTCTTTCAGGACAGCTTGTCCGGTACACAACTAGACTGGTTTTACCAGCTTGAGAGGTCAGAAGTGCATAACTGGGAAGACTTGGCAGCTGCCTTTTATCGCCAGTATCAATATAACGCTGACTTGGCGCCAACCCGTACTCAGCTACAAAGTATGGGGATGGCCTCAAATGAGGGATTCAAAGAATACGCCCAGAAATGGCGCGACTTGGCCGGAAGAGTGCATCCATCTCTTTCTGATAGGGAACTAGTTGATATGTTCTTGGGGACCCTATCTGGCCCGTTCTTCAACCATTTGATCAGGAGCTCTTTCACAGGGTTTACTGAATTGATTCTGACTGGCTGTTGTACCCCAAAATTTGCCCTCGCATTTTTCCACAAGAAATCATGGCTTCAGGCGTTTCCTGATTTTTCAAACTGGCTCAAGAATCGGGCAAACGAACTTTTCTCGTCAGTCAAACAAAAATTAGGGTTTTACTGATTTTCAGGGCTCTAGAATGTTTCAAACAGTTGGCTTAGGGTTTTGGTGGATTTTGGCTCAACTTCGATCAGGCGAACGCTTCTTTGGCATTTAATCAGGAATTAGGGTTTGTTCATGCGCGGTTCTTTAGAAAGATTTAATTCTACGGTGCTTTGCAAGTTATTCCGAGATTTGGTTTGAATTCGCATTGTTTGACTTAATCAGTAAAAGAATGCATTTGGATTGAATTCACGTTTGTTTGACTGAATCAGTAAAAGGTTGCATTGGGTTTGAATTTGCAATGTTTGATTAAAGTCAGTAAAGGAAAAAAGCGTCTGGGCAATTGTTGTGATTGACTGTTGTTTTGCTCTGGATGTTTGAAACGCCAGGTTTAACTGATCAAATGTTGAAGCATTATTTATTTAATTATTTATTATTCTAAGATTAAATGATTGGAATTTATTTTCAATTATTATAATTAAAGAATTATAAATAATAAAACGAACAATTAAAAAAAAGAAGAAAAGAATTAATTGGATAAAGAAACTTTTTATTTATTTTTAAATTATTTGTACAATTGTTTTGTTTACAAATTGTTTACAACAATGATTTTACATTTATTTAAATTTAAATACAAACTATCCTAAGTATGTTTCTAAATCTTCAATTCTTCAATCCCTTGCTCCAGTGCTCCATGGATTTTTATCTGCAAAAACAAATAAGAGAAAGAAAAGTCAATAGCAGATAAATAAATAAAAGAGACAGATAAAAAAGGGGTCATCATTAAGGGCAACTGACTGGGATCAGTTAGCCCTCTCTGCAAATCACGGGATTTCTCCCGGTTCACAAAGAGGGATGAATATTTATTTGCTAAACTTTGAATGCACAAATATAAAGAATGCACAAGTCAAAATTGTCAAACTGCATAGTTCAAGTCTCAAACAGCATGTACAACTAAAAGTTCAAATTGCCAAACAAAGTCCAAATTCAAACTTTCTGCCAAAAGTACAAAATACTGTCACAAGGCTACCAAAGTTGTCCACAAGATATCAAGATATCAAAGATATCAGAATGTTCAGATGCAAGTACAAGTGCAGCACAAAATCTGGAAGAAAAGAGATAAAGTATGCAGAGAAAGCATGTTATGCAAGCAAGTTATTCATTTCATCATTTCCCAAGTGCTGCCCTTTCAGAAAAGTACAATGCAAACATATTTTAATATTTTGACTGTACTGGAGAGAGAAGAAGAGAGCAAAGAAAGCAGGCTTACAGGGCTTTAGGCTTGAAATAAAGGAAATATATAAAAGAAGCTGCAATAGAACAGTTAAAGGGGAGGAGAAAAAACAAAAACTGTAAAAAACCTCCAGCCTAAACAAAACTTGCAAAAAGCCTTAAGCTCAACAAACCTGCTAAGCCTCACAAAAACCAGTAAAGCTTTAAGATTAAGAAACCTGCATAAGCCTCCAGTCTCAAAACCTTTAACCTATTTTTTACAGGCATAAGAACCAAAGGCCAAACCCTGCTGAAGCAAGACAGTTTCAAACCTAAAGCCTAAGCATGTGTCAAGATTAAAACCAAACAATACAAACTGATTCAAGCCTGTGCCTATCATTCAAGAAGAAACTGAAACAGTATGCCAAGGCCATAACCAAAACCAGTTCACCCAACCTGTAAACCTTGCAAACGCAAAAAGCCTTACCATTCAACTCAAACACAAAAACCAGCATAAACTGTGAAGCCCAAATAATACCCTGTCAAGACCTCATAGCAAACCAGCATAATATATCAAACACATCAAACCAGTAAGGCCCAACCTGTCATCAAGCCTAAACTGACCTCACAACAACACAATGTCAAAATCCCCCATAAGCCTAAAACTGGAAATAGCATAGCATCCGAACCAATGTCCAAACCCATCAGGCCTCAGAAATACTTCATCATAGGCCAATATACGGGGAAAAAAAGCAAGCAACGAGGCAGAGAAAGAAGAGGAAAAGGCAAACGTTCAAGGCAACTCAAAGGCAAGAAGTAGACAGAAGCAACGTTCAAGGCAAACGTTCAAGGCAAACATTCAAGGCAACAGAGAAGAAGAAAAGAGTCATACAAAGAGGTTCTCAGCTATTATCATCATTAAACCTAGCAAAGGGCTAAAGAAACGCAAACCAGGAAGCAGAAGCTTCATCACCGTCGTCACCTTGCCATCAAAGCCCCCCAGACTCTGCCACGTCCGCCTCTCCCTCCAATAAAAGGTAGCTTTTTTTCCCTTTTCATAACCACCACAAAACTAAAATCAGAAGCAATAAGCAGAAGCGAAACATGTAAAACATAAAAAAACGGAAACCCTCACTCGAATAACTCAGAAAATGTTACCTTCAAGTCACGTCGCTGAATGACCCATGGAGGAGAGACAGACGGCGACGTTGTTTGGCTTAGACGAGGAAAGACATGGTTCTGATGGCTATGGCTTTGATGAAGATGAAGAGAGATCGGAGAAGACGAAGAGAGAATGAACGGCGCTGTAAACCCTAAGCCAATGTCCCAAAATGAACAAAGTTTTGGTTAACCCTAAAAACATTGTTAAAACTCTGGGCCTAACCCGTTTCACAAACACAAAGCCCAAAATGCGTTTCAATGAGTTGGACCCCCCCTGCTTCTGAATACTTTTGGTCTGGGCCCTAAGAAAATCAAAGGCCCATTCAAATCTCCAAACCCTTCTCTTTAGAATTTAAAACCTATTATTTTCTTTTGACTAATAAATCAACATAACATTTTTTTATATATCACATTATTTTTTATTTAATAACACTTTTTATAACATAAATTTCAAACACAATTTATTCTTCCTCAAAATATTTTCTTTCAATTAAAAAAGCTCTTGTATAAATATATATATATATTAATACTAATATATAAGAAACAAAACTAAAAATATTTTTATTTGAACATTAATACAAAAATACAATATAATTAAAATGTAAAACCTTTTTTCCTTCTTTTAAGTATAATATCTTTCTTTAAACTAAAAAAACATTTTCATTTAAACTTTTGTACATAATCAATTAAAATACCTTTTTTATATATACACAATGTAATTAAAATCTAAAACATTTTTCTTTCTTTCAAAATACCCTTTGTTGTACATATTAAAGAAATATACAAGACTACAAAGATTAATTAAATAAGAATTTAATTCTTTTCATTTAGGTTAAACAATACTTAATAATACATTTAAATTAACATCTCTAACTTGTAAATAAATCTCATACTCATATACTTACACTTACACAATACACAATACATTTCACATTATACACTTGATACACATACAATTACTATTCTTATACATTGCTATACGTTACATTTACATTTGATCGCAATTCGATTTGGTTGTAATCTATTGGACACTACATTCCTAAAGTCTCATCCCCATTTGTGAATTTGTACCCCCACTCCCGGATACTTATTTTGTAATAGCATAGACTTTACATTTCCGCAATTTACCGCTTTCGAATTATACCATGGTTAGACCTAGGGTTTGCATGTACATAAAATCAAACGCTAGATAACCTAATACAAGACAAATACATGAAATCAATACACAATCACACTTGCACCCCCTAGGGTAATCCCACATGTTGCCTTCCAAAATGGGCCATGCTTGCACGTCGAGTTTCTTTGGCAAAACAAATTCAAATGATCATAAGTCCCTCGATGACGCTTTCGAAAGTTGCCTAAATGGAATGATCATAGTCCCTTCAAAGCAAATTGCCAAAGACACTTGGCACCATTGCATTCATGGTCCATACGATGACTCGCGCCTGTCCCGAACAAACTTCCTAAATGCAAGATTGTCCACCAAATTCAATGGTAGAACAAAATTGTTAAAAAGGGTTGAAAACATAGAGAAAACCTTTGAGTACAATAGGAGTAGACAAAACTCTTAGTTACTTGAGATCAACTTGCAAAAACACTTGCCTTCTTTTCAAAAACCACACTTCATGCACATTTTCAAAACAAACCCTCAAAAACATTTGAAACATCTTTTCGAAAAGATCCACACTTTTGTAAAACACTCAAACACGAGTCGAATACATTGGTTGCCTAAGACAAGGCATCTCTTCAAAAACATTTTCAAAACACACACGCACACACCATAATTTCAAAGCAATCGAAAATCAAGGCAAGTGATCTAAAAAACCAAGTAACTAAGAGCCCATGGATAACCATGGATGAAAAGGGTGCTAATACCTTCCCTTTTCATAATCTACCCCCCCCCCCCTGAACCCAGAAAATATCTCAAAAGGTTTTTGCTGTGCTTTTTAACCTTTCCTTTAGGATAAAATAAAAAGTCGGTGGCGACTCTTGCTCAACCGAACAAGTGCGAATACAAACGCAAACCTCTAGTCAGTTCTCCCACCGTATCACACTGGCGAACGGGTGGAAGCTGGTATTAAGAATGGGAAGATTCAAAGGGATGCCTATGCATCTACAACTGTTAAAAAATCATTCCCGACCAAGAAGGAAGCAGCTATTATATACTCTCAGAAAAGATCGGGAAGAACTGAACACCGGCCGACTGTGGGGGCCGTGATGATCCAAAATTCATCAAATGATCAGCCTCGTAACAATCAGTCTAGACCAAATCAACAACGGGTAGAACGGCCACAACGGCAGTTCACCCGCATCAATATGACGCCCGCACAAGTTCTTCCCTATTTGTTGAAGCTAAATCTCACCACTATCAAAGAGGCACCAAAGAATGTGAATACAACTTCCCCGCATTATCATCCCAATGCTAAATGTGCCTATCATTCTGATAGCATCAGACATGACACCAACGATTGCTGGGCGCTTAAGCATAAAATTCAAGACTTGATAGATGCAAAAGAGGTTGAGTTTGATGCTCCAGAGAAGCCGAACGTAATATCCGCTCCAATGCCGAAGCATGGTCGCAATGTCCATGCTATCGAAGAAGATCTGTATGTTGCTGCTGTTGACGATCTGGTAACTCCACTACTAACAATCAAGTTGAATTTGTTGAAAGCTGGAATTTTCCCAGGATGTAAAGAAGACTGCTACTGTTGTTCCTCCCTACCAATCGACTGTCCATTGCTGAAGATAGGTATCCAAGGCCTAATATACAGCCAACAAATTCTTTTCGAAAAGATTCCTGCTACTCCAACCCCTATCAAAGATGTTTCAATAATCACCATTTCCACCAATCTTTCCAAGGTCCCTAAAAAGCCTGTTAAGATTACATCCGCTACGAAGATTGTTCCTCTGAAAATAACCATGCCTGGGCCTGTCCCCTACAAATCTGACAAATCAATACCATGGAATTATGGTGGAGAAATCTACTACCATGGTGTTAAACAAGTTGAGATAACTGAAGAGAGCTCTGACGAAGAAAATGCCGACATTGGAAACATTGCCGGTACGAGTAAGATTACCCGAAGTGGGAGAATTTTCTCTCCATAGATTGCCCCTCCAAAGGCAATCTTTGGACCCTCAGTTGCTGCCAAAGTTACTCCTGCACCGATAAAACTTTCTGCAAGAACTCCGTTAATTGAAGAAGATGTTACTCTTGTGGTTGTCCCTCCTACTTCCGCTGATAAGGGGAAAGGGATCCAAGATGAGCTCGTCAGGACGAGGGCTCAGCCATTGGTCATCCCCGAAACCTCTAAGAAAGAAATGGAGGAAATTCTGAAAATAATTAAGAAGAGTGATTATGACGTGGTAGAGCAACTGGGGAAAACCCCCTCGAAGATATCCATGCTAGCTTTGCTGCTTTGTTCGGAGGCTCATGCCAAAGCATTGATAAGATTTCTGAAGACATCCCATGTTCCCCAGGAAACCTCAGCCGATCAATTCCAGGATTGTGTAGCCAGCCTTACTGCCGACAACGGCCTGGGTTTCTCTTATGCTGACCTGACTCCGAAAGGAAGAAAGCACAATGACGCATTGCATGTGTCAGTTGAATGCCGAGGAACTACTCTCGCCCATGTCTTGGTCGACACAGGTTCTTCTCTAAACGTGCTGCCTAAGAAAGCTCTGGATCGATTGGATTGTGAAGGCTTGGAGCTGAAACCAAGTAATATCATTGTCAGGGCCTTTGACGGGTCTAAAAGAATGGTGCATGGGGAGGTCGACATTCCCATCAAGGTGGGCACTGAAGTATTCCACTCAACTTTCTATGTGATGGACATCCGTCCTTCATACTCTTGCTTGCTAGGGAGACCATGGATACATAATGCTGGCGCAGTCACTTCCTCCCTACATCAGATGCTGAAATACCCTGTCAAGGGAAAAATCATAATTGTACACGGTGAAGAGGAATATATGATCAGTCACCTTAACTCCTTTCGGTATGTGGAAGTGGAGGGCGAATTCATTGAAACACCATTCCAACACTTCGAGGAAATGGCTCCCGAAGTTGCAGTAGCAAAGGCAGTAGCCGAGGTGCCCAAGCAGGTGGCCAGGATGGCATCTCTGAAAGACACAGAAGCTGCAATGAAAGAGGGGAAGAGCTCAATATGGGGTCAGTTGCCTGACTTTCCCCACAAGACAGACAAGTTTGGGTTGGGATTCACCGTTGCGGGGCAAAAAGCTATGCGTCTCTCAAAAATTGAAAAGACACCCATCAAGATTTCTCCTCATGGAATCAATGCTTTGGAAGACGAAGACGAAGAGGCCAACATTGAAGATTGGATCTTCCCAACCATTGAATGGGGACTGCACAACTGGGAGGCGAAAGACTTCGTTCTCATTACTTTCATTAATCAGTAACTTATCTTTCGAATATTTTCTGTTGGTCTATAATAATTACTTTTAAACAATATGCACACTACTTTTTCACCTCATGCCTTGCCCGGGGCATGTAGGTCCATTTGTAAGGGTTTTGATTCTCTTCATATTCATATGCCATGTTTAATGAATCATTGGACGTTTTTCATTTATAAACTGCTGTGTTCATTTTCTTTCCTTTTGCATTTTTGTTTGTTTAAGGATGGCTATCCCTTACACACACCCATACTCACAAATGCAGGTACCCATCCACTCTGGATTCTATGGGTGATTATTCTGCTATGTCCTTCAAAAACTCTGAAGATTTGGTCAATCAGGCTGAGTATGAAGACGACGAAGATTGTGAAGTACCAGGAGAGCTAGCCAGACTTCTACAACAAGAAGAGAGGGCCATCTTACCTCACGAAGAGTTGTTGGAAACTGTCAACTTAGGAACAGAGGAAGACCGGAAGGAAGTACAAGTGGGTGCCAACCTGGAACCAAGTGTCAAGGAGCGCTTGATACAGTTGTTGATTGAATACGTTGAAATCTTCGCCTGGTCTTATGAAGACATGCCGGGTTTAGACACAGACATCGTGGTTCACCGCCTCCCTACAAGAGATGATTGTCCACCGATCAAGCAAAAAGTCCGTCGAATGAGGCCCGACATGTCTGAGAAGATTAAAGCTGAAGTAATGAAGCAATTCAACGCTGGATTTCTGGCTGTTACATCCTATCCACAATGGGTTGCTAACATCGTGCCAGTTCCTAAAAAATATGGCAAGGTTAGAATGTGTGTGGACTACCGGGATTTGAACAGGGCTAGCCCCAAAGATGATTTTCCGCTACCACATATCGACATTTTGATTGATAACACAGCTCAGCACAAAGTGTTTTCCTTCATGGATGGATTCCCGGGCTACAACCAGATTAAAATGGCCCCCGAGGACATGGAGAAAACAACCTTTGTTACACAATGGGGAACCTTTTGCTACAAGGTGATGCCGTTCGGACTGAAGAACGCAGGGGCAACTTATCAACGCGCCATGGTAGCTTTATTTCATGATATGATACATCATGAGATCGAAGTTTACGTAGACGATATGATAGCTCAATCACAAACAGAGGAGGAACACCTTGAGCATTTGCAGAAGTTGTTTGCCAGGTTGAAAGAGTACAAACTCAGGCTGAATCCAAGTAAGTGCACTTTTGGAGTTAGGTCTGGTAAACTTCTAGGGTTTATTGTCAGCAACAAGGGAATTGAAGTCGATCCAGTGAAAATGAAAGAAATATAAGAAATGCCTGCTCCCCGTACTGAAAAGGAGGTTAGTGGATTCTTGGGGCGCTTGAACTATATTGCCAGATTCATCTCTCATCTAACGTCTACCTGTGAGCCAATTTTCAAACTATTGAAGAAAGATCGGGTAGTCGAGTGGAACGACGATTGCCAAGATTCTTTTGATAAGATCAAGGAGTATTTGCTAGAACCTCCTATTCTGATGCCACCCGTCGAAGGAAGGCCGCTGATCATGTATCTGACCGTTTTGGATAACTCAATGGGGTGCGTGTTGGGCCAGCATGACGAGTCTGGTCGAAAAGAGCATGCCATTTATTACCTTAGCAAAAAGTTTACCGACTGTGAGACTCGCTACTCACTGCTCGAGAAAACTTGATGCGCTTTGGTATGGGCGGCTCGCCGACTAAGGTAGTATATGTTGACTCATACCACTTTGTTGATTTCCAAAATGGATCCTATCAAGTATATCTTCGAGAAGCCTGCTTTATTTGGAAGAATCGCTAGATGGCAGATGATCCTGACTGAGTATGACATCCAGTACACCACCCAAAAAGCTATAAAAGGGAGTGTATTAGCTGACCATCTAGCTCATCAAGCTATCGAAGATTATCAGTCCATGAGATTCGACTTCCCGGACGAGGACATCATGAATTTGGACGACATTAAAGGTAACGGACCGTATGACGGACCTGGAAATGGATTCCGATGGACCTTGTACTTTGATGGTGCTTCAAATGCGCTTGGAAACGGTATCGGTGCAGTACTCATTTCCCCGGAAGGTTGCCACACACCTTTCACGGCTCGACTTTGCTTCAGCTGTACCAACAACATGGCTGAGTACGAAGCTTGCATCTTTGGTCTCAAGGCTGCTATAGACTTGGAGATAAAATCTTTGATCGTATTTGGGGACTCGACTTTGGTTATCAGTCAAATCAAAGGACAGTGGGATACCAAGCATCCTAATCTTATCCCATACAAAGAACATGTCCTGACATTGTTGCCTCATTTCGAGCAAATCACCTTCGAGCATTTCCCGCGAGAAGAGAATCAGCTTGCAGATGCTCTGGCTACAATGTCTTCCATGTTTAAACTCAACTGGGATAATGAGGCTCCCCAAATCACCATCGAGTGAATGGATGAACCTGCGCATTGTCATGAGATTAATACCGAAGAAGTAGTGGAACAACCTTGGTTTCACGAAATCAAAAAGTATCTCCAGACTAGAGAATATCCTGAAGGAGCTTCAGTAAATGACAAAAAGTTCCTAAGGAAATTTGCTGCCAAGTTCTTCCTGAGCAACAACATCCTCTATAAACGCAGCCATGATTGTGTTTTACTCCGATGTGTAGACAAAGCTGAAGCAGAGTTAATCATGACTGAGGTACACAGCGGTACATTTGGCACCCACTTGAGTGGGCATATGATGGCTAAGAAGATTCTAAGGGCAGGCTATTACTGGTCTACCATGGAAGCAGATTGCCATCAACATTCCCGTACTTGCCACAAATGTCAAGTCTACGCTGACAAGATTCATATTCCTCTTGTTCCTCTCAACGTTCTGACAGCTCCTTGGCCATTCGCAATGTGGGGCATTGACATGATTGGAGAGATCAAGCCCACAGCGTCCAATGGACATCGCTTCATCCTGATCGCCATTGACTATTTCACCAAATGGGTCGAAGCAGCTTCCTTCGCCTCTGTTACAAAGAATGTGGTTGCCCGCTTCATCAAGCAAAATCTCATATGCCGGTATGGTGTCCCCGACAGGATCATCACAGACAACGGTACAAATCTGAATAATACTATGATCACCGCTCTATGCGAACAGTTCAAGATTTATCATCATAATTCATCTCCCTATCGGCTGAAGATGAACGGTGCTGTTGAAGTTGCGAACAAAAACATTAAGAAGATCATTCAGAAAATGACAGTCACCTACAAGGACTGGCATGAGATGCTACCGTTTTCTCTACACGGATACCGTACCACGGCACGTACTTCAACATGGGCAACCCCATTTTCTTTGGTATATGGCATGGAAGTTGTCCTACCCATGGAAGTTCAGATTCCTTCTCTAAGAATTATGAAGGATGCTGGTTTGAATGAAGACGATTGGATTCAAACCCGACTGGATCAACTCAATCTGATCGACGAGAAGCGACTCACTGTTGTTTGCCATGGTCAAACGTATCAAAAACGAATGATCAGGGCTTTCAACAAGAAGGTCAGACGTCAAGTATATCAAGTCGGAGATCTCGTAATCAAGCGGATTATCTTGCCGCAAAGTGATCCCAGGGGCAAATGGACTCCTACTTACGAAGGACCATTTGTGATCAAGAGCATATTTTCTGGTGGCGCAATGATTCTGACCACCATGGACAGCGACGATTTACCATACCCTGCAAACGCAGACATAGTCAAAAGATACTACGCATAAAATAACCCGACAAGTTGAAAACCTAAAAGGGCGGCTTGGGCAAAAATGGGCATCCCGGTGAACCGAAAACCCGGAAGGGCGGTTCAGGCAAAAATTAGGGATAAAACAAAAAAATCTGTACACCCGGCAAGTCGAAAACCCGAAAGGGCGGCTTGGGCAAAAAAGGGTTTCCCAGTGGATTGAAAACCCGAAAGGGCGATCCAGGCAAAAGTTAGGGAATTAAAGCGTATCACTATGTCTCGTCGGATCACTTTAAGGACAACCTCTTCATCAACCAGCTCCAAGCTTCTGATCAATCCAGTCATCGGTGGACGAAGCATTGAATGGACAGGATATTCAGAGTTGTGAAGGCTATAGCGGAATGGGGATCCCATAGAATTGTTCCACATAGCCATCTTTCTTTTGTATAAAATTTTCAATTTTTACGACGACATCCTCTTACTAGGATGCCTGTCTCCTTTGTACAAAGATACTCATAGAAAGTTAATACAAATACTTTTCCAAATACATAAATTTGCTTTGTCTTCCTTTTTCTCTTTTGCACTTATGTTTTATTTGAGAAACGTCCAATGTTTTGTTAAATAGGCATATGCATTTGAACATAATCATTTTCCTTACAAATCAAGAAAGATGATTGCAGATAGGTTGAAGGTACGGATAGATATCTTGATTCCCTTTCAGGAATAAATCCCCGGCAGTTCTAAACTCCAAATTCCTCAACGAGGTTCAAATCCAGAGCTTAAAACAGAGTTAAACTTCAGGATCCTCAGCAGAACAAAAGCTTTCTCAAAACTGATTTCCCCAGCCAGAGAGCCTTCTAGAACTCAATTCCCCTCAAAGTTAAATTTCAGAATCCCCAGTGGAGCCTTAAAATCTGAAAATCCTATCCCCAGCGGGGCTAAAACTTCCAGCTATCAATCCCCAGCGGAACCAGACTGGTGAAACTTCTCCCCACAGAGATACTTCCCACCAGACTGAAGACTCTCAGTCTTACTTCTCCAGCATAAGTCTACCAGGTTCTGGACTCCCCAGTAGAGATCATCAGAATTCTCTTTCCCTGCAAGTCACCAAGGAGATCCAATCCCCAACAGTGGTCCTAAGATCCCTCAACAATTGAAGATCTTGTTCCCCAAGCGGTCAGCAGTCGACAAGGATGTCTCATCTTCAGCAATCAAAGATTCTTGCAATCCCCTGCAGCAGTCAAGGATTTACTTTCCCCGACAGCAGTCAAAATTCTATTATCTCCAGCCGTCCAGGATTCATCTATCCCTAGCAAGATAGCTCATCAGCTTACATGCGCATTCATTACATTCATATCATAAACATTGATATAACATATATTGCATCATACATTTCATGCAACATAACTTTGTGTTTAGCTAACATTTTGTCCTTTTCAGGATAAGAATGAAAGGCTATCATTGACAATTTCAGATGCAGTTTTACACGGACTCATCATCAGGAAACCCTACACCGGTTCCTTCTCAAATCCAGATGCAGTTTTACACGGACTCATTAGCAGGAAACCCTACACCGGTTCCTTCTCAAATCCAGATGCAGTTTTACACGGACTCATCAGCAGGAAACCCTACACCGGTTCCTTCTTCAACTTCAAGACTTCTGAAAACAGTTTACAGGTTCTCCAGACACGAATGTTAACCTATCGCTTGTTCAGATTCTTCAACTTCTGAAAACAGTTTACAGGTTCTCCATACACGAATGTTAACCTATCGCTTGTTCAGATTCTTTAACTTCTGAAAACAGTTTACGGATTCTCCAGACACGAATGTTAATCTATCGCTTGTTCAGATGCAACTTTTGAAAACAGTTTACGGATGCTTCCCAACATGGATGCTGCTCTATTGCTTATTCAACTTCAAGACTTCTGAAAACAGTTTACAGGTTCTCCAGACACGGATGTTAACCTATCGCTTGTTCAGATTCTTCAACTTCTGAAAACAGTTTACGGATTCTCCAAACACGGATGTTAATCTATCGCTTGTTTAGACTCAGCTTTTGAAAACAGTTTACGGATGCTTCCCAACATGGATGCCGCTCTATTGCTTATTCAACTTCAAGACTTCTGAAAACAGTTTACAGGTTCTCCAGACACGGATGTTAACCTATCGCTTGTTCAGATTCTTCAACTTCTGAAAACAGTTTACGGATTCTCCAAACACGGATGTTAACCTATCGCTTGTTCAGATTCTTCAACTTTTGAAAACAGTTTACGGATTCTCCAGACACGGATGTTAATCTATCGCTTGTTCAGATGCAACTTTTGAAAACAGTTTACAGACGCTTCCCAACATGGATGCTGCTCTATTGCTTATTCAACTTCAAGACTTCTGAAAACAGTTTACGGATTCTCCAAACACGGATGTTAACCTATCGCTTGTTCAGATTCTTCAACTTTTGAAAACAGTTTACGGACTCTCCAAACACGGATGTCAATCCATTGCTTATTCAAGATCCCCAGTTCAGAGATATTCCAAAACATGGGTACCTTTCTGATACTCACCCACTCACCAGCGACATACAGTTCAACAAACATTCCATATGGCATCTTTAAGCCCGTCCCTGACAAGATTCTGTCACCCCTCCAGATGGCATCTTTAAGCCTGTCTCCAAATGGCATCTTTAAGCCCATTCCCGCACCCATGCTTTGACGAGTGCAAATTTAAGGGCACTCTAGTGTCCAATCTCCTTTTACCTTCGAGACGCGAAAGGCAAACCTGCCAATCTAACTCTTCAGGTTCAAGAAGATTGAACAGGGGAAATTGTTGTACCCCAAAATTTGCCCTCTCATTTCATCAACATTTTTCTCATCACAAGACCCTTGGAGCTCAAGATCAAGTTAGGGTTTGCTCTGCTCAAGACTCCTCCTTGCACTGTTGACCCAAATTAGGGTTTGAGTTTGCACAAAGATGTTTTGACCTAAAATTCCCAAAGTGACTTTCATGCTTCATGTTGGACTCACAAGTTTATCCATACCAAGTTTCAAGCCTTGATTCCAATCTTGGCCCAGTCAATTGGACAATTGACCTAGAAATCAGCTGTATTAGGGAAAAAGTCAACTGTGGCCAATTGACAGTCAAACCTCATGTAATTTGACCCACATCAACATAATGAACTCATATGAACCATTTGGTCAAGTTTGGATCACAATTCCACAAGAAATTTGATCAGATCACCAAAAGGGCAAAATGGTCATTTTTAGGGTTTTGAATGCACAAAGGCAATTTTTGACTGTTTGACCTAACCAATGGAAAACCAAGCTCACATATGGACTCAAGGACTCAATGGCATTGTCTTGACACATTCAACAAGTTCAAAAGATCCCAATTGCATAGGATTGACAGATGAATTTTCCAGTCAACTGATCAAAATTTGACTATATACTGAAAAGTCAAACTTTGACTTTTTGGTCAAAATCAAATGTCAAGATTCATTTTTCATCAAGACATGTCAAATTATGAAACTTGTTCATCAAGAAACCCAAAATTGCAAATTAGGGTTTAGAATGAGAAAATTTCATAACTTAGAATTTTTCTAAGTTATGAAACTTCCTTATTTTTTTCCTAACTTTGTCCCATTTTTTCATCAAGATACAATTGGATTCAAACAAAACTCAAAACATGAAAGTTGTAGTACATTGCAAAATCTAAAACTTTTATTCACAAAGTTTCCTCAAAAGAAGCTTGTATCTCAAGTTATGATTTTTGGAACAAGGGTGCAAAACATTTTTAACTTAGAGAAATTTTGACCTATTCTAGGCAGGATTTTTGTCCAACTTCATGGCCATTTTTCACATGGTTCCACTTGGAATTTCAATTTGCATTACAAATATGGATTGTAGTACACATTCCAAGCTTTCCAAATTGTCCAAGAACTTCTCAAACACCCTTGTGGTTAGGGAGAATCGAATTTGCAAAGTTGGGCAAAATCCACTTTTGTTCTTGGCCAATACATGTTCATAACATTTGCATTTTCAAGTCAGCAGGGTTTGTGATGGTTTGCAGGCCTCTAATCCTCTTCACACTCAATAATTAAATGTCAAACCATTGTGTTCAAGCATTATTTTGTTCATTTGGCCATTACATGAAATATTAATCCATAATTAGAAAAAGTAAATTTTCCATTTTGGAAAATATGCACTTTATGTCAAATAACAAATCCAAGAGGCATGGGCCAGATCTTTGAAGCTAGCATTTGTACACAAATCCCTCTGATCAAGAAGAAGAGATGCAACATGCTCAAGGACATTGTACAGGCCTATAACCCAACTTGCATTTCCTTACTTCAAAAACAAGCAAGATTGCAAAACATATACAATCTCTCATTTCCTGTAAAGACCAACCTAAGCAAACTTTGTTCTCATCTTTCACACTCCCTAACTGACCTAAAGCACGATTCCTTCACCCTCAATCCATCCTCATATCCAAAAGCATAGTTTTTCTGCAAAACAGAGTCCCTGTTGCAGATTGACTTCCCTAGTCCATTCCACTCGTGCATCTTGACCAAAACCAGTTCAAACACATTCTATATTATCCACACAAACTATCCCAAGCATTAAATCCAAGCTGTAACATCCTTAACATCGTTTTCCATTTTTGCTTTCAAGCTATGCAGGTGGACTTCCATAGCACGATACAAGCAGTTTCAGAGCAAGCCAAGCATAGGAGAAGCATCCATGGACTTCAAGCAAGCTGTACAAAAGCTCAAAAGCAATTGGAAGTTGTCACATTGTTCTGTTCAAGTCAAGCTGAAACAGGTAAAACATGAACTTCCATCTCTCTATCCAGGCATGTTTAGGCTTAGGTTTGTGAAGAAAACATGTTCTACTCATAGCCCTGAAGCCATCCATGTATTTACTTTTCATTTATATTATGCGTGCAGTGAGAATTTTGGCCATGAACATTGAAAAAAACTTAGGTCAGAAATTGGGGATGAAGAAATTCTCCCTCATTTCTGAGAGTTAGGTCAAGATTTTTATATGTATGAATTCGTCTCTTCATGCTCTACATTGTTTATGTTATGAGTTTTTGTTAAAAGTCAAAGAATCAGGAATTTGAATGAAGCATAGAGGGCACGCGTTTTTGAGACAGAATGGCTGGAGGTTGAAGAAGGTGGACTTGGGCTGGGCCTGAGTTGTTCTTGCTGCTTGCACCCTCTTTTTCCATTTACACCCCCCTGGCCCATTGTGTGATATTTTATTCATTTTTGATTTTTTCTTTTTGATTCTGACTTATTATTTTTTGCTCAAATATAAAAAATATAAAAAATATTTTTTCACCCATTTTTGCATTTTATTTGGAATTTATTTGTTTTATTTGAACTTATACATGTAAAATAAATATAAATACCTTTTTATTTAAAACATTAAAAATAATACAAAATATATTTATTTTCAGTTATTATTTTATTTTACCTTTTGAAAATATTTTCTGAAAAAAATATACTTTTTTTGTAAATAATTAATATTTTTATTTTTGTACATATTTAGTATATTTAAATATATATAATATAAATACTTGTACATTTATTAGAATATTTAGGATAAAAATATAAAAATAATACCTTTTATTTTTATTAATATATGACATAAAAATATACTCTTTTTTACAATATACTTCTTTTTTTTATTTTATTTTTTTGTATAAACAAATATATAAATATTGTATATAATTAATAAATAATTGCTATTTATTCAAAAAATTAGGGTTTTGCCCTAAAACCACAAAAATACTCCAAAATTGACCTTTTTATTTTTGTTTATATTTTACATTGAAAAATACTTTCACATACATGAAAAAACCATTTTTGTGCATAATACATTTTGCATATTTATTGTATTTTATTTAATTATTGTGCAATTCGATATTTGTATATTCAATATGGATGTAATAGTTTTAGATTTAATTTCTTGCTAAATATCCCCCATTCAAACATTTGTACCCCCATCCCCATAATTATGTTGTAATAATTTAAGACTTTAAATTTCCGCATTTAAAAGCTTTCAAATTATGCCATGATAGACCTAGGGTTTGTATGCAAGAATCAAATAACAAATAACTTGACCTAATTCAAAGATAAACAAGCATGAAAATGGACAACACAATGCACATTTACACCCTTAGGGTTCCTCCACTTGTTGCCTTCAAAAATGGGCCATGTTGCATGTTGAGTATCTTTGGCAAAACAAAAACAAATCAAATGATCATAGTCCCTCGATGACGCTTTCGAAGTTGCCTAAAAAATGATCAAGTCCCTTAAAGGAAATATTGCCAAAGGCACTTGGCACCATTGCATTCATGGTCTATAAGATGACCCGCACTCGTCCTGTTAACATCCTAACACAAGATTGTCCACCAAATACAATGGTGGAATAATACTGTTAAAAGGGTTAAAACATAGAAAAATCTTTGAGTAAATTTAGGGGTAGACAACTCTTAGTTACTTGATCAAACTTGCAAAACAAATCCTTGCCATTTTTCAAAACACACTCCACAACACAACTTTCAAAACAACTTTCAAAACCTTGAAACATCTTTTCAAAAAGACAAACACCTTTTGTAAAACATTTGAGTAAAGAATTGTTACAAGGGTTGCCTAGACAAGGCATCTTTTTTCAAAACATTTTCAAAAACCACACACAAAGCACCATTTCAAACAATTGAAAGCACCATTTCAAACAATTGAAATCACCATTTCAAACAATTGAAAATGCAAGGCAAGTGATCTAAGTAAGTAACTAAGAGCCCATGGATAACCATGGATAGAAAGGGTGCTAATACCTTCCCTTTCTATAATCTACTCCCCGAACCCACGAAAACATCTCAAAGGTTTTTCCTGTGCTTTTTAACCTTTCCTTAGGATAAAATAAAAAGTTGGTGGCGACTCTTGCTAAACCGAAACATTTGCGAAAACAAACGCAAAACCCAAGTCAGTTCTCTCACCGTATCACACTTGCCTAAGTAGAGAAAATTTCAGTTCAGAACTTCTTGAAGAAATTAGAACTCAGAATTAGGATTAGCAAATTCATGCTTGCTTCTGATTTATAGTTCTGACATCTTTTGTTTCTGAAACATTGTGAAACCTTCCATAAACCGTTATATGCGCATCTTCTGTTTTGTTGAGAAGTGACCAAGTTGCAGATGCTCTAATTAGCATGGAGAGGGAGACGAAGTTATGTCAGTGGTATCAGAACTTCTGAAATCTTCTTTGTTCTCAGCGGACCCAGAACTTCTGACCTTCCTTGTTTCTACAAACGTTTATTTGAATTTGTGCAGCATGCCAAAGTCAAAACTTCTGACCTCTTTTATTTCAGCAAAGCGTTGATTCTGTTTTCCTTTCTCCTTATTATTTTTTCCATCATTTTTCTTATTAATCAAAAACACCAAAAACATTTTTTTTCATTTTTTTACATGCTTTATCTTACTTCTTAAAATAAAAAGATCAAAAATACTTTCTTAAACAAAACTTATCTCTGTTCTTAAACAAAATAAAGTTCATTTTTACGTTTCTTGTACATTCTTATCCATTCAATATGGTTGTAATAGTAACTTAGGACTTGATTTAATTTGCGATCCCCATTTGTGAATTTGTACACCCCATCCCCCTAATGTTTGTAATAGCGTAGGACTTTACTTTTCCGCATTTTTATTGCTTTCATGTATTGTTAGTAATTAGGGTGTGCATGATGAGATAAAAACAACAAATAGATAACCCATATTCAATACAAAAACAAAGCATGAAAACAACACATTTACATACAAAAACCCCTAAGGTTGTTCCACTTGATTGCCTTATATAAAATGGACGTATTACACATGCGAGGTATCTTAGTAAAAAACAAGCAAATACAAGATCATAGTCCCTCGATGAAGCTATCTAAGTTGCCTTACAAATGATCTTAGTCCCTCAAAAAAGAATGCTAAGATACCTTTCAACATTGCTAATCATGGCTATACGATGACCCACGCCCGTCCCGCTTACATCCAAAGATAGGGTTGCTTACAAAATCAATGGTAAGACAACAATGTCAAAGGAAAAGAAAATGAACAGGAAAGACATTTGAGTAGGTAGATTGCTCCTAATTACTTACTCCATTTCAAAACAAACATCCTTGCTATTTTCAAAAATAATCACCAACACTTTCAAAAACACCTTTCAAACTTGAAAACATTTTCAAAAGATCGACACTTTGTATAAATTCTTACGAACGAGAATCATTACAAAGTTTTCCTAAACGAAGACGCCTTTTCAAAATACTTTCAAAACCACCATACACATTTCCAAACAAAGCACATTTCAAACAAAAGTAAGTGCTCTAGCAAGTAACTAAGAGCCCATAGAAAACCATGGATGAAAAGGGTGCTAATACCTTCCCTTTTCATAATCTACCCCCCGAACTCAAGAAATAATCTCAAAGGTCTTTCATGTGCTTTTTCACCTTTCCTTTTGGATAAAAGAAAATTCGGTGGCAACTTTTGCTAACTGCAACATTTGCGATCAAACACAAAACCTATAACTCAGTTCTCCCACCGCATCACAGAACTGAAGACTCTGCTGGCGACACATTCTAAAAGTGGGGTTACCTTAGGGCTAGATCACATTTACTTACTTTCATTGTTTGACTTGTATGCTTTACATTATGGTTCTTTATCTGGGGTTTGAATCCTCTACCCGGATTTTGGGTACCTTATAGGTAAGTAGCAATACATTGTGGAAAATGTGCGGGGTATACTGAAACGTTCTAAACAATAGCTACGTTAGTGCGACATATTTGTGGGTACCGGTAGCCCTTGAGTAGTCAAGGAGAATACGGAGCCGCTGAGTGATGTCATAAAGCACTAATGAACTTTTAGAACCTTTACTTGACCAACTTGACCATTAGGACGTAGTGAGATGACCGGCTTTGGTGCAGTCCGAAGTTGGTAGATACTCGATACTACACTCATTGAGGTTTGGTTTTTTGGGATATTTCGGTCGCTATTAAAGAGGCTTGCGCTGAAACAATGCCCGAGAAAACAAACCAGTGATATTGAGCTCTTTAGAATCCGGTTACTATTTCTAGGACAGGTTTGAGCCAACTAAACTTCAAGAGGGTACTTACCTATGAGACTCCATGCAAGCCTGAACCTAAGGACTTGTTTGCTTTGTTTGTGTGTGTGTGTATATATATATATATATATATATATATATATATATATATATATATATATATATATATATATATATATATATATATATATATATATATATATATATATATATATATATACTTGTAAATATATATATATACTTGTAAATAACATCATAGGCATCATAACATCATACTCATGTTCACTAACCATTTCAAGGATCTTGGGATTTATCTTTGTTCTGTTTTGTAGGACATGGATTCTATTCGGAGGAAAACTATTCAAGTCAACCTTGTAAGGATCCCTCCTCAGCTTAAAGAGCTAGCATCAAGGATTCCTAAAAATTATCCATTCACCGAAAGACATGGTCTCCTACTAAACTTGGTCACCTCCAACGCTGATGAAGACATGATGAAGGTGCTCTTTTAGTTCTTTGATCCTTTACACCATTGCTTCACATTTCCCGATTATCAACTTGTGCCAACTTTGGAAGAATTCTCCCAACTCTTGAGGATTCCCATTCTCAATCAACTACCTTTCAACAGTACGGAAAGAGATCCAAAGCTAGAAGAGATTGCTCAAGCTCTACGCTTGCAACCATCTGATATCACAACTAATTGGGAAACAAGGAGTGGTGTCAAAGGCTTCCTAGCAAGGTTCTTATTTGAGAAAGCCCAAAATTGTTTGAACTCTTTGAATTTCCAAGCCTTTAA
Source organism: Vicia faba (assembly GCA_948472305.1). Classification (NCBI taxonomy): domain Eukaryota; kingdom Viridiplantae; phylum Streptophyta; class Magnoliopsida; order Fabales; family Fabaceae; genus Vicia; species Vicia faba. The sequence continues at coordinate 1,049,973,856 of OX451739.1, forward strand.
GGAAATTGTGGCTCTCCTCATTTATGGGATGGTTTTGTTTCCAAATCCTGACCAACTCATAGATGTGAACGCCGTCAAAATCTTCATGTCTCATAACCCGGTGCCTACTTTGCTAGGGGACATCCTACATTCCTTTCACACTCGCACTCTGAGGAAAAGAGGTATCCTTATGTGTTGTACTCCTCTCTTGGCCAGATGGTTTATTTTGCATCTTCCCCAATCTGTATTGAAGAATGAACAAGGCTCAAGGTGGTCCCATAGGTTAATGACACTCAGACATTCAGATATTCATTGGTGTTCCCGCTCTTTGGAGAATGTTACTATCATCGACCATTGTGGATAGTTCCCTAATGTCCCTTTGCTTGGCATTAGATGAGGTATCACTTACAACCCTTGCTTATCCTTAAGACAGTTTGGTTACTCCCGGAGGGATGGTCCCCATGAGATGCTTATCCAAGGATTGGTATTCAACTACGAGAATGACAATCAAGGTTACCGTCATAGGTTTATCCGAGCATGGAGGATGGTGAACAAGGTGGATGGCAAGACACTAGGACACAAGAATTCCATTCCCCTTGAGCCTTACCTTAAATGGGTACGAGCTCGTGCTCAGAAACTTGTGATGCCTTATCCCTCCATCTTACCAGTCATTGTGGAGCCTGTGGTCGAAGGAGATGTTCCCTACACTATCCTCCATCCCGATATGCCTACCTCTTTCGAAGACTTACAAAAGGGTTGGATCCAGCTGAAGGAAGAACGAGATACTTTCGAGGCTCAATTCTATGCTAGTGAAAAGAGGGTCTTGGAGCTTACGAAGCAGATACAAGAAGAGCAAAGTGTGAACGCTTATCTCGCACCAAAGAGGATGTGTTCGGTCTTTTTATCTTAGAAAGTTATTTTATAAGCCCAAGAGGCATGATGTAATCTTTCTTGTTTTGTCTAATGAGAATTAACGTTTGTTCATTCTTTTGTATATACAAATTTAAATTTCATTAATCCTTGAAATCATTTTCATATACATATTCCATGCATCATAACATGACAGGTTTTCGCATAACAGGTTTCCTTATCTTTCTGTTGTTTATTTCAGCAAGATGGATCTAGAGAAAACTGTGACGGAACTCCAAACCCAGAATTCTCAGTTTCAGGAAGTTCTACTCGCCCTAGCCAAGGGGAAGCAAGATATGGTGGCTTTGTTGGTCGTTAAGAAGAAGCCAAAGAAGAAAGCTCTACTCAACATGGGTAGAAGGTTCGAGGAGACAACCCGTCAAATCTCAGTAGGAGAAGACTCATTTGAAGAGGACGAGAACCAGGTCGGTGAGGTCAAGAGTACTCAGGCTGAATGTGCTAACAATCAAGAATCTGATGATGATTATTTCAACGAGCAGTATCCACCCGCTGATATCAAATACAAGCAGTTATAAGACATATTGAAAGCTGTTGAAATCCAAGCCGTCCTCGGTTTAGATTTTGATGATTTGGGTTTGATCTCTGGGGTAATCATTCCCCACAAATTTAAAGTACCAGTCTTTGCAAAGTACGATGGGGTTTCTTGTCCCAAACTCCATTTTAAATCTTATATACGCAAGATACAGCCGTGCATTGCTGATAAGAAGCTATGGGTTCACTTTTTCCAAGAGAGCTCGGTTGGAACACAACTTGAATGGTTTTATCAGTTAGATGGTTCTCGTATCAACGCTTGGGAGGATCTAGCTACTGCCATCTACCATCAGTATCAATACAATGCCGACTTGGCGCCAACAAGGGTTCAGTTACAAGATATGACCTTGGGAAAGAATGAAGGATTTAAGGAATATGTGCGAAAGTGGAGAGACCTTGCTAGTAGAGTCTAACCTCCCTTAACTGATAAGGAGCACATCGACATGTTCATGGAACTTTATCTGGTCCTTTCTTTAATCTGTTGGTTGGCTGCTCTTCTTCTGGTTTCACCGAATTAATCTTAATCGGTGAAAAAGTTGAAAGTGGCGTCAAAAGTGGGAAGATCTCTGCAACATCTACCTCCACTCCCAATCCTATCAAAAAACCTTTTGCTACGAAGAAAGAAGTTAGTGATGTGTATGGGGAAAGGGCCCATACCAAGAAGAATGCTCGTCCGTCTGTCAATGTTGTCAGAATCTCCAATCCAACTCCTACTCCAAGACCATATGCAAATCATCAACGTTTTAAAACTCCAAGAAGATAATTTACGAGGTTAGGCATGTCACTGTCTCAAGCCCTTCAACATTTTCTCAAGGCTAATTTAGTGACGTTGCGCGATCCTCCCGCCAACCCTGACACCTCGTCACCAAAGTATAATCCAAACGCTAAATGTGCTTACCATTCAAACAGCCTCGGGCACGAGACTGACCAGTGCTGGGCCTTGAAGAACAAAATCCAGGATTTAATTGATAACAAAACTATTGAATTTGATCCTCCTCCAATTCCGAATGTAATTACTGCTCCAATGCCGAAGCATGACAAAGGTGTTAATGTTGCCGAAGATACAATTTTTGTTACCTCTGTTGAAGATTTGACTACTCCGCTGAATATAATAAAAAACAATCTGTTGAAAGTTGGGATCTTCCCAGGCTGTGAAAAAGACTGTGTGTGATGTACAAGGCGACTCGATGAATGTGAAGGGCTGAAGAAAGGCATACAACGCCTGATGGATAGCCACGAAATTCTGTTTGAAAAGACTCCATTTGATAAGAGTCTGATTAACAAATGTGAAGACCTCTCCATTATTACCATCTCAAAAAAACCTACTAGGATCACCTCCAAAGGTCCTATTAGGATTTCAAATGAACCCATTGTTGCTCCCTTAATCATTACCAATCCCAGACCGATTCCTTACTCTTCAAACAAAGTGGTACCATGGAATTACGATGTTGAGGTGTTCTATCATGGGATTAAACAAGATGCCTGGATCAGAGAAGGAAAAGATGACGATGTTGGTAACATAGCTGGCTCAAGCAAAGTAACTAGAATTGGGAGAATATTCTCACCCAATATATCACCTCCAGTAGTTACAAAGACGCCCATCCGCATTATTGCCGCCAAGCCAAGTACCGAGACAAAAGGGAAAGGGAAGATAGTTGAGCCTGATGTGATTGAAGTACCCTTCAAGGACATAACTAATGAAGAACCCTCCACTCGCGAGATGGACGAGATTTTAAAGATCATAAAAAGAAGCGACTTCAAGATTGTAGAACAGTTGGGGAAAACCCCCTCTAAGATTTCAATATTGTTGTTGCTTCTTTGCTCCGATGCCCATGCTCGAACATTAATCAAGTTCCTGAAAAAAGCTCATGTCCCCCATGAGACAACAACAAACTAATTTGAGAATTGTGTGGCTAGCCTAACAGCTGATAATGGCTTGGGGTTTTCAGATGTTGATTTAACACCTCTCGGGAAGAATCACAATAAAGCTTTACATGTTTCTATCGAGTGCAAAGGGACTACCTTAGCACATGTGCTAGTCAACACTGGTTCTTCTCCGAATGTGTTACCCAAGGGGGCATTAGACCGTCTTGACTGTGAAGATTTAATCTTGAAGCCAAGTGATATCATCGTAAGGGCTTTTGATGGATCAAAGAGGACTGTTCATGGGGAAGTAGATCTTTCAATCAAAGTGGGCTCCCAAATTTTCAACTCCACCTTCTATATTATGGATATTCGCCCTGCCTATTCTTGTCTGTTAGGTCGCCCGTGGATTCATAAAGCTGGGGCAGTGACCTCAACCTTCCTTCAGAAACTCAAATATCCAGTTAAGGGCAGAATAGTCACCGTCTATGGGGAAGAAGAGTTTTGGGTGAGCCACCTTAACTCTTTCAAGTATGTAGATATGGACGGAGAATTCATTGAAACCCCATGTCAAGCCTTTGAGGTTGTACCACCGATGATTGCTGCTACTAAATGTTCTTCAAATGAGTCCAGAGTTGTCAAGGCCACGCCAAAGATGGTTTCAGTCAAGGATGCCCGCGCGGCAATTGAAGAAGGAATTTGTGATACTTGAGGGCAACTCCTCGATATCCCTGTTAAAACGGACAAGTTTGGGTTGGGCTTCACTGGCAAAGCTCAGAAGGAAGTGAGGCGTGCTCGTGCTGGAAAGCCACCTCTCCGCTTTGAAAGTCGTGAAGTCAACATCGTGGGTGATTCTGAAGAAGGAGCTGCATTTGAAGAGCGGGTGTATCCAACTACAATGGAGCAGAAGAATTGGCATACAAAGGAATTTGTGCCCATATCCTTTATTGAGGAGTAATCTACTTGTTATTACTTTTCTTTCAATTCAAGAACATGTCATCTGTAATATTTTAACAATGACTTTTCAACCATATGCCTGGCCCGGGGCACTTTGGTCCATTTGTCAAAGGTTTTATTTATGTTCATCTAATTATATGATCATTCAGTACATTGGACTCTTTTGCATTCAAATATTTGTTTTCATTGTCTTTCCTTTCTTTCAATTACATTTTTCAAAAAAATAGCCATGTATCTTACATGCACACACACACACACACACACACACACACACACACACACACACACACACACACACACACACACACACACACACACACACACTTTTGCAGATCCACATCCACTATGGATCCTATTTCCAATGACTCTACTATTGTCGACTATGACTTTGAATGTCCTGTCAACCAAGCCGAAGACGAAAGTGAGGAAGATTGTGACATACCGGGAGAACTAGCCCGACTTCTATTACAAGAGGAAAAAGCTATTCAACCACACAAAGAGTCAGTTGAAGTTATCAACCTGGGTACTGAGTCAGATAAGAAGGAAATCAAGATTGGCGCTAACCTGGAAAGCAATGTCAAGAGCAGGTTGATTTAGATGTTGCGTGTTTATGTGGAAGTATTTGCTTGGTCTTATGAAGATATGCCTGGGTTGGATACCGACATCATAGTTCATCGTCTACCGACAAAAGAAGACTGTTCTCCTATCAAGCAAAAGGTTCGCCGCATGAGGCCTGATATGTCTGAAAAGATCAAAGCTGAAGTGATGAAACAATTTGATGCAGGGTTCCTAGCTGTGACATCATATCCTCAATGGATTGCCAATGTGGTGTCAGTGCCAAAGAAAGACGGGAAAGTTCGCATGTGCATAGACTATAGGGATCTGAATAAGGCAAGCCCAAAGGATGATTTCCCTCTACCACACATTAACGTCTTAGTTGATAATACTGCTTAGCATAAAGTCTTCTCTTTCATGGATGGCTTCTCAGGCTATAATCAAATAAGGATGGCTCCCAAAAACATGGAGAAGACTACTTTCGTTACGCAATGGGGCACCTTTTGCTACAAGGTCATGTCGTTCGGATTAAAGAATGCAGGGGCAACATATCAAAGGGCTATGGTAGCTTTATTTCATGACATGATTAATCATGAGATAGAGGTATATGTAGATGATATGATTGCCAGATCACAATTCGAAGAAAAATATCTCGATCACCTACATAAATTGTTCGAGAGGCTGAAGAAGTACAAGCTGAGGTTAAACCCTAACAAGTGCACGTTTGGAGTGCGCTCTGGAAAGCTTCTAGGTTTTGTTGTCAGCAGTAAAGGCATTGAAGTTGACCCTTCCAAGGTAAAGGTCATCCAAGAAATGCCAGTCCCTCATTCTGAAAAAGAAGTCAGACGATTCTTGGGTCGTCTCAATTACATTGCCCGTTTCATATCCCACTTGACTACTACTTGTGAACCACTCTTCAAACTCTTGAAGAAAGATCATGTAGTCAGATGGAACAATGAATGCCATATTGCTTTTGACAAAATCAAAGAATATTTACAAGAACCTCCTATTCTCATGCCTCCAGTTGAAGGAAGACCCTTGATTATGTACTTGACTGTACTAGAGAACTCTATGGGGTGTGTGTTGGGCCAACATGACGAGTTTGGCTGAAAAGAGCATGCTATTTATTACCTGAGCATAAATTTTACCGACTGTGAAACCAGATATTCGTTGCTCGAGAAAACTTGTTGCGCTCTGGCATGGGCTGCTCACCGACTAAGACAGTATATGTTGACTCATAACACTTTGTTGATTTTTAAAATGGACCCAATCAAGTACATCTTCGAGAAACCTGCCCTTTCCGGACGGATAGCCAGATGGCAAATGATCTTGACTGAGTACGACATTTAATACACAACTCAAAAAGCCATCAAAGGAAGTGTACTAGCAGATCATTTGGCCCATTAAGCCGTGGATGATTGTCAGTCAATAAACTTCGACTTCCCTGATGAGAACATCATACTGGTAACTGAATGTGCGAAACTTGGACCGTATGACGGACCTGAACAAGGATCTCGATGGACCATGGTATTCGATGGGGCTTCCACCGCCTTAGGTAACAGAATTGGTGTTGTGATCATCTCTCCTGAAGGTTGCCACACTCCTTTCACTGCCAGACTATGCTTCGATTGCACAAACAATATGGCTGAGTATGAAGCATGCATCTTAGGTCTGTAAGCTGCTATTGACTTAAGGATCAAGCATTTAGATGTGTTTGGAGATTCTGCTTTGGTGATCATCCAAGTAAAAGGAGATTGGGACACTAAACACCCTAATATTATCCCTTACAAGGAACTTGTGTTATCCCTAATTCCTTACTTCGAAGAGATCACGTTCGAGCACTTCCCTAGGGAAGAAAACCAGTTGGCTGACGCTTTGGCAACCATGTCTTCAATGTTCAAAGTCAGATGGGACAATGAAGCCCCTATGATAACAATTGAAAGATTCGATGAACCTGTACATTGCTATGATCTTGACACCGATGCTGAAAAGCCATGGTACCATGAGGTGATGAGATACCTTAAAGGACAACGGTATCCAGAGGGGGAATCTATCAATGATAGAAAATTCTTGCAAAGATTTGCAGCGAAATTCTTCCTAAGTAACGGGATATTGTACAAACGCAACCATGATTCGACTCTACTCCGATGTGTGGACAAGAAGGAGGCAGAGGAAATTATGGAAGACATGCACTATGGTCTCTTTGGTACTCACTCAAGTGGGCATACGATGGCTAAGAAAATCTTAAGAGCAGGTTACTATTGGTCAATGATGGAGACTAATTGCCATCAACATTCAAGAACCTGTCACAAATGCCAAATCTACGCTGATAAGGTCCATGTGCCTCCTATCCCTCTGAATGTCATGACCGCTCCGTGGCAATTTGCAATGTGGGGCATTGACATGATTGGAGAGATCAAGCCCACAACTTCCAACGAACATCGCCTCATTCTTGTTGATATCGACTATTTTACCAAATGGGTTGAAGCCGCCTCATTTGCCTCAGTCACCAAGAATGTGGTAGCCATATTCATCAGACACAACCTCATCTGCTGTTATGGTATCCCTGAAGGATCATCACTAACAATGGGACTAACCTCAATAATGCTATGATTATTGAGCTTTGCACTCAGTTTAAGATCAAGCATCATAACTCTTCTCCATATAGACCAAAAATGAATGGCGCAGTCGAAGCGGCCAACAAAAATATCAAGAAGATTGTGCAGAAGATGGTAGTAACCTATAAGGATTGGTATGAGATGTTGTCGTTTGCTCTACATGCCTACCGTACTTTAGCTAGAACCTTAACTAGGGCAACTCCCTTTTCCTTAATTTATGGCATGGAAGTTGTTCTGCCAGTGGAAGTTCAGATTCCCTCGCTGAGGATTATGATTGAGACAGGCTTAGGTGAAGACGAGTGGATTCAAACGAGATTGGATCAACTGAATTTGATCGGTGAAAAATGATTAGCTGCTATTTGCCATGGTCAGGCGTAACAAAAATGAATGATCAAGACTTTTAACAAAAAGGTCAAGCCTCGAGTATATCAAGTTGGTGACTTGGTGATAAAACGCATCATTTTACCACAAGGAAACCCCAGAGGCAAATGGACTCCCACCTATGAAGGACCATTTGTTGTCAAGAGAGTTTTCTCTGGCGGTGCCATGATGTTAACTACCATGGATGGCGAGGATTTCCCACATCCCATAAATGCAGACATAGTTAAAAAATACTATGCATAAGAGACCCGTTAGGTTGACACACCTAAGCAAAATAAGGGCATCCCGGCAAGCCAAAAGGTTTGGGCAAAAATTAGGGATATATGCAAAAGATTGTACACCCAGCAAGTTGAAAACCCGAAAGGGCGACTTGGGCAAAAAAGGGTATCCTGGTGGGCAGAAAACCTGAAAGGGCAGTCCAAGCAAAAGTTAAGGATTAAAAGCGTATGACTATGTCCCGTGGAATCAATACGGTCAATTTTATCATCAAGGTCCAAGTCCAAACAGTCCAAGATCAATCCAATCAACTCTGATCAACGACAAAGGACATTCGAAGGCACTGGGGCAATAGGCGAGTTGGAAGGCAACAAGATCATTTCACATGGCTATTTGTTTTTATTCTCAATTTTGTTTTCCTTTCGACGATTTTTCTCTTACTAGGATCTCCGTCTCTCTGTACAAAAACGCCTATTCATGGGCAAAATATCAATACAAATACACGTTGAAGTGCAAGATTTCTGTTTTCATTTTGAATGCAAATTGGTCCAATGACTAAAATTGAATGAACATATGCATATGAACATAATTAAAAACTATTTGGCACACGTGTCCTGCTAAGTAGCAGTAAGTATCTCTTTAATGTATATGAAATATCCTCACAAAGTTATCTCATTATCGTTATCTCTACAAGGACGACTATGATAAACCTTTCCCCAACGGAGTTGCCCACAAAGTCTCTTTGCATATGATAATCCTCGACCAGAGTCTCAACCTCTTGGTCTCTTTCTCCCCAGCTAAGTCAATTTTTACAAATTGAAACCTCGTGGGTCTCTTCTTAAAGGAAAGTCACCTCCTCAACAGGTTTTATTTCCCCAACAATAATCGAGGAACCACAAAACTCCCCAGCCAAGTTCAAATTTCCTTAACATACAACAATCAAGACACCGCGAAGTTCCCCAGTTCAGCCTATCTTCCCCAACTGAGCACATCTTCCCCGACCAAGGTTATTATCCCCAAGCGGAGTTTATCCTCCCTGATTGAGTGTATCCTCCCCAAGTTGAGTCTATCCTACTCGAATGAGTCTATACTCTTCATTTTGAATTCTCTTTCGAATTATTACAAATCATAGGGCCACAACCCCTGATCCCCAGTAAAGCCGTCAGTAAAACCTTTACTATTTCCAAAAAAAAAAGATACTATGAAGCCTAGATCCGACCAGATATTAGCACAATTTTCAAGTTATTACTAAAGCCTGGACCCGACCAGATAATAGTTTGACTTCTTCAAGTTGCTGAAACCTAGACTCGACCAGATAACAATTTGAGTATCTGAAACCTGGACCCGACCAGATAAGAGTTGATCTCAATTTCAAGATGCTATGAAACCTGGACCCGACCAGATAGTAGCCTAACTCTTCAAAGATATAGAAGAACCCGGACTCAATCTGACTAAGGTTTAACTTCTTTTCCCCAGTAGAGTTAACCTCTGTATCCCTAACAAATTACTGTGAAACCTGGATCTGACCAGATAATAGTTCTCAACTTCATGTTTTCAAGCAAGTTGTTGTGAAGACTGGATCTAACCATATAACAACTAAATCCCCAAATAGTTTATTGTGAAACCTGGACTCGACCAGATAGCAATTGACCTCATCAACCTCAAGAAATTTGCAAAGCCTGGACCCGACCAGATGACAGTTTTTCAAACAGCTTATTTGTGAAACCTGGAGCCCGACCAGATAACAATTAACTATGATCCCCAGAGAGACACTATGAAGCCTGGACTCGACCAGATAATAGTACAACTTTCCAAAAAATCATGAAACTTGGACCGACCAGATAGTAGTTGCCACTTCAAGTTAATGCGAAGCCTGGATCTGACCAGATAACAATTAACCTCTGTATCCCCAGCAAGATTGTTGTGAAGCCTGGATCCGACTAGATAACTATTCAATTTCAAGAAATTTTCTGCAAAGCCTGGAATCCAACCAGATAACAGTTAATTCGTCTCATCCTTAGCAAGTTGTGAAGCCTGGATCCGACCCGATAACAACTGATGTTCAAGAGATATCCCCCAGCGGAAGCATCCTTTCAACAAAGTTTGAAGATATGTATATTCTTCATCCCCAACGACAATCAGGGATTCGACCTCCCAGAATTTCCATAGCAGCAGTCATGGATTTATTTTCCCGGACAGAAACATACGTCTCACATTCATATATCATAGCATATATATACCCTATGCATTTAGCATAATACCACATCTGGTGAACATCATGCATGGATATACATTTTACTAACTCTTTTTCTCACAGGTAAAGCATCAAGTTTTAGTATAAATCAACAAGAGATTTATGTTGATATTTCTTCTAATGTTTATCAACTTTCCTCCAAATGGCATCTATAAGCCCATTCACCATCCATCTTTGAGTGCAAATTTCTGGGCACTCTAGTGTTCAATCATCTTTCACCTTCAAGTCACGAATGATGGACTCACCAACCTAACTCTTCAGGTTTAAGAAGATTGAACATGGGCAGCTGTTGTACCCCAAAATTTGCCCTCTCATTTCTCAAGGGATCACCCTGAATCCTCAAGTTTGCTTCCGTCCAATTCTAAGTCTCGAATTACAAATTTTTCAAGAAAGTCATTCACAAGGGTAAAATGTTCATTTGCACATTGAAAAGTCAAACTTTGACTTTTGATCAAAATCAAGTTTCAAGAGTCATATTTCATCAAGACATGTTGAGATATGAAGTTTGTTTCATCTAGAAATTCAAAAATCAAAAGTTACTTTGGAAAAGTCAAATTTCTAAATACTTAGAAATTTTTCAGAGTGTTTAAGAAATATGACAGGTTCAGAACTTCTGATCAGATTTTCACCATGATGCAAGCTGATTCTAGAAGAACTTCTGATACAATAGTTATAGATTTCAATGAGATCTAAAACATTGTAGAACATAACTTCTCCTAGAAATGCTGGGATTTGAAGTTATAACTCCTCAAAGACACGTCCATGAAACTAAAGCACTCAGCATATTCTGGGCACTTTCAAAACAGATTCTGGTCAGAACTTTTGGGCCAGTTTTCACAAAGGTTCAGTCAAAGTTTGCAAGGGTAATTCAAAGAAGGTTACAAAGCATACTGTAAGCTTCCTGGAAAGTCTGAGAGCTCCTTCAAAACATGTTGGAGCAAAGAGATACAAAGATCAAAATTTGGATGTCTATTCTAAGTCACGTTGAAGCTGAACTTCTGATCCATAACTAAGAAATGATGCAGAATATCACGTTGTAGGATTTCTGGTTTGATCAATCTCATCATCATTTAATGCTTACAACCACTTATGGATCTTTGTTCAAAGGATTTCTCCACGTGTGGCATAAAAGTACCTTTACTGTCATGGAAAAGCAAACTCTTGTACAAAAGTGTGTTGGGCCCATGCGTTGCTTTTGCTTTTGAAGTTACCTTTCCTTAATTCCTACTTACAATTCTAGCTTAGGCACTGCTAAGTCTACTAAACACCATACTTGCTTCAACAGCAAGGCAGCACCCTAGCATATGATGGTTATACTCTCCAAACTACTAAACCTTTGCCTATAAATTAGACTTTATTGGAAACTGTAAAAAGGTCAGAAATTTGAGAAAGAAAAGCCCTAAACCCCTGCTAAAATTCCAAGAGTCCAAAAAACTGCAAACACAAAATACAAAACCTGTTAGCTTTTGATTCTTGCATTCAAAATCCTTTTTTCCTCAAGTGTTTATCGACCAAAACCACCATACAGTTTTTGATATACATTCAAAAGCCATCCAAACTTCTGTAGCCAAACTGTGACACACTAACCATCAATATCCACCTCAAAGAAGTCACAACTTTACTCCTTGGCTGTTCCAGAATTTTCTAATCACTCACAACCCAAGTTGAAAGTTTCCAGCCTGCTGAACACGAGAGGAAGTTGTTCAGAACATCACAAGCGGTTAGAGCCAGACTCTAACTCACATAACATTTTCCAGTTGCAAGGTAAGCTTCTGCTGACTATCATCATATTACATAGGCATTGTCAGGAAACTTTGTTCAAAAATATAATGTAGACATCCTAATTCTGATGCTGTACATATTCTGAGGTTTCATATACTTGTTTGCCTAAGTAGAGAGAATTTCAGTTCAGAACTTCTTGAAGAAATTATAACTCAGAATTAGGATTAGCAAATCCATGCTTGCTTTTGATTTATAGTTCTGATATCTTTTGTTTCTGAAACATTGTGAAACCTACCATAAACTATTTAATGTGCATCTTCTGTTTTGTTGAGAAGTGACCAAGTTGCAGATGCTCTGATTAGCATGGAGAGGGAGACGAATTTCTTCCAGTGGTATCAGAACTTCTGAAATCTTCTTTGTTCTCAGCGGACCCAGAACTTCAGACCTTCCTTGTTTCTACTAACGTTTATTTGAATTTGTGCAGCATGCCAAAGTCAAAACTTCAGACCTCTTTTATTTCAGCAAAGCGCTGATTCTGTTTTCCTTTCTCCTTATTATTTTTGCCATCATTTTTCTTATTAATCAAAAACACCAAAAACATTTTTTTTTCATTTTTTTACATGCTTTATCTTACTTCTTAAAACAAAAAGATCAAAAATACTTTCTTAAACAAAACTTATCTCTGATCTTAAACAAAATAAAGTTCATTTTTACGTTTCTTGTACATTCTTATCCATTCAATATGGTTGTAATAGTAACTTAGGACTTGATTTAATTTGCGATCCCCATTTGTGAATTTGTACACCCCATCCCCCTAATGTTTGTAATAGCGTAGGACTTTACTTTTCCGCATTTTTATTGCTTTCATGTATTGTTAGTAATTAGGGTGTGCGTGATGAGATGAAAACAACAAATAGACAACCCATATTTAAGACAAAAACAAAGCATGAAAATAACACATTTGCACAAAAACACCCCTAAGGTTATTCCACTTGGTTGCCTTATACAAAATGGCCATATTACACATGCGAGGTATCTTAGTAAAAAACAAGCAAATACAAGATCATAGTCCCTCGATGATGCTATCTAAGTTGCCTTACAAATGATCTTAGTCCCTAAAAAAAGAATGATAAGATACCTTGCAACATTGCTAATCATGGCTATACGATGACCCACGCCCGTCCCGCTTATATCCAAAGATAGGGTTTCTTACCAAATTAATGGTAAGACAACAATGTCAAAGGAAAAGAAAATGAACAAGAAAGACATTTGAGTAGGTAGATTGCTCCTAATTACTTGCTCCATTCCAAAATAAACATCCTTGCTATTTTCAAAAATAATCACCAACACTTTCAAAAACACCTTTCAAACTTGAAAACATTTTCAAAAGATCAACACTTTGTATACATTCTTACGAACGAGAATCATTACAATGTTTGCCTAAACGAAGGCGCCTTTTCAAAATACTTTCAAAACCACCATACACATTTCCAAACAAAGCACATTTCAAACAAAAGCAAGTGATCTAGCAAGTAACTAAGAGCCCGTGGAAAACCATGGATGAAAAGGGTGCTAATACCTTCCCTTTTCATAATCTACCCCTCGAACTCAAGAAATAATCTCAAAGGTCTTTCTTGTGCTTTTTCACCTTTCCTTTTAGATAAAAGAAAAGTTGATGGTGACTCTTGCTAACCGCAACATTTACGATCAAACGCAAAACCTATAAGTCAGTTCTCCCACCGCATCACACCTATTATCCAAACTTTCATTTCGAAGTAACCCTACTATCCAGGTTCCTTCCTATAGCCCTACTATCCAGGCTTTCATCCTGAAGTAACCCTACTATCCAGATTCCTTCCCATAGCCCTACTATTCAGGCTTCCATTTCAAAGTAACCCTGCTATCCATGTTCCTTCTCCCTTATCTCCAAATAACAGTTTACAATACTGTAAGACCTGGACCCGACTAGATACAGTCGATTTCACATTTCCCCAGTAGAGTAACAGATAACTGAAGCTCCTAGACTCAATTTCCCAAGACATAAATTAACTTTCCTCAGTGAAGTCCTCCTCAGTGGCAGGTACAAGAGTTCTCGCAAATGAATCTTTTATACAACCAACATCTTTTCTGGATGGCATCTTTAAGCCCATCTCCGAAAATCCTATGCCGACTTCCAAATGGCATTTGTAATCCCATTCCCGATATCACCAATCACCAAGCACTGCATGCGAGTGTAAATTTATGGGCACTCTTGTGTTCAATCATCTTCCACCTTCAGATCATGAAAGGCGGACCAAGCCAATCTACATCCTCGGGTTTAAGAAGATTGAACATGGGAAGCTGTTGTATCCCAAAATTTCCCTCTCATTTTACTCAACATATGTTCATTGAGATCCTTAACTTGCTCAAGGATGCCAAAGAGTTGACCAGACAAACTCCCTCATAAAGCAATGAACCTCCAATTAGGGTTTCCATTTTCATCAAGATGGGTGAGCTCCAAAGGCCTCATATTTTCTCCATAGGCCTAATATATTCTCAATACCCTCCATGTCAAATTTCAAGCCTTGCACAAGAAGTTTGCTCAGTCAACTGCTCAGATGCTTGAGAATCGACTGTATTAGGTCAAAAGTCAATTGTGGCCCACATACAGTCAAACTTCAATATTTTTGGTCAACATAAACATTCTGAAGTGATATCCATAATTTGATCAAGGGTTGACCATGATTCCCCAAGGAATGCTCCTAATTCATCAAAACTCAAAAGTTGCTAAATTAGGGTTTCTCAGGAAAAGTCAACCAAACTTTGACTAAGCATAACTTTCTCATACTTTATCATAAATTTCTCCTCCAAAGCTCATTTTGAAGGGGATTAAATTTACTACAACTCATCTTCATCCCTCAAGTTCAAAAAATGCACTCATAAAAAGATATGAATTTCTACATTATAGGTCCTTTTAAAAAGTCAACAAAAACACCTTTTGGGTCAAAGCTTCCTACATGAACATGGAAGACTCAATTGAGATGAGACCAAAAGGGTTATGTAACGGACATCCTAAGCTTTCTAAAAAGTCCAATAACACCTCTCTAGGGTTAAAATTGGAAGAGTTATGCATTGTCAAAGTTGACCATTTTTGGAAAATTGCCAAAAGTCAAATGTGCTCAAAAATGCATTTTTTTTTGCCAAAAGGGCCTAGCATTTCAGGATTGTATCTCGTTAAGGACATGGTCCACGACCCAAATCAGCAGCCATATATTATTTGCTCTATTTATTTATTTTATTTGTATTTTTATCTATTAAAAATCACATTAAATCAAATAATGACAAAAAATATGAAAGATTGATTTTTTGATCTAATTTTGCTGAGAATCAAATCTAATTAAGTTGGCCAAATCAGATCAAAAGGAATCAAGGCAATGTGAGGCAAAAATAACATGATTTGGATGGTTATGGAAAGATATCATATGGCAAGAAAATCACATTCAATCTCCATAATTCCAAAGGATTCAGGTCGTTTTTGTTACTCTAATTCATCATATTACATATAATGAACAAGAACAAGGCAAGAGAACAAGGTTTGCAGTCGTGAAAACAGAGAAAGAAAACTCAATTTTTTGGCAAAAAGTGGTGGATCATTTTCTCACATAGAGGGTGATTCAAGATATTCCAAGGCTTCCAATCGCTTCCTGGACGTCTCCTGAAGCTAGCACGATCCATTGCAAGCCTTCTCAAGCCCAGAATCGTGCCTGGTAAACTCACGGTTTACACACATAAGCTTGACTGTGATTTTACAATTTACGCATGATTAATTACTTTTAAGCATAACATTATATTTGTATCATCATTTGGAATGTTTTGGTTTATTTAATTTTGCATTTTGATGTATATCTGGATAATTGCCTTGGCTAGGGTTTAAGAAGCCGCTTTAGGGCTTCTCTGTACAGGTAAATTAGGACAAGATAATGATGCCATGATACTCGTGAGATCAGTACGAGTTGATTGGTGCATTTAGAATTAATTTATCAAGCGTTGTATGGATTTTTGAAGTTTGCAGGTTTATGGCTATGGAGCTTTGACCGTAGGTATAGATCTGATACCTAAGGCGACGGACAAGGAAGAAGATGATGAGTTGTCACCCTCCCACTGGGCCATTTGAATAATCACGCGTTTTTCAGACTATCCACTTTGTTTCACATATTATGATTTAATGTTATTATTATAACAACTAACCAACGCAGTGCAGATGGCAGGGGTAGAAACATGTGAAGCAATGGACTTGGGTTCGATCCCAAGTCCAAACGCTTTCTTATTTTTTGACCATTTAAACGCAGATCAAGCATGCCTCATCACCTAGCGCCTATCGTGTACCCCAGATCTCAGCCCTGAGATCCATCATCAGATCAAATCTCATGTTCCAACATTGAGGGACTACCATGCATCATCAGGGGGGAGAAGCACATGATATGGCACAGGATTGGGCTCAGCATGCATTGGGCCTAACAAAATTCAGAAATACACCCCCATTTATTCATCATACAGGCCCAATTTCTTACCCTTTTTTATTTTAATTCTTTTTATTTTTATTTATTAATTTTGTCTTTTTTTAAATAACTAAAAAAACCATTTTTTTATTTAACAAGATTACCCGGAAAAAAAAATTATTCGAAGTAGAAATTAGAAATCTTTTGTTCCATCACAGAAAATTCTTTGATTTTTATCATTTCAAAGAATTTATGTGATACATTATTAGAAATATAGGATTAAATGGTTCCTAAAAGCGGATTCGACTCAGCCCCTTAAAATCTTTAAATGCAGTCATTTGATTTGGTAATAAAGTAGAATAAAAAATAATAATAAATAGAAATAAAAGAATGGCCTGATTCTATCTTAACGGCCAATCGTCTATAAAAGAGAAGGTTCCATCGGAACAATTATTTATTGCTATTTCAGGATACTGAGTCTCTCTTTATTTTTTTTCAATTTTTTTTATAAAAAAAAGTGTGGGGATAAATGACAAAAAGATATTGGAACATCACTTTTGAAGAGATGATGGAAGCTGGGGTTCATTTTGGCCATGAGCCTAGGAACTGGAATCCTCGAATGGCACCTTTTATATCGGGAAAACGTAAAGGTAATTTACTTAATTAGTTTAATTAAATTAGGGTAATTTAATGACTTTTTATTATAATTCAAAATAATTAGAATTAGGATTTAATCTTGTACTTAACCTAATTTTTCCTCAAAAACAACATAAATATTTCCTCAAATTAGATTTTTAGGTCGTCGAATTATTTCTCACATTTAATCTGCCGCGCGCTTTTAATTTTCCCTTTTTTATTATTTGTAACTGCTCCGAGTTTGTAATAGATTTAAATAGGATTCTAATTCCGCATTTTATTTTCAGTCAAAATAATTATGTATCTGCCCAAAGTCATGTAATAATTAGGACTCTAACTTCTTGCATTTTAATTTCCGCAAATTATAAACTGCTTAGATGTATGTATAGGATTGTATGGAAAGATGAACTGAAATTAAAACAGTAGAAAACCCTAATTGTGCAAAAATAATTAATTGGAAAAATACACTTGCACATGCTTACTCCTAGGGTTTACTTCACTCCGGTTGCCTTCGGTAAACGATCATAAAGTATATGGAATGTTAGTGGTCGTCCTCTAGTCCCAAAAGATCTAAAATGACTCATTCGGATGTTGCCTCGGAAAAGATCTTTAAAATTTAGGACGATTACTAAAATTTCCTAACATTGCTTTTGTGATCGTATTTGTCCATTCAAACGTCCCTTAAAACTCCAACGACAGTGTTACCTATTCCTTAATAATAGGATAGCGCTGCCTAAAGGAAAACAAACATACTTTTTTCGAGTAGGTAGATTAGTTCCTAGATACTTGCTCAAACAAAACTTTTCACATAAACACTTTTCAAAATAATTTTCAAAACAACTTTATCACACTCTTGAGGACTGATACAAAGGTTATCACAGAGTAAAAATTTTTCAAAACAAGCACACACAAGCAATTTTAAAAATGAGCAAAGTATCTAAGAGCCCATGGAAAATCATAGATAGAAAGGGTGCTAACACCTTCCCTTTCTATAATCTACCCCCCGTACTCAGAAGCATTCTCGAAAAAGGTTTTTTCTGTTCTTTTTCCTTTCCCTTTATTGAATGAAATAAAAGTCGATGGTGACTCTTGCTTACCGCAACATTTGCGAACAAAAAACGCAAACCAATATTAAACAGTCGGTTCTACCACAGTATCACACCAGCTCCTTTACTATGGCCCAATAACGTACGACCCAAGTCGACAACCATTGGGGAGTTCCCCCACGTATTATCCAAAGTTACCATCATCCTGTCTACCGAGAATAACGGGCCTATAACTTCCATACTATCTTAGAGCAGTTGGCCAGGGAGGAGGGCACATGCTGGTTTCCACTACTCACGTAACCTCGACAGTCTTTGTTATTGGGCCTAACTATCTGGCCCAGTACGTAGATCTTGGCCCAACACTGAGGGCTATAAATACTCTCTCTATGAGAGAGTCAGGTACATTGATTACTAATCACTTAAACTTTATGCTTGCATTATTGTTCAGATACTTACTTTAACATCAAAACATCTTGCAGGTATCCTCCACTTCACTTTCAACCACCGTTCATTCCAAGCTTGTGGGCCATCGACAAGCCATTCTGATCAGGTACGATAAAAGATATTGAATATTAACGAGAATATGAAATTACTGATCAAAATATTGAATATTAGCGGGAACATGAAGTTACTAATCAAAATATTGAATATAATATTTTTCCATTAATTATACATTCAATTAACTTTATTTTTCAATAACCATACAAAATGGTGATATTACAACGTACCACACTAGTAACCGTACAAACGCACGAGTATTCCACTAGGACAGAGTTCACTCACCCTGCTTTTAAAAACAAAAGTGTACGTACCATATCAGTACTCGTGCAGATGCATATGTAACACATTAATATCGTGTGAACGCACGTGTAACCATACTTGTATTCACGCGAATCCACAAATTATTATATTTTTGTGTACAATTACAAAAAAAATAAAAATAATATATGAATCCAAAAAATAAGTTATTTCTTTTTAAATTTTTAATGTTTTTAATATTTTTATTTTGAAATTATTTTTCATTTCAGATATAACATTTTTAAAGATAATACATAGAAAATTACAATATACATATATATAACATTTTTAACAATAATTTTGGTAAAGTAATTTTGTTTTTATTTTGAATATATATATACAAAATAATATTTATAGTAAAATAATTTTATTTTTCTTATTTATATTTTTATTACATTTTAAAAATAAAAATACGCGTATAACATAATAATCATACGAATACACAAATATCTCACTAATTTTAAATATACAAATCAGTTCAAATCACTTTCATTACAAATAGGGGTGGAAATAGGCTGGACCGAGCTAAACTTTGCCAGACCTAAGCCTGACCTGCCAAAAAAACTGAAGCCTAAGTCTGAACTGTAGTCTGTCATAGGTTTATTTTTAGACTTGAGCCTGACCTTTTCTAAAACATGTTAGCCTACATAAAAGCCTATTATTTTAGACATATGTAAGTAAGCAATTTAAATAATATTTAAATAGACTAACAAATTAAAAAAATCAATGAGACTACAAGTTTATTTGTATTGATTTATTTTAACTTACCAATTAACATAAGTTTTGTGAGAGTATTTGTTTAAGAGAACTTGTGAAAACAACTTATAATATTGTTCATAAAGTGTTTCATCTTATTTTCATAGATATAACCAAATTTTATCTATGTATTTTGATTCAAAAATAACATAATGATAATAAAAAAATTATTCATATTTATTTATATAAGCTTGCCTGTTAAGCCTAAAAGACTTTTTTTATGATCTAAGACTTAACTTTTTTAACTAAACAGACTTATAAAAGAGTTTAGACCTAACCTGAGTATATATAGACTACGATGTAACCTAACTCTGCGTAGGTTAGTCCCTAGACCCCTATTATCGCTAGAAATATTTTCATCCTTAATTGCAAATACAAACACGGATCCCGATATAAAAAATTCACACTCCATAAATCTAACTAAACCATGGTTAAAGGGCTGGCCCATATCTAACCACAGTCCATAGTTGACAGCACGATCCACTAAACCAAGATCTTCATATCTACCAACACGTGGACGGCTAGATTTCATCTGAATTGCCTTTGCGGTTGGGTATTATTAGGCCAGCGTCAAATTAGGGTTCTTACGAAACCAATTCACAAATCTTCTCCAAATCAATTATCCTTCACCAGAATTTTTCTCTAAACTCTTCGCACCTTTTGAATCATGGAAATGGAACGCGTCTTCGAATTTCCTCATACTCACATGGATAGACGCCCTAGAAAGAGAGCGAGACTCGGCTGGGATGCCCCTGAGGTTCCAAAGGTAGTTTTTTTCCCCTTTTCCTAAAATCTCAGATCTGATCGTATTTTGTCGCTGTTATATTTTTCTGATTGCAGATCTGAAATAGTTTGTGTATGTTATGTATGTTTCATTCAGGTAAATTTGTTAATTTTTTCATCAAGGAATTACGTCAGGATTTTTACGTTTAATTCGATGGATCTGTTATGTTTTTTTTTTTATCACGATTAATTTTTACAAAACCGGGTATCGCTGTATATCACAGATCTGTTTTTATTTATCATCGCCAGTTTCGTTGATTTGCTTGTGTTTGTCGTCGTTGTTGTTAATGGATTTGTGTGCATGATTTCACGTAGATCTGTCTAGAGTGGAACTGATGGTTTCAATATCGTTTGTGACAATGAAATTTGTGAACTTTTTTTTTCTTTCAAATTTCTGTTTGATATATCTATACCTAATAATATTTTAAAGTTGTTAATTTATTTAGCTCGTGTTTTTGGAATTTGAAGAATGAATTACAGGTTAATTCTAATGTGAATCTGACATAGTTGCTTTGAATGCTCTGTTTATTGTAATTTAACTAATAATTTTATGTGCATATATTGAATTTGAGATCTGAGATGATGGCAAGGCTTATATTAATAGGGTTTTTCAGTGGGAAAAATTTGTTTTTTAACTGTTAGTGGTGCATGAATGGATGGCTGTGTGTAGGCTCAGGTAGGATTGTTTTTTGGACAAGATGTTGGGAATATTTCCAGCTCTGCTCTTTCAGGGGTTTCTTCAGAACATATCACTAGTTCCCTACTTGTTAAGGGTGTTGCTCGAAATGGTTCACCCCCTTTGCGAGATGATGACAAAGATGGCCATTACATGTTTGCTGTTGGAGAAAATTTAACTTCACGCTGTAATTACACTTTACCATCATTACAAAATTTACCGTCATATATGTCTTGGTCAAGTCTTATAAATGACCAATTTAAATTTAAATGTTCCTACGGATACTGAGCATTATATAATTCAATTCAGATATGTCTTTTCTTAATTAGTTAGGCTAGCATGGTTTACATTTTTTCTAATGGTTACAGATAAGATCCACAGCAAAATGGGTGAAGGAACTTTTGGGCAGGTATTGGAATGTTGGGACAGAGAGAGGAAGGAAATGGTTGCCATCAAAATTGTCCGTGGAATTAAGAAGTATCGCGAAGCAGCCATGATAGAAATTGACATGTTGCAACAGCTTGGTAAAAATGATATAGGAGGCAATCGGTGAGTTTTAGCTTTATTTCCTCATCTACATAAATATTTGATTCAATTGCATTGGTTAAGTTGTCTTGTTCCTTGCAGTTGTGTGCAAATAAGGAACTGGTTTGACTATCGTAATCATATATGTATTGTAAGTATTTGATTGATTTGTGATGGGTTGATTTCCCCAATATATAATTTGGGGGTTAAGATGTCAGTGAATTTAAATGGTTTTAACAGGTTTTTGAGAAACTTGGACCAAGCTTATACGATTTTCTTCGGAAAAACAATTATCGCTCATTTCCCATTGATCTTGTCCGTGAGATTGGCAGACAACTATTGGAATGTATAGCATGTGTGTAGTATTTACTTAAACTACTATCCCTTTATTCCTTCATATATTTCACTTTGTTATGTGTAAAATAATGAGCTTTTATACTATATGATGGTAGTAATTCATTATATTTGTATGTCTTATTAGTGTATCAAGTTTGCTGTGAAGTAACATCAAACTTTTTTTGTGTAATTCTCTAATATTTTCTTTTGTAAATTTTCAGTTATGCATGATTTGCGCATGATCCACACTGATCTGAAGCCTGAAAACATACTCCTTGTTTCACCTGACTATGTCAAAGTTCCTGACTATAAGGTACATATCTCTTCTGCACTTTTAACTAATCAGTCACCTGTGATGCAGAACTTATAACTAAAGATGTAATGACATTTAATTTTAGACACAAGTCCATAATTTAAGTGTATTAGGAAAGATAATTAAACCAATCAACCCATGACATCTGTTGTTTTCTTTAACAGATTTCATCTAGATCACCAAACTCATATTTCAAAAAGGTGCCCAAGTCTAGTGCTATCAAGGTTATTGATTTTGGAAGCACAACATATGAGCGAGTAGATCAAAGTTACATTGTATCAACTCGTCATTATAGAGCACCTGAAGTTATCCTTGGTATATATTAAATTAAATACTGTGGATAGGATGCTTGCATTTGCTATTTTATTTGCATGATGATAATTCATAGGTTACCAGCCATCTCAGCAAAGTAATTATTGTTGATACTGTTTTGTAGGTCTTGGCTGGAGTCATCCATGTGATATATGGAGTGTGGGATGTATATTGGTTGAGTTATGCACGGTATGCGCTGTTCATTGAAATTCTGTCTGAAACATATTTGTCAATCATTTGAAGTACTGACATCTGAGCTCCTAATTCAGGGTGAAGCTTTATTCCAGACTCATGAAAATTTAGAGCACCTTGCCATGATGGAGAGGGTTCTTGGTCCGCTGCCAATGCATATGTTGAAGAAAGTAGAGTAAGTGTACTACAATGGAGACCAAACTTTTAATTGTTTGATTTCTTTACACAATTTGATGACTGTATTGTGATGACTGTATTTTATTGTATATGTTTAGCCGACATGCTGAGAAGTATTTCCGAAGAGGTAAATTAGACTGGCCAATTGGTGCAACCTCGAGGGAAAGTATTAAAGCTGTAACAAAGCTTCCTAGATTACAGGTTTGTTAGTTCTGATTTGTATAGCCATTTATATGATCTATTTTGAATTTATTCCTTACCTTTTTTCTCAATCAATATTTGCAGAACCTTATAATGCAGCATGTTGATCATTCAGCTGGTGACCTTATACACCTACTGCAAGGGTTACTTAGATATGACCCCTTTGAAAGAATTACTGCTAAGGAAGCCCTGAGACATTCCTTTTTTATGAGGAGATCACATTAGGCTACCCACTATTACTGAATGAGATCACGTTAGATAATGCTAATTACTCACAGCCGCCTCATGCGGCTAAGTCATGACCATCACAAGAGTTGGGTGCCAATAGCCTGCCCAGACCTACCTGTGCTGCGTTAAGATGACAGCAGGTTAAAAAAAGGAAAGTCATATATTGGCCTGAACTTTTTCATCTGTAAAGGATTGTCGGCCCCTTAACTGGCTGACTATCATCCTTATTTAGAATTAGAAAACTAGTGTGTTCATACGACCCATATGGATTCAATGTACAGAAGATAATTGCAATTTAACATTTATGTTGTGTTAAAATATTTAGATTTACATGCTTGTGGTAATTTTATAGATATTAGATTTTGATAAATTCAGCACAACAGATTTAATGACTAATAGTTTCCTAATATGTTTATGTTCAAGTGAGTTATTAGGATTTGATGTAGGATATTTTGAAATATTTTCCACATATTTATATGGAAGAAATATATTGAACTAGAGATAAATTTTAAGTGATGTTATATTTTTAAGGGTGTTATACAATTCGATGGAGGATACATTTCAAAAATATTTTCTAATTGAAAATATTGAAAGATTGTTTATCAGGATTTAATGTAGGATATATTTTGAAATATAAGTAGAGATAAATTTAAAGAAATCTTGGATCAAATGTATTTATCGGAAATCATTTGTATGAAAGTAAGTAGAGATAAATTTCAAGTGATGTCACATTTTGTTTGTAAAGTATTTTCAAGGGAGTTATCAGGATTCGATGAAGGAAACATTTCAGAATATGCAGAGGTAATTTCAAAATATGTAGGATTCGATGTAGGATATATTTTGAAATATCACATATACTTTGAAATATTTTTCACATATTTGTGAATTTTTTATAGCAATAACTAAGTATTAAAAAAAAATTACACAAATAATTATTTCAGAGATAATTGTGTAAATAACTATATGTTTTAGAAAATTCTACAATGGAGATGTCAAGTGAGATGACATACACCTAATTTTTAGAAGGAGGCGTCAAGTGAGATGACGCTTAGGTGCAACATGTCTGCCCTATAGCACGAAACTTCGACTTTTCATTAACAAAACAATTACACAATAGAAAAAATCATACATATTATTTAGTGGTTCCACGGAATTCGGTAACGACCTGTGGTTCTGCATCCGCATCCTCGTCTATCTCGTGGTGGGTTTCGTCGATTTTTCTGTTGTGGTTGGATCGATGGTCCAATGAAGTTAATGCGTTCAGGATCTATGAAATTGGTCAGATCATCATATCTGGAAGATCCGCTTTGATACAGTCAGTTATCCATGCCCTCAAAGTTTGGTCGTCTTGGTGAGGGGTGAGGTTCCATGGATGGTCTATAGCACTGGTCGGTTTGAGTAAAGGGGTACATATGAAATGAATCTTGGGGGTGTTTGGTATTGCGACTGTTAGGTGCTATGGTGATGTGGTGGTTGATGGTAAGTTGAGTTATATTCTTCAGGAAAACTTAAATTTGGGCTAAGGTGAGATGATGGGGGTCCACACCGGGATATGAAGAAGATTGGAATTATGTGTGGGGTATGTGGGTGTATTGGTATTGCGATTGGGATTGGGGTTGAGTGTGAAGCATATAGGTGTATTGGTATTGAGGTGGTGATTGTGGTTGGGTGTGGGGAATATGAGTGTATTGGTATTGATGTGGTGATTGGGGTTGGGTGGTTATGGATTTGTATCGTCAGAGTGGTTGGTGGGAGAATGTTGTGTGTTGAGTTTGTTGTTGAGGGTTTGAGGTTTGTGCCTATTGTGTTTGTGGGTCAACCAAATACCTCGGATGAGACACGTGCATTTCTGGGTTACTAACCGATTTGTACCAATCAAAATATTGATCAGTGTGTCACATATTATTCTGGTTGAGGAAAATAGGGAATTGCAAGGCATGTTGGTAACGCCTATGCCACATCTTACACTATTCTGGAGCAAAATCTTTCCAATTAGTAATACCACATTGAACGTCGACCCTTTTGAGATGTCAGGGTGACAAATAAGTTGGATCGCATGATATCTCTTGATGCATTCCAAACTGCATCTTGACACGGTCGCTGTGGTACATTTCCATAATGTTGAACTGTATGATTGCAGTCTTTACAGTCCAAACTGCTGCATCCTCGGGATTTGGTTCATTGTCCAAATTCAAATATGGTCTCCAGATAAATTGTGGATAAAATTAAATCATCATAATGAAAACGTAAAAAATAAATAATTTAAGAGTAGAAAAGTTCAAAGGTACCATATACATCATTCGGGCCAAAGTGTTCCAAAAGATTACGATATAGAGCGACATTGAATCTTGAATTCTTGCCGTAATTCATATCCGTCACGCAGTACCTAAAGGAGTTGAAAAATAGTTTATTTTATACATATATTTGGCGAAAGGATGAATAATAAATTATTTAAGTTCTTGACTTATTTTGTTGCGTATGAGAAAATGAATGCATTGTTGTTGACATGGTTTAGGGATTTCATTCTCCACCAACCCCAAGCTTGGAGTAAGAAAACACATCCATAAAAAGTATATTTGTCCTTTGTTACATTTTTACACAAAGAAATGTATAGATGGACTAAAACAACAAAATCCCAACTATACTATCTTGTTTTTTCAAAGTTCATAAGCAAACTTAAATACATAAAATTTACACTATATCCCCTTTACCTTCGGTAAATAACAAGCTTCTAAATAGTATAATCATATAATTTCTAGCTTTTATTATTCTTGCTAGCTCGGACGAATTTTCATTCAACTCAAGAGTCGCATAATGTTTTTTGAGTTCGGTTAGTAATATACCTTGGCCTCTAGCACCACTACCTTCTACCATATCTTTGTTCAACAATTCTTTGCATAGAGAATTGGGTTATTGAACTGACCCATTAACTGCTTTACCGTCAATAGGAAGACCCAATAACATGTATACGTTCTCTAGTTTGACGGTACATTCACCTATTGATAGATGAAGTGTGTGTGTCTCGGGTCTCCTCCACCTTTCCAACATTGCAAATATAAACTTGGAATCAATCGTGCAATTTAAGATTTTTATAACATTTCCAAAACCCGCAATGTAGTTGTGTGAGCGAATTCTAAATCTTTTAGCATCCTAAATTCAAAATGTAAATAGTATAAGAGTCCATAAGATGACTACTTGCATAATAATTTTATAAAAAATATGTTAATATACAAGAATATTTAAGAATTTATAGAAACTTACAAACGCTGTAACATTGTCTATTGTGCCTCTGTGAGAATCTTCCATTGTGAGAAGAGTCATATTTGAAATTGTATAAGACAATGAAAGAGTTTGTATCAGAGAGTGAGATGGCTGGTGATGCAAAACAAGTTTCTCAGGCGCTATATTTATAGGCGAAATCGTATAAGTGAACTAATGAGGTGGTTGGTGGTTGCTTGCATGCATGACACATGCCACTCATGCGCCAAGTCAAATGGCGCCTACATGCAATTTAAAGAGCATTCACCATTCAACTTGGCGTGGAACAGACCTACTTGTAGAGTAGGTGGCAGCATAGGTGGCAACACAGGGGCATGCTTTTGCGCATACATGTAAGGTGATTTGACATGTAGGGATGCACCATTTGACTTGGAGCATGAGTACAAATTTGAAAGGTGTCTCCATCTCACTTGGCGAATTAGTGGTGGAGCATTTTTGTCTTGTTCAAGTTTAATGAAACTTATTTATCCTACATGCATCTAATGTTATAAACACTCAAACATTCAAACATTCAAACACTCAAACACTCAAACCTTCAAACACCAAACATTCAAACACAATGTCCTCTACACCTCAATACGTTATCAATGCACATTTCAACGGTGAGTCGTACATTTGTTCCACCTCTGGGTTTTTATTTAGAGACACTTAAAACATCTGATTTTATTTAAACATGAAAGCCAATTTCTTGTATTTCAAAAAACGATTAGAGGTCAAACTTAGACGAGGTCCAGTCACACACATCTTCCACCAAAATCCAATTTTTTTGGTGAGAACCAAATAATATTTTATAAGATAGAGGTTCAAGATGACGAGGACCTTCAAAATATGTTTTCCAATCATGAGTATTCTGGGCACGACTCGATTGAGTTGTACATTGTGCTGCAGGAGCCTTCGTTGTCACGACCAACTCAGTCGCAAGTGGTTGATCCTCTCGAAGACGAACAAGAAGAAGTATATGTCGTTGACGAAGAAGAGGATGATGAAAAGTTAGAGTTTGACGACATGGTCAACAATGATTCTGAAGACGATGGGCAACCTGAAATACCTCTGAATGAGATCTACACACCACATTCACACATGATAAACTTCAACATGGGCGGAGATGAACCGTTATCTGATGTTTTTTTCA
The DNA here is from genome assembly GCA_948472305.1 of Vicia faba. Lineage (NCBI taxonomy): Eukaryota > Viridiplantae > Streptophyta > Magnoliopsida > Fabales > Fabaceae > Vicia > Vicia faba. The sequence continues at coordinate 1,050,001,730 of OX451739.1, forward strand.
ACCCGTATATGCAGTCGGATGAGAATTTAAAAGAGAAAGACATATTTCGTAATAGAGAAGATTGTATGTGAGCTATAAAAAAGTTTCACATGCTAAACTCTGTCGATTTTAAGGTGGATCGGGTAAATCTAGAAAGATACAAGATCAGGTGTATTCACCCAGATTGTATGTCCAGGATCACTGCATCATACAGGTTGAGAGGTGATTGTTGGGTGATAGGTTTTATGTCGACCCACACGTGCGTCAATTCTACTCAATCACAAGATCATCGTAAACTAAATTATGATCTAATATGTCAAGAAATCCTACCTCTCGTTAGCAATGATCCGTCATTGAAGGTGAAAATCATAATCTCTCACATCACTACAGTATACAACTATACTCCATCATACATAAATGTGTGGTTAGCAAGGTATACGGAAACTGGGAGGAGTCATACAAAGAACTACTGCACTACCTGCATGCACTTCAGACATATTCTCCCGGAACTGTTTATATTATGGAAACATTGTCGGCGTGCACCTAGATGGTACTCATGTCGATGAAAATGGGATATTCAGTCGACTGTTCTGGGCTTTTCAACCATGAATCACAGGGTTTGGGTCATGCAAACCTATTATTTAAATAGATGGAACATGGTTGTACGGGAAATACAAAGGCACACTACTGATGACAATTGCACAAGATGGCAACAACAACATTTTCCCAATTGCCTTTGCTCTAGTCGAGGGATAGAATATTGGTGCTTGGAGTTTCTTTCTCAAGAATCTCCGAACACACGTGGCTCCTCAACCTGGTCTTTATTTGATCTCCGACAGACATGTATCTATTGAGTGCATATAATAATCCTGCAAATGGTTGGCATGACCCTCCTTTTACGTATATCTACTGCATTAGACATATCGTACAAAATTTCACGCGGGAGATCAAAGACAAGGTTCTTAGGGAAACAATTATGAACACAGGGTATGCATTAACATAACCTTCGTTCAAACACTACCGCAACGAGATCAGATTGTCAAATCCGAATGCAGGTAGGTGGATTGATAATATTTTTGTGGAGAAATGGACAAGGTTATACGACAATGGACAACGATGGAGCCATATGACAACAAATCTTATCGAATCAATGAACGGTGTATTCAAAGGCATACAAAACCTCCCAGTATCCGCTTTGGTGAAATCAACATATTTTAGGATGGCTTCATTATTTACCAAAAGAGGTGAAATATGGAATGCAGTCTTATAATCGGGACAACTATAGAGTGAAAGCTGCATGAAGTATATTAAGACAGAAAGCGCCAAAGCCAACATCCATATTGTTATAAGGTTCGACCAACATAGCCACAACTTCATTGTCAAATAGACAATCGACCACAACGAGGGGTTGCCAAGACAAGAGTATAGGGTTATACGACCATCTCGTTGGTGCAATTGTGAAAAGTTTCAAGCCTTCCGTATGTCATGCTCTCATGTCATTGCGGCATGTGCGTATACTCATCAGGATGCATTACTACTTCTATCTCCTATTTACAAGTCCGAAACCTTGCTCAACGTATATAACAATGGCTTCCCAATGGTAGCGAAACCTGATTATTGGCCTGTATACGACGGGGAAATAATATGACACAATAATCAAATGCGAAGGAATAAAAATGGTCGTCCCAAAAGAAAGCGTATCACAGCTGAAATGGACTCCCTTGACAAGCTAGAAAGAAAGTATGGTTTATGTCGTTAGGCCGGACACAATCGAAAAAATTGTCCAACTCGGGCTACAAGCTCGACAACATAAAAATTATATGGAGACCATTTGTACTTTTTTAAGTTCTAAACATATCTTTTTTTCATTAAGAGCATTTGTTACAACAAAACATACGCAAACAACAAATAAAAACATGATGAAACGTCTAAGAAATTACGACCGCCAAAACAATTTCATCTGAGCCATGCATCATCACCATTACGTCTCTGTCTGTTTTGACTTCCTCCAACCAAAATTGAGTTCTTCCAGTTGCAAGCGATGTGGCTGTTCTTCTTATCTGTATCCTTTTAATTTGTTCCCCAGCCTCGATGTCTCCCTCTAGCCATCGCATCAACTCTCTCTTCAGACGCTCCATGGAGTGAATGTGCCAAAATTTCATTTTCATCGGAGGTTTGATGGCCGAGAAAATAATGTATCCGTCTCTGGTGAAAATCATGGGAGATGTCATGACGCAAATAACAGAGAAAAAATAATAAGACAATGTAAGAAAGTGTGAAGAATGATAGAGAAATGAGTGTTTTATTTATAGAAAACACAATTGCACGTAGTAGCCAAGTGAGATGGCGTCTCCTCTCCTTTTTATAGTGCATGCGCCATCTCACTTGGCTAAAATAAAGTGTATGTGTCAAATGAGATGACGCCTAAGAAAAAAAGGTGAGTGCATGCGCCATCTCATTTGACGCCTCCATTATGAGGTTTTCTGAAACATAGTTATTTATGTAATTTTCTTCAAAACATGGTTGTTTGTGTATTTTTTTTCCAATATTTAGTTATTGCTAAAATTCCATATTTATATGAAATAAATATATTAAAGTAATATATTAAAGTAAAGATGAATTTAAAGAACTCAAATCAAATTTATTTATTAGTAAATTTTAAGAAATGTCACATTTTGTCTGTCGATAAAAAAACATTTTAATGATTGTTATATCTAAAGTTAGAACTACTAATAAAAATAATATTTAATGACTATTACATATAAAGTTAGAATTACTGAAGTTAGAAATGCTAATATAGGAGTAATATATACTCATCATTATTTTCTCTGTTTTAAAATGAATGTCGTTTTAAAGAATTTTTTTCTTCCAAAATACAAGTCATTTTTCAATGTAATAATGATAATCATTTTTTCAATTGTATTATATAATTATTACTTTGCACACTACTTTCAATAAATTAATAAGTCTAATTTAATAAAAGTGCAATGTCTCATGACAATATGATTATATTTTTTAATTTGTGTACAAAAACCTTAACCGACACTCATTTTGAAACGGATGAGGTATATCATATGAGTATATAGTATGTACTCCATCTTGTAAAAAAGAAGAAAGTTCGTAAAAAATAATTATAAATTAAAATAATAAAATTTTATTGCATATATAAAATTTATTTTTGAATTGATTATATAAGGTTTGAAGAAATAATAATTATATTTTTATATGAAGCATTTATCGTGTTGAACCACTTTGTAAGTATATATTTTTTTTAAGGAGGGCCGAAGCTCAAGAAACGAAAAAACTACAGAATCATTCTTGGAGGATGATAAATCCCTAGCATCTTTCTCGAAGATTTTACAAAGGGTATTTGCAACAAACTCAAAAATACTAAGATCTCCTTGAAATTTCTTGCCTATCTTTGTTAATTCAACACAGCTATTAGCTTTCTTATACGTATGATTAATGTCCACTTGCTCAAACATTCCCAACAAGTGTTTAATTTATAGAATCAAATTTCTGCCAACACTTCTATATTAAGTAAGTAGAAAGACTTTACAATGATCTCAAATATATGAAGTATTTATGGTTGTATGAAATCACCTCTGAAATAAATACTTTTCCTCCAAATATATTGATTCATTTTTGTTGTCACTCATAATATCTTTCAATTTTTTTTGTCAAGTGCTTCAAAGCAAAACTTATGTTCCATAAGAACTTCACCCCAAATGATTAGATTTGTTAATTTCAAATACTCGGCAAGTTCAGATTTTTTTGTCTGTATTACAAATGAAAGTTTCACAGTGACAAATAACTTTCTCAAAAAATACCAGAACCTCATATAGTGCCTTTTTTATTGTTTCAACAAGCTCCATATCATCTTATAGGAATACCATGTCAAAACATTAATACCTAAATGATTTATCTTAAAAACCATCAACTTTCTTAATGTCATTGTAACTAATGAGTCGTTTCTTCACAATTAACACCATCATTAAATAATATAGCTCTCGTAGTTTGTGGAACTCAAATAAGTCGATCAATGGTATATCGTCTTTTGCATGATTTTCAAGACATGCTTTGCTTAACATAGAAACTTTGAAACAATCTCGTATAAGTTAGCAACCTTGCATCTTGTAGATTTTATGTGTTTCAAACCAAGATGTAAACATGAATTTCGTAACACTTTGTTTTAGTAAGATATTTTTAATTCACTCACCATCTTTGTAGTATATTGAATTTGCTCATG